>BDDA01000109.1:0-11604 GCA_001662385.1 Chlamydomonas asymmetrica
GGCCTATCGGTCCGCTCCGCACGACTTGTTCAAACACACTCAACATGCTCACCCTGTGCAGAGGCCTGCCCAGCCAGCAGCAGCGCCGCCAGCACGGCAAGGGGCACAAGCATAACGGTCCTCTGTGCGGAAGACGCTGCCATGGTGAATAGGTGGTGTGCACTGAGCAAGTGTCTGGCAGCACAGTAAGCCAAGGTGATTGTTAGGAAACGACCCACTGCTCAGTGGAATCGCATATGAGATGTGGTTGAACATTAGGCTTTAATACACAGTACTGAATGGACGCTGCAGATCAAAATGTGTGTGCATTGGCCGTTGCTTCCAGGCCAGGCCGGGCCAAGTCAGTGTCCTGCTGCAAACAGGTGTCGCTCATCCATGCAGCCTGGCGATGCCAGCGAGTGCTGTTCAAAATCCAATCTGTCAGACTGTCCACAGCCACTCTGACAGTAGTGCGTGCATGGCATACAGCCAACCCGGCTAGGCTTGCTTGTCCAGGCCGGCGCCAGGCAGCAGCAGGCAGCATTTGTTTGACTCAGGCGTTTTGGCAGTGCAGCCTGATTAGGCCGGAGCCTTGCTCGGGCCTTGCTGCGAGGCTTAGCAAGTAAGGCCTGGTCCAGCGGGGGATGTCCCGCTGGATAGCAATTATGATTTGACGGAACAAACTTTATTTGACAATGAAAACGAACACCTCTGCTCTGTTAGCCAAGGTAAAGTGACGCGTATTTGTCCTGCCCATCACCAGCTGTCGTAGAGCAGTGTCTGCGACCAGCTGCTGGCGGTCCATGGTGGTCCTGATGAGGCCATAACGCATCCAGCTGGCCGTGGCCAAGAGCTACCAGAGCAGCAAGCAAGTGCTTGCTTAAACCAGGTGGCAGCAGGTGACGTTACACAGCAGTTTCAGCCCCTCCAGCAGATAGACATTAAGCGGTGTGGCTGAGATACACCTGGCTCCAGCAACGGATATGTTGCCACGCACGCCATCGGTAGCCCTCATCGGCCCGGTGTACAAAAGCCTGCGGCGTGGAGATTTTCCCGGCAGACCAGCCTTGTTGGACCAGTCATATACGAAGAAACTGATCACCTGCTCAGCCTTGTTCAGCTTCATCATTCCCTGCCATCACCACAATGGCATCCTCCGTTACCACCAGAGCGCTGCTCGCCCCAATTGCCCTGGTGCTGGTGCTGGCGCTTGTTGGGCAGGCCTCTGCATACGGTGAGTACGTGTGCAAGTAACAAACACGGCGGGAGCTTACGTATAATACCCCTGTCGTGAAAGTGAAAGTTTGCAACTTGGACACGCAGCAGTAGTGCGTGCATATGCACGCACAGCCAACTAGGCTAAAGTCTGAACAGGGCAGTATGTATTTGTCATGTTGGCTGTCAAGTTGCTGATGCACGCTTGCATTGCTCCTGGTTGTGAAACGTGCACGAATGAACGAGCACCGTGCCTGAGGTGCCGACCTGGCTTAAGATGAACCAGTAACATATACTTCCCAACTCAGCCCAGCCCTATCCATCCAGTGTTTACCACGTCACGCCACGAATATGAGTGACAGTTGGTGTAGATAAGGTTTACCAGCGTACATTCCCAGCCGGTGTCCGGTCATTCTCTGGTTCCTTGTTCAGTACTACTTGGCGACGCACACATACATTGTCTGCCCTGATCATTGTGCACAAGTTGTCGAGCGCGGCTGAGACGAGGCTTCCACCTGCGCGACGGTGCTGCCGCTAATATATAAAATATATTCCTGCCGCTGCGATGCTCGCTGCATGCGTGCAGGCGGTTGTTCTACACAAGTTTCACAGCCTCAGAAGCAGTGCGGTGAGGTTGGTGCAGCTGACTTCGACTGGGGCTGCATTGAGCTGGCGTTCAAGTGTGTGCCGGCCCTCCTGGATGCGTACAAGTGCAAGTGCCTGGACCCCATTCTTAAGTGCACCGACCTCAAGACCCTGTGCAGCTGTGGCCAGGCTATCCCGCACCTGCCAGACTACGTCAATTCTTGGCTGGGCTCAATCTGTGACACAGCGCATGCCTATGGCGCAGACCTGGCGGCCGGACGCACCCCTGTTGGTGGTCAGAAAGTGGGCGATGCGTGCGGCTGCGGCGTCACCTGCATTGGTGTCTGCGCTTTCGGCAGCTGCCTTGGCAAGTGCCTCCCTTGAGCAGCATGGTTGTAATCTACAGCCGGCCCCCGCTCCCCGACAAACACCCATGTACAACCAGCATGCATACACCTATCCATTGCGATGATGACTAGGTGCAAACTGTTGTGGCACGCGGCGCGGTACCGAGACCAATGTCAGGCATTTGAAACTTTATGTATACCAAGTATGCAGTGGTGCATCCACAGGTTTAGCAGGTTTAGCATGAGTGCTTGGTGCAGCCTCTATCTGTGAGCTGGCATGCGGTGGCATCAAGGCTACATTCGTTGCCAGCAGTGTTGCATCATGTTGCTATGTGTTTGCCCTTGGACAAGCATGCAGCACCCCGTTGTGTGGCACTCTCATTATGATTATCAGCTGCCCCTTGCCGACCATTTCCACCCCCTCTTTCTGTCTCCTCCCCCTCTTGGCAGGTCACTAAGCAGCACGATGTACTGCCATGATAATGTCGGCAGTACACATGCGTTTGCAACGATGCATGAGAGCAAGTGCAGTGAGTGTTGCTGGTCTGATAATTCTCTGTAAATAAGGGCTTTGCAGCCAGAAGATTCCTGACCCATGGTCAACAGCGATTTGAATGCAGCTGCATCCGCACGCACTCATGCATGTGCAGCATCCATCAAGCCAGCCATTTGAGGTAACTCGCATGAGCCCTACATACTTCCAGGGCATACTCCAATGCTTCATGCTATAAGCGTTACGTCATGCGTTGTGCAGCATCTGGGCACCTTGGCAGCCTGGCCGTGTGCATATGCGTAATATGTGTTGCCTGCCTCCTTGCATTCCATTAGCAATTGAATGCATGGAAAGGGACGCTTTGCAGAGGCCTAATGAGCACAACTTTGAATGAGTGCGCATGTACATGTAGCCATGTAACCTGCCATGGTGATCCTGATTTGACTAATACAGTAAACAACGGTGAGGGTGCCTCGCCATGCCTGACTGCATCTGAACCACCTAAACCACCTTGAACGCACGTAACCAGCAATCAGCACCAGCAATCAATCTGCAGGTCGACTGACATACCTCAGCACAGTGAAGTTTGCTGCGAGCAGGCCTAGTGCAAGCATCTCTCAGGATGCCACAGGCGAGCCACCTACCCGATGCGAACCAGGCCACGCTCGCTGTCTGAGTAATGTGAGCTGGAATGCACAGCAGTTGACGTCAGGTACAGCGTGTGAACCGACAGCGGCACTGGCAAAAGTCATACCAGCATTCTGCACTCCAATCTGGGCTGGTCTTTAGATCTCGATTACTTCAGTTCAGGGCAGCTTTTTGTCAGCACCTGTATGGCCATTGTCCCACAGAAGGCCACAGGCGGGCAACTGCCTTCTGCTGTCCAGTCCATGCTGCCTGTGGGGTGTGGGCTCACTGGGCTGACAAGCGCCAACGCTGACAGCTACGATTGCAGCAGTGACGTGCTCACCAGCAATGGTGATGCTGACAACCGTGCGTGATCTGCGGTGCTCAAAATACTGTTGCATTACCGGGATCTTGCCAGTGCAATTGGCGCAAACGTGCCTCAGAACAGCAACCGTGGTAATCCCATCGAGCTGCAGATGAATGAAGGGGAATATAAGGCACTACAAATGAGCATCCCCTTTCCTGCAAGGCCCTACACACCTGCTTTTTGTGAGCTGTTTCACGCACTGCCCATGTCTAAAAACATGCGCCAAGGCATACAAATACGCTCCAACACATTCGATCGTGCACCCCTGTACTTGGCGCACATGCAGCATTTGCTGCCTGCACCCCTCCTGCACCAACCAACTTGCGCCCCGCCACCTCCTGAAAGCCAGCGAGCCACCCGATTGCGTGAGCCCAATGGTTTCTTGGTTACTTCAATCAAGGTTTATTTGAGCGTGTGAGCACGGGCCCGTGACTATAGAGCGCAGCGGAACTGTGGCACTGCTTGCTGGCACCTGGCGCTGGAGGGGTGCACACCTTCATACCTCACCTTGCGGTGCGTCGCTCCCGTCTGATGCTTCCAGAACAGCATTCCGGTGCATCGCGCTCTTAAATGTGCTCTGCCTTGGTCATTCCGCAGTAATGTGTCACCCGCAGTACTGTGTAGAAACAGTATGTCTAAGGTGACAGTAGTGTCAGATCCGTACTATTGCATGCACTTCAGTAATTTCAGCACAATGCTGCAAGCCAGCAGGTGCTCATGCAGCGTTGAACGGTTGAAATGTTGAACTGAAGCTTAATTTCGCCCTGTAGCGTGGTGATGGACGCACACACCACCGCCACAAACGGCCTGCTTTTGGCTTTCAGCTTTCTTTGTTTGGACAGGAACGATTACCGGCTAGGACACGCCTGCCGGCGCAGGTGGCACCACGACAGGACACGCCTGGTCCCCTGGGCCCAAAATCCCAGCAGGTCCGACATGGATAGGGACAGGGACAAACGAAAGGCAGGCAAAGCCAGCAACTAACATGCTGCACTAGCTGGCAAACCAGAAGTCTATCAACTCAACGAAAGCGGAGGGCTGACCACCCGCTTTTATTTTTACACCCCACGTGTGCAACCTACACCCGACAGTGCAGACAGGTTGTCCTGGCCCATGCATACCCGCTGGCAAAATATGTGGTCACTCAAAAAGTCTGCCACAAAGCTGCCCGGGGACCGACAGGAGCATGCGGCCACAGGTGGCGATCGTGGGTTACTATGACGGCTGGTGTTAACGGCGGGTGTACGCCGTCCACCGCGTGCATGGCGCACGATTGCCAGCCACTCAATAGCCAGCCTGCACGTGGGGCGCATAGCCGCACAAGATACAAGACACCACGAGCTGGTGCAATTGGGTGGCTCGCTAGCGTTCGGGGGGGTGTCAGGGGGTAAACGGTGGGTGGTCCAGGAGGGACGCAGCCAATGCTGCAGGGGCAGTGCACGATTCCGTATCGCTGCATGCATGCGAGGTAGGGGGACGCGACCCTGCCCTCCCCTCCTGCGTACACTGTATGGTGTGTGTTTGCACCATTTATCGTGTGGTCACCAGTAGCGCTCTTTGCGTGATAGCGCTCCCGCCATACTACATAGCACATACTGTGGCACCTGTATGTGCGTTTGGCTGGCAGGCTTGCAGGCAAGGGCAGGGGTCCCAGGCAGGGCAACATCTGGGTGCAGAGCACGAGTATTGCAAACAGATTCAGGTCAAGTGAAGCAAATTGGCTACTCGGTTCAACAAACAAACATACTACAAACTGCCTGCCGGTGTCCTCAGAGCGCGATACGCTGCACCCAACCTTCGGCTAACTTTCACAAACGTGCACTGACAGGTCTGAACTCATTCAGTTTACCTTGTTTTGGTATGGCGATGTATTGACCACCTCCGGTATGGACTGACACAGCACTGCGTCACACTCTTCGCCACCGCGGGCTCATGCAATCGGGTGGCTCGCTGGCTTTCAGGAGGTGGCGGGGCGCAAGTTGGTTGGTGCAGGAGGCAGGGGTGCAGGCAGCAAATGCTGCATGTGCGCCAAGTACAGGGGTGCACGATCGTATGTGTTGCCGGCCAGAATCACTTGCCGCGTATTTGTAGATAAAAAAGGGGCAGCGGCCCAGGCCCGTATTCCAAGGGGTTGTCACCAGGGGCGCTTGCACACCGCGCCTACGCACCGGGTGCATGCAAATGCGGCTGGCGGTACTGACAATGAGCATGTGACTTTGCCCCCCCCCCCGTGTGGGCGACATGGTGCATCCGGGTGACAGTGTCCACCGAGCAAGGAGCCGAAATCCGGGCTGGCCCCTAGCTGGGTTGATGCCAAAATTGCGAGTGATGTGCACATTCCGGGTGATACCAAAATTCCGGGTGGCACTAATTCCGGGTGATACCAAACTTCGGGTGGCAGTGACTATCTGGGTTCCTGACCATCCGGGTTCCTGACCATCCGGCTGACACTGCGCACACTAGCCATACGGGTGCCCAACCCATGCGGCTGACAGTGACTATTCAGGTGACAATGGTCATCCGGGTGACAGTGGCCATCCGGGTTCCTGCCAATCAGGGTGACACTGTCCCGGTGGTGCCTCAGACACGCCTACACGGCTCCATTTGGGTGTGCTGCTGCTGTCCCCCCATCAATGCATGCACATGTATGGGGCCCATGAGCATACAGCAGTCACGTGCTGGCTTTGGTGGCACCAGCGGCCCGGGTAGCGTTGTTGCCTGACTTGTGGGATTCGAGCGTACGGCGGTGCGCACGGCGGTGCGCTGAACACGTCTACACGCCTTGATTTGGGTAGATGTGCTGGTGCCAGCTCCCCATTAATGCATGCACATGCGTTGCACACACCAGCCCGCAACAGTCATGCGCTGGCTTCGGTGGTGCAAGCAGCCCGGGCGCTACCAGAATTGTAAGAATTGTGCGCACGGCGGTGCACCGGACACGCCTATCTACCCATTCAGGCCCATTGGGGTGTGATGCTGCCTGCCCCCTATCAACCCATGCATAAAAATGTGGCTTACTGCTCACAACATTCATTCACTGGTTTCGGCGGCATAAGCGGCCCGGGTAGGGGCACTGCCTGACTCGTGGGATTTGAGCGCATTGCGGTGCGTACACGGCTCCATTTGGGTGTGTTGCTGCCTGCACTCCATTAATCGATGCACGCATATGTGACAACGCGCTCACAACAGTCATGTGTTGGCTGCGGTGGCACCAAAGGTCCCGGCATTGGTGCTCCCTGACTTGTGCAGTTTACGTACTTCATGCGCGCGGTGGTACAGCCGGTGCGTTGGACACGCCTACGCGGCTCCGGGTGCCCTACCCATCCAGCTCACACTACCCATCCGGTCGACACTGCTCATTTGAATGACATGGAATATCCGGGTGACAGTGCCCAACCAGGTGACACTGGCCATGCGGGTGCCTGCCCCTCCGTGCCCATCCGGCTGACAGGAACTATCCGGGTGATACAGCGATGCTGCTGACAGTGGCCATCCGGGTTATCCGGGTACCTGCCTAGCCTGCCCATCTGCTGGCTAACACCAGTTGTATGGCTAGCACCAGCTATCCCACTGAGATGTGTGGTTGGTGGGTCAATGGGTCCGCATAGCGCCGTAGCCGCTGAGTGCATCACCAACTACACCAACGCATGTGATGCACCCTTGCATGTGTGAATGGTACAAGTAAGCCGGGGTGCCAGCCAGCAACAGGGTACTGTAGGAAGCACAGCCGCCGCATACCCCAAGGTGCGGGAGCAGCCTCAACAGCCTAGGTCGTGTGGTGTGGTCCCGTGAGCCTCTGATCTACTCCTACTTCCGCTGCACGGTGGACAGACGGTGTTACCGTGGTGATTGCAAACAGAAAAAGTTTGGGTCCCGCCGTTACACGGGTGTACCGCGGGGCTACGTGACACCGCAGATCCCGCACGGTTGTCAGCATCACCATTGCTGGTGGGCACATAACTGCTGTTACCGCAGCTGTCAGCGTTGGCGGTTGTCAGCCCACACCCCGCAGGCAGCATGGACTGGACAGCAGCAGACGGTTGCCCGCCTGTGGTCTTCTGTGGGACAATGGCCATACAGGTGCTGACAAAAAGCTGCACTGAACTGAAGTAATCGAGATCTAAAGACCAGCCCAGATTGGAGTGCAGAATGCTGGTATGACTTTTGCCAGTGCCGCTGTTGGTTCACACGCTGTACCTGACGTCAACTGCTGTGCATTCCAGCTCACATTACTCGGACAGCGAGCGTGGCCTGGTTCGCATCGGGTAGGTGGCTCGCCTGTGGCATCCTGAGAGATGCTTGCACTAGGCCTGCTCGCAGCACACTTCACTGTGCTGAGGTATGGCAGCCAACCAACAGCGGCCTGCAGTTTGATTGCTGGTGCAGATTATTGCTGGTTACGTGCGTTCAAGGTGGTTTAGGTGGTTCAGATGCAGTCAGGCATGGCGAGGCACCCTCACCGTTGTTTACTGTATTAGTCAAATCAGGATCACTATGGCAGGGTACACGGTTACATGGACATGCACACTCATTCCAAGTTGTACTCACTAGGCCTCTTCAAAGCGTCCCTTTCCATGCATTCAATTGCTAATGGAATGCAAGGAGGCAGGCAACACATATAATGCATATGCATACGGCCAGGCTGCCAAGGTGCCCTGATGCTGCACAACGCATGACGTAACGCTTATAGCGTGAAGCAGGTGAGAGCACGCGCTTGGAGTATGTAGGGCATGTGCGAGTTACCTCAAATGGCTGGCTTGATTGATGCCGCACATGCATGAGTGCGTGCGGATGCAGCTGCATGCACATCGCTGTTGACCATGGGTCAGGCATCTTCTGGCTGCAAAGCCTTTATTTACAGAGAATTATCAGACCAGCAATGCACTTGCTCTCATGCATCGTTGCAAACGCATGTGTACTGCCGACATTATCATGGCAGTACATCGTGCTGCTTAGTGAGCTGCCAAGAGGGGGAGGAGACATAAAGAGGGGGTGGAAATGGTCGGCAAGGGGCAGCTGATCATCATAATGAGAGTGCAACACAACGGGGTGCCGCATGCTTGTCCAAGGGCAAACACATAGCAACATGATGCAACATGATGTAACAACGAATGTAGCCTTGATGCCACCGCATGCCAACTTACTGAGGCTACCACCGCATACTGCTAAACCTGCTAAACCTGTGCATGCACCACTGCATACTTGGTATACATGAAGTTTCAAATGCCTGACATTGGTCTCGGTACCGCGCCGCGTGCCACAACAGTTCGCAACTAGTCATCATCGCAATGCATAGGTGTATGCATGCTGGTTGTACATGGGTGTTTGTCGGGGAGCGGGGGCCGGCTGTAGATTACAACCATGCTGCTCAAGGGAGGCACTTGCCAATGCAGCTGCCAAAAGCGCAGACACCAATGCAGGTGACGCCGCAGCCGCACGCATCGCCCACTTTCTGACCACCAACAGGGGTGCATCCGGCCGCCAGGTCTGCGCCGTAGGCGTGCGCGGTGTCACAGATTGATCCCAGCCAAGACTTGACGGTGTCGGGCAGGTGCGGGATAGCCTGGCCGCAGCTGCACAGGGTCTTGAGGTCGGTGCACCCGAGGATGGGCTGCAGGCACTTGCATTTGTACGCATCGAGGAGGGCCGGCACACACTTGAACGCCAGCTCAATGCAGCCCCAGTCGAGGTCGACTGCACCGAGCTTCGGAGGTGACGAGGTGTGGGGAGAACAAGCGCCTGCCCGCACGCAGCGGCAGTGGGCGGCAGACATGCCGCCATGCAGTTAGCAGCCACAGCAGGACAGCTCAAGTCTCCATCACGGGGTGAGATCACGTTTGGACAAGAATTGAGCGATCATTGGCTGGCAATATATACGATGGTGAATCTAGACCGTTGTTTGTCAATAATGTTCGTGCATGGTAGGTTAGCCAGGCCATGTTTCGTGTCCAATGTGAAACCAAGAGTAAGGCGAGCAGGTATCAGCGAAATCATGTATAAACTTTGCAACAAACACCGGTTAGCCTAGTCTGCCGTGCATATGCACAACTGCTGCGTTAGCTGCGTTCAAAGTTGCAGTTCACTTGTAAATGCACGCGACAGGGGTATTATATTTGAACTTGCTTCTTCTTGTTACTTGCATTGAACTCACCGTTCGCAGAGGCCTGCCCAACAAGCGCCAGCACCAGCACCAGGGCAATTGGGGCAAGCAGCGCTCTGGTGGTAACGGAAGATGCCATTGTGGTGATGACAGGGAGTGCTGAAGCTGAACCAGACTGAGCAGGTGATCAGTTTCTTTGTATGTGACTCTAGTTCAATAAGGCTGGTCTGTGTGTCAGGAAGCAGGGCAGCAGGCTTTTGTACACCGGGCGGATGAGGGCTAACGATGGCGTGCATGGCAACATATACGGATATATATCCGTTGCTGGAGCCAGGTGTATCTCAGCCACAGGAAACTGCTGTGAACCGTTACCTGCTGCCACCACCTGGTTTGGGCAAGCACTTGCTTGTTGCTTTGGTAGCTCTTGATTGGCCACGGCCAGCTGGCACGCAGCGTGATCACCGACCAGGACCAGCCACACTACTGCTACTGGCTTGCGACAGCTGGTAGTGGGCCGGCCAAACATATGTGTTTGTCCCTTCACCTAGGCCAGAGCACACGTGGTTCCCAAAGGTTGTGCTGTCATGCTCTCCGGCGGACACCGGGCGGGACTTCACCCGTTCGACCAAGCAAGTAAGCAAGGCCAGCCCGATCAGGCCGCATAGCCAAAACGTGTGCGTCAAACAACCGCTGCCTGCTGCTGCCCGGAACCAGCCTGGACCAGCAGCCTGGCGGCTAGCAGGGCTCCATGAATGCACTACCGTCAGAAGTGGTAATTACCAAGCTTGCACATGGCTGTGGACAGTTGCATCCGCCCACCCCAGACAGGCGACACCGCTGCATGCATGGCCAAGCGACACCTGGTTGCAGCCTGAGACCGTCACTGCCCCTGCCTGGCCAAGCAACGGCTGGATGCACAAACAGTTTAATCTGCAGCTAGCGTCCAGTGTGTATTTAAGCCCGATGTGTGCCCAACAATCATCAGGTATTTCACCTGACAGTGAATCACTCTCAATCACTCCAGCCTGGCTCACTGTGCCACCGGTATATTGCCCAGACTCGCGCAATCTGTTCACCATGGCAGCGTCTTCCGCACAGAGGACCGTGCTGCTTGTGCCCATTGCCGTGCTGGCGGCGCTGCTGCTGGCTGGGCAGGCCTCTGCACAGGGTGAGCATGTTGAGTGTGTTTGAACAAGTCGTGCGGAGCGGACCGATAGGCCGATGATGGTGTGATGCTGCACAGGTTTGCGCTTGCTTGCACAGCGTGCGCGTGCAGTGCCTCATCCCTGGCTGCAGTAGTTGCACCTGCATGGCCAAGGCTCTGGTGTCAATGATGGTCCTGCAGCAAACAGTCTTTATTTACATCATAATCACACTGCACACCGCTATTGACGCCCTGGAAGTGCTCCCATGCTGACCTGATGTACTGCAATATCTTCCATGACGGCGGCTGCCCTGCATGCTGTGGCTGCTGTTTGCATATATGCATGTCTGCCGCCCACTGCCGCTGCGTGCGTGCAGGCGCTTGTTCTCCCTACACCTCGCCGCCTCCGAAGCTCGGTGCAGTCGACCTAGACTGGGGCTGCATATCGCTGGCGTTCAAGTGTGTGCCGGCCCTCCTGGACGCTTACAAGTGCAAGTGCCTGCAGCCCATCCTCGGGTGCACCGACCTCAAGACCCTGTGCAGTTGCGGCCAGTCCATCCCGCACCTGCCAGACAACGTCAAATCTTGGCTCAGCGCTATCTGTGACACCGCGCACGCCTACGGCGCAGACCTGGCGGCCGGACGCGCCCCCCTCTCTTCCAGCGGCCAGCTGGGTGGCTCTTGCAATTGCCCACATGCGTGCGTTGGCGCCTGTGTCTTTGGGCAGTGTGTGGGCGGCTGTGTTTG
>BDDA01000109.1:12019-26713 GCA_001662385.1 Chlamydomonas asymmetrica
AGCAAACAGTCTTTATTTACATCATAATCACACTGCACACCACTGTTGATGCCCTGGAAGTGCCCCCGTCCTGACCTGATATACTGCAATATCTTCCATGACGGCGGCTGCCCTGCTGTGGCTGCTGTTTGCATACCTGCGCATGCATGTCTGTCGCCCACTGCCGCTGCGTGCGTGCAGGCGCTTGTTCTCCTTACACCTCGCCGCCTCCGAAGCTCGGTGCAGCTGACCTAGACTGGGGCTGCATATCGCTGGCGTTCAAATGCGTGCCGGCCCTCCTGGACGCTTACAAGTGCAAGTGCCTGCAGCCCATCCTCGGGTGCACCGACCTCAAGACCCTGTGCAGCTGCGGCCAGTCCATCCCGCACCTGCCAGACAACGTCAAGTCTTGGCTCAGCGCTATCTGTGACACCGCGCACGCCTACGGCGCAGACCTGGCGGCCGGACGCGCCCCCCTCTCTTCCAGCGGCCAGCTGGGTGGCTCCTGCAATTGCCCACATGCGTGCGTTGGCGCCTGTGTCTTTGGGCAGTGTGTGGGCGGCTGTGTTTGAACTGAAACACATGCATGGCTTTAAACCATTAGCCTCGATGTTTGGAGCATGTTTTCACGTGCCCCATACATGTGCTGCATCGTCTCTGAACCTTGCCTGTCCTCTACTGCCTGGTAGGGCTTCGCTCTAATTTCTTGCCCTGCGGACAACACCGCACTGTCCACTGCTTGCGCCTAGCTAGGCTGAAGCACATGCACTGAAATGCTTCTGAGGCTGCTACTGCCGCTCAGTGGCTTACGTGGATGCGAGACATTGTATCGATGCATGTGTGACATATATAGATGATTGCCAGACCATGCATGTGTGGTGACCTGCTTGCTTCCTACCTGTAACTGTAAGCTGCTTGAATGCCTCGTTCCTGGCTGCGTATTAGCGTGGATCGTCTTGGAACCTCATTTGTACCAGCGGCGTGTCTGAGGCAACTTCCAGCATATGCTATGTGTATGTCTTGGGCAACCTTGGGTGCACAATAATAAAAATGCTGCAGACAAAGAGACGCATCAAACAATCAATTCAAGTATTCTTGTGAGCAGCATGTCACAGAACGTATTTATACAAGCGTTTTGCACAGCAATCGTGTGGAAAGTGCACCGTGGACGTGTTTGCATCATGCAGCTGTGCTTGTGAGGAGTCAAGTGTTGTAATGCTAGCAAATGCACGAGTGTGAATGTCACACGCGCACATGCGATGGTGGTGTGCGTGGTCAGCCTGTGCGCTTTGCCTAATGTAACGATAGTGTTGGAAGCCGTTCCTCTGTACTGTGTCAAAATGTGTTGTATAGCTCAGGCAAGGCGGCACTGGAAACACTGTTGTAGTTACTGCTTGCACTCGGCCAACAGGCCCAGGGGCGCCCTCAAGATTGGGAGCGATTGGGAGCACCCCTCAAGTGCTGCGATGGTGTGCGCGCCGCAGGGAACGCGCTTATGGAACCGCTGCACTGGTGGTCCTCAGGAAAGTTACTATTCAAGGATACCTGCAGTGCTGGAGGTCGCCACATGCATGTGAGCCTGTGATTCTCTGGACATCGCCGTGTTGTACGTCGGTGAGCATGTTGGGGAAGCTGCGGCCTCAACATGGAAGGCTGGTAGGCACAGCATGCACGCGTGAGGTGCTTCATCACAGCCAGCAACATGCCCAGCCTGTATCACCTCAGCTCCCTAGCAGCGTAATCAACCTGATTCTTTCCTACGTCCTTCCACAGTTTTGGCAGTGTCATGAAGTCCATTCTGGCAAGGGGCACCCAACGCCACCGCATCACCAGAGCACCACCGGAGCGCTGCCAGGTGCTATCATGGTGCTATCGTGGAGCGCCGCTGGGGCACCGCCGGGGCCTTCTCTGACTTCACTTGTGCCTCGAGAATCCTCCAGGCACAGGGATGCTGGAATTACTGGAATCACCGCCAATGTACCGCAACATAACTAACATAACCGCTGAGGCGCTGCTGGGGCACTGTACCCCAAGGACCATCAAGGCACGCACAAGGGCACCGCCATGGCACGCTGTAGCACTGTGACCCGACGCGGTGCTGTGGCGGCGCTGTGGCGCTATGGTTCCAAACCACCGCCATGCCATGCCGACGTGCCGCCTATGCAGTCTTCGCGGTGTCTTGCTACCGCACCGCTGGGCACCGCTGGGACACCGCAGTGCTAGCGTGGGCGTCGTACCACAGCGGTATCCCAGCGGAGCAAGCACCGTCCAGCACCGCCTGGCGGTGCGCCAGCGGCGCTTCCTTGTTAGCAGTGGGGTCAGCGCTGACGGCAGCGTGCGTCACTGCCACCTTCATGATGCCCCGCGCTGCACGCTGTGCTGGGGTCTTGTCCTGCGCCATGGGCATCACCTCAAAGGCTGTGGTCACCTTTTGTGGGGTGTCCAGCTCTGGGTGAGCGTCCAACACGGCAGCAAAAGCCACCATTAACATGTGGTGTGAATGCTCCATCACCTTGTTGAAGTACGGCGACAGCGCTGGCTGTGGCACCACCTGCTCAGCTGTGATGCCCAGCTTCTCATAATCACAGTCGCTCAGCTTGTGGTGCGATGTGTTGTGAGAGCAGTACAGCGAAGGAAGCTTATCGGTGAACACGGTTGGTGCGCGTCAGCGCCAGTCAGTGAGGAGTTAGCCTTCCTCACGATCGGCGCCACAACCTCAGCCACGTACTCCTCATGCGTAGGTGCACGTGCCGAGGCCTCTGCTGCTGTGCCGATGCATGCACCGCCCACACCAGGCTTGCTGTTGAAGGTGGTTTGCTTGCTGCCTTTCCCTGTTTTGCTGTCTGCAGGCATGGCACGCGTTGACGGGGAAATCGTCGGCAACAGGAGGGGGGAACCGCCGAAGGACATCCCAGAGGAACTGCTGCAGCACATGTACCCACATGGTGCTGCAGATGCCCAACAGCCGGGATGCGCTTCATGCGATTGGGTGGTGCGGGCAGCAGGCTGCACTTTGGGCACACACTTTCATTACAAGCGTGTGAATGCGGTGCATGCACAGTTTACAGCGTTTGTGCGTAAGCCTGGGGTCGAGTGTGAGTTGCAGTTTGAGCTTCTGTGTGGGTGCTTCAGTCTGACCGGAAGCACACCATTCAGCCAGGTGCAACGTGAGGCCACAGACCGTGTGGCAGAGGTGTGCCCCGGGGCACGGCTGTACTTTGATGTGTGCTTGCAGAGCGAGCACCGAGTCCGAAGTCGAGCACGGATCGTCTGCGTCCCTGATACTGATACTGGCATGTGTGCAGCGCTGTTACTAACCTCCCGCCCGGCACTGCGTGTGAGGGCAACGGCGGCCCGTGCACAGTAACAACCTGCCTCAAAGGTGCGTGCCGGTACTGGCAATGTATCATTATGGTGTGTACAAGCGTTCGCTGCATCACAAAGGGTATGCCTTCCCAGGTGTACGCTGCGCAGTGCAACACCTCAGGCGACAGGAGTTAGGACAGTACCGTGGTTTGGAACCTGCCATCGTTCCATCACCATGTGGTACAAAACTGGCATGCTTGTCTGGCTGCCTGTACTGCATGGTGAATATGTGTGAATGCACCTCATGCAGAAATTGCAGATCATCTGTCGCCGCACCGCCTCTGCACATGCGCAATCATGTGCCATGACAACCAGGTGAACAGCGGAGTGACACAGGGTTGCGGAGTGACACAGGGTTGCGGAGTGACACAGGGTTGCGGAGTGACTGCCAGTTGCATGTGCATATGCACCATGCACGCACCCTGCATGCACCATCACAATCCAAGCTAGCACTGTGGCTGCGTGCTGCATGCAGGCGCATGCGTGGTGCATCCCAAGAACTGCACCGCCAAGTACCCCTACCTACGACACGCAATGCAACCACGACCCCTACTATGATGCCCTCACCGGCCTGTGCCATGACCATGCACCCGTGTTCAACGGCACGCCATGTGACCCAGACAAGGATGCCCGCACGCCTGACTTGTGCCAGAGCGGGCAGTGTGAGGCACGGCCCGGGACACTTCCCTGCCCGTTTGCTCAAAGGCATCCTTGATAATTCAGAGACTACATGGACCTTATGTTGATTTAGTGTTAAGATTACACATCGAAATCCAAATCCAAATCGAAGGACCTTACAGGTTTAGGTAGCGTAGGTGCTTTGGGTTCAGCAGCCAGCTGCAGAGTGCTTACCCCGCTCTGCATTGGCTCAGCTGGCTGCTTTGTCAGGGCCGTGTTGCGTGGTGAATGAGCATGCGGATAGTGGTTTGCTCTTGTTGTATTGCCATGTTAGGTCATGCTATGTCAAGCCCATGGTTCTGAATGCTCAATGAATCAAGGACAACATTTGATGGATGCGTGCAAGGCGCGATATGGGCACTGCTGGCGACATCGAGCAGACAACCTCCACGCAAGCCTCATGGGCACCCACATTCACACGCCGCCAGGGACGATGCATGCATATAGCGACACGCTGGCTCTGTGAGCCGGGCGATCTTGTGGCTCATCATCAACTCAAACGAACGGCAGTCGGATTGCATCTAGCTACATATCGATATGAATGCTGCTTGCACTGCATCGTGTGTGTGCCTTGAGGGGCCCTGATGCCAGCCGGAGCTGATTGCCCACAAAGTACACACCCACACACCAATACTCACAAGGCACGAGCTTGCTCAAGCAAAGGAATCATAATGTGATGGTATGTACATTACTGGCATCGATGGCGCTACAGCGGCTACGGGTAATCGTACCAACACTTGGAGGCTATGTGGCTGTTCGGGGCCAGCCGCATGGGACATACAGTCGTGCATGCACTCGCGGTCCGAGCCGAAACATGCATGGTGAATGCCGGCATGGCAGGCTCAACATGTATGTTGCGGGTGTAGTTGTGGATGATGGGATGGGTGCCTCCAGGGATAGCCGCAGCCTCAGCATTAGAAAGTGCGCTGTGGCCACCGCAGCACTCGGTTGTGCAAGGCGTAGCAACCCTTCAGGCAGCAATGACCTCCACTCTGCAAGCACAGGCACGCGCTGCGGTGACGTCTATCTGCTCCGCCACGCCTCACCGCTCCTTGCCGCAACCAAGGCAGCAGTGCATGCCTGTCACAGGCAGGCAAGGGTGCACACCCCGTTAACCCCGTGACCCCAGCAGGCAGAACACGACGTACAGAGAGCAAGGTGCAGGCGCGCGAGGTGGTAGGGATGGCGAGGTACGGGGGAGCGAGGTGGTATATGCAGACATGACTTTATCCCCGGAAATCATTAGGAAGGGGATGACGGGCCTATAAGAAACAGTGGCGCCAAGTACCTCCATCAGTGGTGCCTCCCGAGCCGCCCCTCACCACCCCCTGGTAATTCTGTGGGGCGCGCTTGAGCGGAAGGAGGCCATCATATCAGCGTGCGCCTGGGAGGTAGGCTACTTGATTGATTGATGACCGGGACTGGCGTCAGCGTCAGCGCCCAAGAAAGGTGCCAGTTCGGGCGCGGGGCGGGGCAGGCCAAGGCAAGCAGCATGCCACTCTCAAACCCACGGACGAGACACCTCACGCACCAGCTAGCCGGTCCTTGCCAACGCCCACAGCATGCAACCCACAGGTAGGGGGGGGCATGCGGGCAATGTGAGCGCGGTGCAACATGATCCGGCAGGCCCGCTGCCCCCCGCACGCTCGCGCACGCGCCGCCTCTCCCGTCGGCCCGTGCTTGGAGATGCCATACACGCCGACGCTGCATGCATTAACGCCGTGCCGATATCCAGCATGCAGCATGCAGCATGCACGGTTTCTTCAATAGAGCAACGCCATACGCCTGAACCCCAAACATGCATGCACACCTTCAGGCAACACAGCAATCCCGCATGCAAGCAAGGTGCATGCACAGAGATATGCAGGCAGTACATGCAGTACATGCGGTACATACAACACGCCACACACCACAAGGTTTCGCTACAGCTGGGAGGCCGGCTGCCCGCAAGGCTTCGCGTCTAAACACAATAACACACTCCGTTGCACTACTGGTAGGTACTTGCAGCACCCTTAGTCAGTTACAGTACTGGTAGTAGGTAGCTGCTGTGCCAATAGCAGTTGCTGTATCGGTAGTGTATTGGGATAGCAACTGCTCAGTTGCTGTCCCAATGGCACTTGCATATGATATGCTGCCCCGCGTGCCACTCAGCAGGGTCCATCCAGCTTCACAAGCACCGTCCAAAAACAATGTTAGGTACGGCAGTTGCTGTACCAATACCAACACGAGACCAAAAAGACCCCAGCCTTGGCCTTATCATTAATCGTCAATGATCTGCATGTCCTGCAGGTGCGGCACGGCCTGGCATGTGGCAGCGCGCCGCCGATTCCTTGCTTTTTCCTGCCCCCCGGACTGGTGCACGTACAGGACGCGCAAACCTGCAAGGTGCGTGGAGTCTTGCAGCGCATCAGCCAGCGGCGTGCAGTCACCATGCTCTCTGTAGCAATACAACTGCAGTCTCCCCGGCGTCCCGTGTATCCCCAACGTGCGAAGGCACGTCAACGCTGTGGCAGCACGCAAAGCGGGGCTGAACTCAGTGAAGACGATGGGAAAGCTGTGCGTGCCGTAGCTGCCTGTATGGAGCTTTTGCAGCGCTGACAGGTGCCAAGCGTCGGGCAGTAACGCGCACAACTCCTGCCACCCGGCCGTCTCCAGGCCTCGGACGTGCAGGCTTGTCAGGCTGCTCAGCACAGTCCAGGAAAGCAGCGCGCATGCTGTCAGCTGCTGCTCGTCAGCTGTATCACGTACTGGGGAGAGTGGGCGGTCAAACTTGAATTCACGCAGACATGTGAGATTTGCGGTAGAAGCGTCCGCAAACAGCTCGTCGTGTGGGTGCGTGTTTTGGAGATCTGTGAAGGTGTTGGGCACGGATAGACTCGTCAGGCTGCTCAAGTGCCCGGCCTGCAACGCTGACACAAGCGCCTGCGATGCAGGTCCTGACAGCTCGTGCTTCTGGCAGACGCTGAGCCCGGTACACAGTATGCTGAGGCCGGCGGTAGCTTTAAATGCGTTAAACGCCTCCGCAATGTCATGGGCTTGGCCCCGAAATGTGGGCAGGTGCAGCTCCGTCAAGCCACGTAGGTGGCTGCCATGCTGCAGCTTCGCCGCAACATCCGCGTCCGTGCACACTCCGTTGCCCGCGAGGTTCAGCTTGGTGAGGCACAGGTGCGATGCATCTGTGAGCATGCACATCGCACGCTCGGTGTCGTTCTTGTCGCGGGACTTAGGGAAGCAATGGCTGAGGTCCAACTCACGCAGGCGGGACATGCGAGCACCCGGAAGCTCCTCGAATAGCCTGTCAATAAGCAGCCGGCTGCGGAGCTGCATTCCTGCCAGGTTCAGGCTGGTGAGCGAGGACGCAACAACAGGGCGCAGGATGGACCTCGGACCAGTCACGGCAATCACAGCGCTTGCGAGGCAGGTCCACGCGCTCAATGTTCGACAGATGCGCAGCTGCTGAGAGCGCTGCCGCCAGGGATTGCCAGCTGGGCATGCGTTGAGGAAAACAATGCGCGGCAAACTCGGCCGCGTCAAGCCCGTCAGGTGGGACGCGCTGAGCAGTGTTTTGCCGAGCGTCTCAACGCGCCGGTCGCCGCCCACCAGGGAACCGCTGAGGTCCAGGTGTGTGAGGCTGGCCAGGGATGAGCAGCGCAACCCTCTCATGAGGATGTTGGTGGGGCGGAAGTTCTCTTCGATAGGGGCGATAAGCTTGACGGATCCACCATCAGGCACATGCAGCGCCAAGGTGCACAAGCCCGACAGCTTGCAAACGAGCGCCACTAGCGCAGACGCGCACTCGGTCTTTGCCGCTGGGCCGTCACGCTCCCAGCCGTTGAGGTCAGCGCAAAGGTGTGTGAGGCTGGCATGGACGTGCGTGCTGCTACGCAAGCCGGCGAGGGCTGAGACTGTTGCCTCTGTGCCAGGGTGTTGCCTTGCCAGCTCGACTTTGGCAAGGCGTGTGAACGAGGCAGGGAGCTGCTGACCGGGACGTCCGAGATAGGGCCACGCAGTGCTATTGGCGCCTCGCATTGTCGGCATCACACTACTCCGCATGGCAGTGACGCCATGCGTGTAGCACTCACGCCAACGCTTGCAGACCAGCTTCACGCCCTTGTTCACGCGGTGGGGTGCGATGATAATCTCCAACACCTTGTTCGGCAGGTGGTCGCATGAAGGTGAGGCGATGGCGGCCCCTAAAAAACCCATCTGCTGCGTGGACGGTGAGATGTCGGTGAGCAGTAGCCATAGCCTGGCGTTATCTACTGCTTGTTGCGTCGCTTGAGGCCATCCAAGCAGGCGTGTCCAGGTGAGGCCAGGGAGGCTGGCGAGCTCATGAATAGGTTGCGGAGCGATCGCCACGTCGCTCTGCATGCAAGCAGAGCGGCGCAAGTGCAACAACCAGCCAGGTGGGTGTGTTGGAGCAACGTAATCTAAAACCCTCAACCCTTGACCTTGAAGCTCAAACCCTAACTGCGGGCGTCTCCCGCCACATGCTCCCACCGTAGGACCTCTGCCAGAGCAACCGCGAGCGGCCTTCGAATGGCTGCGCATGCATGCATGCGTGCATGCACGCCATGAGGAAAATGCACAGCAGGCGCAGGACACGTTGTAACGCATCTGGTACTTCGATGTGCTGCACATGCATGCAGGAGCGCGCGGATAGCGACCCGACCCGAACCATGTGCGCCATGTGCGCAGCGTTTTGCAACGTTCCCGCAACTGGCAGGCGCTGGCCCTGCCAGCCAACCGGGGTGCCCCCTACTGGCATACTAACAGTGGCAAGCATAGTCGTTCAAGCTGGATGCAGGCAGTTGCAAAAATATATATGCGGATTTGCAGTACGGTACTTGAAGCGCCTGTGGTACGGTAATGCGTTGTGGAACGCGTTTGGCGCCTAGGCACAGTGCGACACCCAGAGCTGCTGGAGGTGTTGGTTGAGGTGAAATGGGGGAAGGCGTGTGCAGACGCTGCTTCGGCAAAGCCCCCCCCCCCAAAAACCCCCACCGCCACTCAAAGAACCGAATCTGGGCAGCAGCACCGTTTCCACCTGAACTTATAGCCAGGTGCCAAAGGCTTGGCTTGCAAGGTGATTTATGAACGCTGAGGCATCGCTGGCAACCATACAGGATTACAGGGTTGGTGTTCAGTGAACGCACGTCAGCGGGCGCCTGAAGGCGACAAATACTTCACACCCGCAGGGCCTTCCCGCAACGCCTGCACTGCTTGACTTCCCAGCTGCCTCCAACGTCGGGTGGCACGCATTGTTGCTAACTCTGTCAACGGTTCAATTGTCAGTTTGCATTTGCTGGTTGCACAAAACCGCACCAAGACTGCAACGTTGGAATCGTGCTTACTTCTTGTTACTCGCTTTTGTCAACTAAGCACACGCCACACCATGCAGCCCATCATATAGCTACCGAAGTAGTCGGGAAAGAGTGGCCAGCACACATGCATCGCGTCCCCTACCTGCCAAGCGCGAGAGCATCGCGGCTTGGACAGCTCTATGTTCACCTATGCAGATATGGGCGCAGCAAGCAGCCCAACCAATATGCTGTTTGGTTGGAGAGTGTTTTGGGTGAAGCTGGGTGAAGGTTTTGTGAGGACGAGGCCCGCAGGCGAGGCCTTGCAGCGATGCTGTGTATGTGGGTACTGCAGCATTGAATAGGTGGCAAACTGGGAATGCTGTCCGTTAATCCATATGAGAAACGCAATCCTGGCCCTTGTAGTGCGCTATATGCCACGTGGGTAGTGCGCTAAGTGCCCACGGATCTACGCAACGCAACGCAACGCCCGGCTTTCCCTCCTCACCTTATGCCCTACCGCTCAAGCTGACCACTTGCGTCCGCTCCTTTGTTGAACGGCGTGGTGATTGTTGCCGACAGTGTGACCGAAAACATTAGCATGTAGCAAGCGCTGCCAAGCGGATGTGACGGAGTTTGTGAGGGATGGAGAGTGTCAGGGCTATGATCGAGGAGGGCACTTGGAGGGACAGACTCTTATTGATGACCGTCAATTGACCGTCATCAGTCACCACGATCGCCCGCCTCCCTGTGGATCGCCGCCTTGCGGAATTTGAATGTGCCAGCGATGCATACTAGGATGTGCACCGGTACCAGCACTGATTGACCGCCGCCACTGCACCGCCGACCTACTTGCCTGCTGCAACTGCCATGGCCCTGCGCAGGCACATGGCATGGCAGCATGGCGCATGGCCTGCCTGTGCCTGCCGCTGGCGACCAGACCGGTTAGCAACTCCATGCTGGAGAGTGGCGGGCTGCCTGGAGCAGAGTGCACACTCCCAAGCAACACATACAGAGCTGCCGCCTTCAGGCAGGCGTGTACAGGCGGACTAGCTTGCCCTTGGCATCGTATCATACACCGTCCACAGCACTGGGGACGCGAGTGGATGGTGCATCATTTGGCCGCAAGGCGCTCGGTGGTGGATCAGGTAATCGATCAAGGCGCATCAGCCTTGGTTTCGTCTGGTGACTTGCTTTCTTTTTCGTGCATACCATGCATGAAGGTTCCTGTTGTGCAGGTTGATGTACACGTGTAGCCACTGCACAACACATTAAAAGTCTTCACTGTATTGCCGCGACCCTTGCTTGCACTTATTTTGAAGAAACGAGGCAGGCTCAGGGCTCCACTCGTTAAGCAAACCTGTCGTTAACGTGCGAAAGACCAGGTTTGGTCTCAGGCGCTCAGTACAACATACACATGCAATCGCTGTTCTAAACACCAAGGCCTGGCCAATCAACATGCCTGCGCACAGCGCTCGAAGTCAGCGGTGAAGGTAGGTGTTTGGCAATTCTGGAGTGCGTTCCGCAATGCGAACGGTGTGGAGCCTTCGGACTGAGGCTTTGTGCGTGGACCCCACGCCGGCAGCAACTAGTAGCACCGTGACTTGTGCAGGTCACTCCATGCTGGGCCCCAACTCAGCAGCAGGTCGCGCTTGATGCGATGCCTTGTGGTTGGGGTAAGCAAGCAAGCGCTGGGCTCTGCATCCTCCTCTGCCGTGACGCTCTTCAGGGACTCAAGCTAGAGACAGCTCAAAGGTGGCTTGGACTTGTTTTATTCCAGCTCACCAACATGTAACTGTGTTAATCTATTTCACAAAGGCTGTAGCACCTGCTGAATGCTCTCAGCAACTCCCAAGCGCGGCCGTAACCTGTTTATGGCGTGGATGTAGCCAGGATCGAACGAGCCTGTTCACAGTGTTTATGGCCCATGCTTGTTCACGTGGTTGCCACGAGCAGGATCATTGTATGGATGACGCAACCCACAACCAGGCAAGTGTCAAGCAAACTACCGACTAGACGTTCTAGTAATCTCAAAGTGCGTCGGAATGGCCTGTCAGCTCGCTGGCTTGCATGCGTGGGGGTACATTGAAGCGCTCTGTGTGAGCCGCTCCTCCAGTGTTGGTTTGATGCAGGCAGGCGAGTCTTGAAAGTCCGAAAACTCGTACACTTATGTTGCTTTGATATTTGCGCTGTGCACCTTGCAGCCGGCGTGTCGGGCACTGCAGGTATATGTTTGAGGACTTTGTGGTTGGCCACCATCCAAGTAAGCCCATCACCACCATGGACGCCCGCCCTGACAACTGCCCTGACCTTTAAACCAGCAGGCTTGAGTATCAAAATACAACGTCATTCGTGAGGTGTGAGTGTGATTGTGATGTATTTTAGGTGCAGTCTGATGGCCTCAACCACGTACGAGGCTGTACAGAAGGGCTTGTCAGAAGGGCTAGCTAGGCCTGGGCTAGCAAGGGCAATAGGGCATGCTGCCTACTTGCTGTTTTCTTCTATTGCTGCAGCCGTGAACGAAGTGGACATCCCAGTTAAAGGAGTAGTCCCAGGTGAAGCTTCCCATTTTGCATCGTTGCCAACGCCCCCGGGACAGAGGCGACCCCGGGACGTGAGAGGTGCCACCGCGCGCACTGTGGTGTGCACTGTGAGTACATCGTGCAAGGCTGGAACGCAGCAACTGTGGTGGCCTAGGCGACGTGGTGCTCGTTGGTGACACTGGCCGGTGTGTACGCAACCACGAGCGAGCAAGCGCCGGTGGCTGAGCCAGGCAGGGTCTTGAGACCCTGTTTTGTGCATAAGACACAACCCAGTTGTCTTCTGAGGAAACTGAACCTATAACATCTTTAGCACCCCGTAGCCGGCCATGCACGTTCTGGCCTGCATTCTCAGGAGGTGGGTCGCAAGGCAAGTCCGCCTCGTGTGGTGCCAGCCAAGACACGCAGGGTGACGGCCATTAGCCGTTGTGCTCATAAGCATATGAATGAACACTTGAACAAACACGTCAGTGGTCGTCACAAAGCACTGACGACACAGCACACAAACGAGGTGCGTGGATCATTGTTATGGTGAGCGAAACAGGGTGTAATGGGTCCTGTTATGGTGCAAACCAAGTGTTGCAAGCGCGCAAAGGTTGTCTTCACTGGTGACTTTGTTTGAACTTCCTCCTTTGACTTTTCGTAGTTCACTTCGCATCTTCCAACGGTTGCGAGACCCAGAAGATTGCTGTCGGCGATGAAGGGCGTGATGCCAAGCGTCAAGCCGTCGCTGAGATGCCACGACCCGCGATGGCATTGTCGCAGACTGGCTAAAGAGCGCTGTGCAGTTGCAAACATACAAAGCCCCCGACGCGCCATCAACAACACACCTTCCAAACCTTGGCCTGCTCGAGTCAGGTCAACAGCACCTTACATAACTTCCTGGATTAACTCCTAGCGTGCTCCAACACTATTTTAGGCTTATCCAGCACTGATTGACCTCCAAAGAACGACGCAAGGTCCTGACCGTGCAAACTAAGGCAGGAACTTAGCCGGGGCAATTGCCGGGGCGTTCGTTCTTGACAGCCTGCTGTGACAGGACGCAAAGTGAAGGACCCAGCAGGGAGGAACCAGCAGGGGTAATAACATTCAGTTGAACCGGCATGACCTTGTTGAGGTAAGGATTTCCACTTGATTGTCTCCAGTGGCCAGCCACCCTAATTTGGGCAATCTGCCCAGTGTATGTGTAGCCTGCTGTACATGGGTTTGCTGTCATTGGATCTGAGCTTCCCTGCCTGCATTTGCCTTGCACCGCATGCAAGGAGTCGTGCCTAGCACGTGCAGTGCTTGTGCGTGCGCTCGCGACTGTGGTCAGCAGCACACATGGCCTTCGACAGATGCAGATATCATAGAGTGACACTCCTACGCAGGCTTGTCTCGGCGCACTTACTCCACATACAAGTGGAATCATCGCACATATGTTTGTATTGTCCTGCTTTAAACCCTCTACAGTTTTCTTCCGCTTTCCTGGTGCTGGCCCGCGTTTGCTGCCTCTGCTTCTATTGGACACGGCCTGCAGCTGTGCTTCGCGGTGGGTTGCTCCTCGTCCCTTGCAGTTTTGCTACGTTTCTTTCAGTACCTTTCACGCATATGACTGGTCCTCATCATGTTTTGCCATTGCAGGGAGGCCGTACTGCTGGCAACGATGCGACCGAACTGCTCGGAGGTGCAGCGCCACCTGTCGTCGCAGTCGGACCGCCTCAGGGTCGCCAATACAGTGCCAACGACGCCCTGCAGCAGGTTGAAAGCAGCAACCCTGTATGTTTACAACATTGTGGGCGCTGGGCCTGAGTTGGGATGGGCCTGCACTGATTGTAGCGGCCATGCAGGATGCCTGTGCAGTGCACACTGGTCTGTGTACATAATGTTTTCACCGTATCGGCAAGGCACGATAGGTCAAATTGCGCGGCGAGTACCTTCACGGTGCAGACAGCCGCAGTTGAGCTAACTGAGAATCCTGCTCCAGTGATGAGCAGAAAGCACCATACATGTGGTAATATTCAGGAATGCTCAACAGAAATGTGTGAGGTGTACACTGTGCACTGCAGCTAGGTTATGCATACCTAAGCACGTAAGCCATACCTTGCTTGCATGCACGGTACCCGCAGGACTTCGCTTGTAGACTGTGGCAGAACGGCAGACTGTTGTTCTTAGGCCGAGCAACACTTTTGTGCATCTGCCTGTCCACCACCTATTCACAGGCGGCGGCGAACTTCCACCCTCAGTCGCATCTCATCAATGAGCAAGGTCAGTGGTTCATGTCAGTGTGTTAGGTGGGTTCAAGCAACTGACTGTCGGACCCACCAACGGTGCGAACTGGTAGCTAGGATAGCACCGGTAACACTCGGATACCGGTGCTTAGCAACTGTGGGACGTTGGGTTTATATGCGGTGGCAGGGCCGTTGTGCGTGCTTAGCGTGAATGGAACTTTGACTGCTTGATTGCCTCACACGCAGGACTACTGTGGGTAGGTACCCTGGTACTGGACGTGTGGCCTGTTTAGATACCCAGCTTGTAACCAAAAATGGGAGTGGCATAATACCTAGGAATCACCGCAAGCCTTGACCCAGATAATCGGTCAGCAACAACTTGGTGGTTGTTCGGCGATTTTTGGCTGGGGGCCAGTTTGGGCGCCTACAGTCTACCTATCTGTGTGTCTTGTCTAGGTCCGGTATGCATTTATGTATGTATCAGGATAATTATCAGGATGCCATACAGACTGCCGGCGGCTGCACGCAACAGTTTCTTCACCTACCGCTGACTGGGCGTAGCTGTTCCATCCCCTTTTTTTTTTTTTTTTTTTGCGGACGGGAAAGGTTACATAGCGATGG
>BDDA01000109.1:27770-61700 GCA_001662385.1 Chlamydomonas asymmetrica
CAGACAAGCAAGGAGGAACCAAGCAGGCCGTCCGAAAACCCACACAAAAGTCAGGCCAGATGGCCACACAGAACCCCGGACACCCAGCAGCAACGCTGCGCCCACCAACCTGACGGTGGCAAGGGGGATGAAGACTGCAATGCATGGGCCAGCGGCGCTTGGGGGGGGACGAACCGAGCGGCCTCAGGACAGCAATGGGTCGGCCAGAAGCGCGGTGCGTGCGCTTCACCATCGCAGCCGTCGGTGACAAACAACCCCTTGGGCCCAACGGGGACAGCCGTTGTGTATGGATGCCATACTTGCTACCGTTTTAAGGCTTGCTGGGTGTGCACACCTAGCATAGCCTACGATGATCGATGCGCAACACACCCACCTGTTCATCCACGTTAACTCTCATTTGGTACGCGTATGTGACATACAACTGCTTGCTTCCTACCTACAGGGGGGCCTGAAGGTGCTGCCCATGTGCACGCGCCACAAGAGCGGAGCAGTCACAACCATCTTGCATCAGAAGCATCGTTGCCGAGCACTCTGAGAGGGGGACCGCCTCACCAGCTGCCGCGCTCGCCTTTGTCTGCTGCTGACTCATCATTCGTTTGGCAGCCGTGTCAATTCCAGCAGCTGCTGGTCGTCTCGGAGTACATCACAACTTGGTTGTCGGTGAGTGTTGACCCGCTTAAGAGGTGATATGCACTGCTTGTCTTTGTTTTTGGTTCGTGCAGCAGCAGGCGTTGAGCAACGACGCTAGCTGGTCAGCAGCTACCATGCTATGGAGGGTAAACCTCTGCATGTGCCCTCTCTGGTCTGGTTCAGTGACATACGTGTGACACCTGGCAAGCTTTACAGGCGCCAATGCGAATGAATGTTCATGCGTGTAGCGCTTATGCATACACACATCATATGCGTTTGCAAACATCACCAGACACAACTCTTGGCCCCATGCTGTACCCACACACACTTCCAGCAGCACCACCACCGGCGTCCTCGTTATCTGTCAGTGTGTCGTTTGCTTGCCCACTGCCCACACTACCCGCATTGCCGCATGTGGCGACACGCAAAAGCAACCCCAGCAAGTCGGTTGAGCAGCGCAAACCACGTACACCTCACTGCCCGGTGCCCGCGCCTTGCTCTCCTAAGCGCTTGAGACCCAGGCGCTGCATTCCATTGATCTCTCCGCCTGCTGGTGCCCCTGATGTCCTTTCTGCACAACCACCTCAAGTTCCTCAAAGCTGATTGGCAAGACAACTGCTTTGCGGCCACCGTCACCACATTTGAGGCGGTACGTCTGTGCGCCGAGTTCCTTCAAACGGGCAAGGCGCCACTGGCAAGTGAACCAGCCCAGCTGCTGCCCATATGGAAAGCCTTCACCTTCTACTACTTTCACGGTGTGGGCAGCCTCCAGCAGTCGGAGGGTGATTTCCCCTCGTGGATGGTGAAAACGGTTGGCACCATGGGCTGGCGCAGCGACGGCCCGGTGTACAAGGGAATCGCTGAATGGTGCAGCAGGTAAGGTGCAGGCCAGGAGAGGGTTTTTAGGGTTTAGTCAATAAGGTAATCACTGCATGCACCACCTGCGTACGCACATGCGAATGGCGTTATAATTAGCAGAGCTGGCGGCAATCGCTGCTGCCCTGCATGGCTCGTTGCAGCATTGCCGGAGGGCCCCCCTGCCCCCGGCATTCCCCTCCATCCCCTTCACCTTGTTGTTATTCCCACCATCCTGCCCACGACCCTAGGTGGATGCCGTACGTTACGTTGGTGGCCCTGCCTGCTTAATGCTATCGCACTTAAACCCTGGCCCACTTAATGCTATCGTGTTGGTGCCCTGCCTGCTTAATGCCATCGCACTTAAACCCTGGCCCCATCACGCCTGCATGCAAGGTAGCGGTCTGTCGGCTTGGCTGAACTGTTCGCACGGCCTCACTCGTGTATGCAGGACGCACGCTCAGCTGCGGAGTGCGCCATGGATGCCTGAAGCACAGGGCTACAGGGGGGACGCTGCACAGGTGCTGCAGGTGCAGAGGCGTGTGGCGCTGCGCAAGGGACAGCCAGACGAGACCAAGTTCAAGCCTCCCAACGTCATGTACCCCTACCGTGTGTCTGCACATCGGTGCCGCTTCAAGGTGAGGTGCACATCTCAGGCAGTGCACGTGATAACGGCAGCAGCGATCGGCTGATGTGGTTTTTGCCAGTACGCAGTGGGGCATGCGTGTGCGTGCATACATGCATGACCAACCATTCGGTGGCTCGCTTTCTGATCCGTAATGCAGGGCGCCAGGTATGCCAGCAGCATTGCCCCGGGGTTGCTGCTGGACATCCCATGTGGGCGCTCCCCGTACCGCAAGAACAACGACGAGCCGGTGCTCAGTTTCCTGGTCGCCGCAGACCTAGCTGAGGTGCTGCATGAGGTGGGTACCAGGTAGCGCACAAGCAAAGTCTATATATACAGCACACACACCATACGTACCCTCCCAAGGCAACCCACCATACGTACCCCTCGCTCCCCTAGCTTTGACAACAGCAACTAAGAACCAAAGAACCTAAGAACCTAAGGCACCCGCTCACTAGATACCATGAACGCAACATGGCACGGTCTTGGAAGCTTCTTCTGTAGCACAAGTATGTATTAAACATGTTAAAAGAGCGACCTGCACCCGATCCTGCGGCATACATACATGCATGCATTATGGCATGATCCTGCGGCATACATGCATGCATTATGACATGATTCTGCGGCATGCATGCATGAATGCATTATGACATGATGGCCACAAGCCAGGTGTGTTACACCCAGGCATCCTCGCAACGTGCACCCTGCGTGCACCTACAGTGCATGGCGGATAGGTTGAAGCTTCGGAGGAGTTGGTGCAGGCAATCCGGGTTATGCACTACTGGCTGCTGAGTGCTGAGTAGGGTTCCCTGTGGCCTAAACCTGGGCACATTGCGAAGCTAGATGGCTTGCAAGCCTGCGACAGAGTATCACAGAGTGTAAGGTAGTTATGGGCTGACGTGGGTGTTGTGACAGGCCTTCGGATCCATACCTCCTCACTTGGTATTCCACTGATCACATGTGTGTGCTGCCATGTCCATTGCCTGGTGTTTGGCAGGAGCTGGACAACACCCTGTCGACTGTCAAGGGCGCTATCAGCGATTACATCATCGCCAACATCATTGCCGTGCCGCCGCATCATCCCGACACCTTCCCGCTCACAGATCCCCAGGTGTGTGCAACCTGACAGGCAGCAAGAATGTCACCCTGTGCCTTGTTGCGTGCGTAGTGGCTGACAGTGGTGCTTGCCCTTGAGCTTGTCATGACGAGAGCGTGGGTGTGAGTGGAGGCAGTGAGGGTGTGTGTGTGTTTGGGGACGTACATACCTGTACTCGTGCGCGTTGGGTGGCGTCATTGTTGCTGCTTCGCTTCTACGCTTGCAAAAGTACGCTCCCACTCAACACCGCCAGTTCCACAGGATGGGTGTGAGTTTGATGTGGGTTTCTCTTGTGCAATTGCCTTGTGGTTCAGGGCAAAGTGACCCCGCAGGCGATGGATCGACTCCTGAAGCGCACCGCCAGCTGCGTGTTGGGCTGGGAGGACGCGCTGGTGCTGGTGGACAGGCTGGTGGCGGGCGCACAGCAATTCGGCAGCTTCCCCAGCGCCCCACCCGGGGACGGAAAGCTGCCGCAGGACGGCCAACCGTTACGGCAGCGCAAGCGGCGCCGGCCTGCACAGCCGCAGGCAGGCGCAGGTCCCAGGCCTCATCAGACCTGCGAGATGCAACAACCAGCGCCGCCTGGCGGGCCTCACGGTGCATGCCATGCATCAACGCATCGCCCAATGGCGCATGCGAGTAATCGTGATGATGGCATCAGCGGATCTGGCGGTGTTGAGCGCTACCGAATCAGCGGCTGTGATTGGGATGTGGCGGTGGATGCTCAACACATGGGCCAGCAGCAGCAGGGACCAGCATGCGCACCGCAACTCCAGCAGCAACTGCTGCAGCGATCATGGCAGGAGGCACGGCCTGCTTGCACCGGGCTGCTTGATACCAATGGCCACCGCCGCCACCACGACAACCAGCCCCCACCGCAGCAGCCACCGCAGCAGCAGGGTCGTATCGGCATAAGCGTGCAAAGCCCACCACAGCAGCTGATGCTGCATGCGCCGCAACAGGGGCTTGGAACCTTCCAGCACCGACATGCTTCTCCTGAGCGGCAGCATGCAATGGCCGTCGATCCGCCGGCAGCTGAGCAAGCACAGGGTAATGGTGAAGAGGACCAGCAGATGCTGCAGGCAGTGAGGCAGCACATGCTGCAGATGGTGGATCTGTTACTTAAGCAGATGCAGCAGCAGGTCCGTCAGGCATGCGTTCAAAATGCACCGCTGCCGCCGCCGCCGCCGCAGCAGCAGCAGCTTCTGCCTCACGGCGGCGCTGCTGCGATTCCGCAAGCGCCCGTTTCTTCGCATCGAGTGTGGCTAGGTACCAGCACCATCGCAGGCAGTTCCTCCATTTCCTTGCCAGACGAGGCCCTGCCCCCATCATTGCCGTTGCTGCGTCGGCAATCAGAGCCAGCACCAGGCAGTGGCTGTCCTCCACCTTACGCAGACCCACGAGTGCGTGCTGCGTCACTGAATGGCCAGCCGACTCTGCAAAGCAACTGCTTTGACCGCCCACCTGCAGGCTTCAGGGATGGAAGAGTGGACGAGCCGCCATCTGCACAGCTTCTGCAACACGCCAGCGCACGCGGCCCGGCACCCATGCACAACTGGCACCACAGCGGTCGAGCTGGCGGGCAGGGTTTTTGTAGTGGCAACAATCCAAGTGATGCTGCCGTGTTGGGAACGGGCCCGATATCTGCAGCGCATAGCGCACTGCATGCTTCCATTCAGAATGCCTACAGCCATGACCAGGCACGGGGACCGGAGCAGCTGGGGGGACAGGAACAGGGGCAGGGCCAGAGACAGCAACACGGACGAGGGCACGGAGGTGTGGGCCCTCTGGCTTCTACTCCATTCCGTTCCCACCATATCTCGGGCGCAGCCACACTGCCAGCTCCGCAATCGGTGACACAGCCCGGCCCTGATGCACTACATGCACTCGTCTTGCGGGGCAGCTCACCGGCGCGTGCGGCCCACGGCTCTGTTGCGCCCGCCTCACAGCCAAGAAGCGTGCGGGCAACCCGGGGCAGCAATCGGGACCCTGAGCTCAGCACACAGCGCCCCCTGACTCTGCAGTATCGCGTGCCCGGCCATGCAACGCTGCGGTTCGCAGGGCCAGAGGCTGCTGGTCAAGCTCCGCCCGAGCCGCAATCAGTGCTTGAGGACCGTCATTCGAGCCATGCCGCGCGATGCCGTCCGCAAGTCGTGCCCCCCGGTCCCGCCGCACCTTCACACTCAGCCCGACAAGCGGCAGCGCTGGGTGGCCTTCACGCTAGAGGCGAGTCATCCGGCCAGGCGTGCATCTACCAGCCCGTGTCTGCCCAGGACGTCAGCAGGACCCTAGCGCACAGCGGGCAGCATGCCGGCAAGTTGAAGCAGCACCTGCATACGCTGCAATCTGATGACGCTTGCCTACAGCACCGTACATGGCCAATCAGTAGGGCCGGCAGCGGTGAAGGGCCGCAGGCATCAGTGGCTGCTGCAGCCACTGCTTCCTGGCCAGGGCCAGCATCAGATGGCGCTCTGCCTATGGAGGCATCGATTGCGCCAATAGATGACGCAGATTTTGCGATGCTGTACGAATTGTTCAATTTCTCAGATTTCCCCAGCACACCGGGCCCGGACCTTGATGGTTCTATGCGGGTGCAGTTGGTGGGGCAAGGTCATGAAAGCAGCAGCGCGTATGCGGTGAACCTGGCTCAACAGACACAGCACGCCCACCCCTCTGGCATTGCTGCTGGGGGCAGGGACAACGCGACGTATGTGAGGGGCAGCACGGTAAGCGGGGGTGGTTTACGCGGCTCCCTCGGAGGCATGCACACTGCTGGCAGCCAGGCGGAAGCGGGCACTCAGCAGCAGCACCAGGAGGACTTGATGCCATACCTGCCTAGCGACCTTGTCATGCACGACCAGGTCCCGCCCAGCCCCAGCTGCCTTGCAGATAGTAGCGGTTGGCCGCCGTTGCGTTCGTTGGGTGCTGAGGACAGTCCAGCCAACCACTCAACCCGATCAATGAACGACCATCCGCACAAGGCCAGCGGCCAGCAGCAGCTACAGCAGCAGGATGCCATGCGGATGCCACCAGGTGGTACCGCTTATTCCGTAGGTCCCAGCCCTGCAGTGCTTAGTGCGGCTGCTGCTGGCCGTGTTAGCCAAGCATCGGCTGCTGCTGATCCCGGCTGCATGGGCTCATCCTGCACACCGTCCGCTGGAGCGGCGGTGCCCACTGGACTATGCAGCCCTCTCCCAGCCGCCAGTAACGCTGTCCTGCCTGCAATGGCTTTGCCTGTAGCTCGACAGGGGTCGTCACCGTCACAAGCATTGTCTCAGTGCGGTCAGAGGCTGGTCCCCTCAGACCTCACATCGGCTGACAGAGCGGGTGGTCAGCAGCACTGTGTGGACCACTCAATAGCCGTTTCCACTTTCCCAGCAGGGGCGTGGGCACACTCAAGTGCTGGTGCGGGGCCGGCACACTCGCCCTTGCCAGCTCCAACAACGGGTGTGATGGATTTTGCTACAGCGAAGCTTGCACGCCCTGCCTACGACCGGCTGCCCAGCGATGGGGACGGCAGCAGTAGCTGCAGTGGCGATGAGTGACCAAGCAGCCGCGGCAGCCAACAATATTTAGTCTCGTAGTTAATCAGGGCCTCAGTCCGCAATCCGCCGAACCCCAGCCTGTCCGCAGTTAGAAACCGTACATATGTTTGATCCAACATGCCAAATCATCGTAGCGTGACCAGGTTAGGCTGCCGATTGCGGAAGCAACTTGCGTGCTTGCATGCAATCGAGCATGCTTGACGGTGCACATTGTCCAGTTATTATCCTATTGGCTCCTCAATTCGGGACACTGACTGCTCAGTGCTCACCCCTCGTATGGCTCCCCATCCCCCGCATCCCCCACATCTCTCGCAAAGTTTCTGCTGTCAGTCATTCAAGGTGGCGGATGGGACCGCCCTACCTGTGATTGCACCTGCGTGGCATTCGCAAGCGATTCACACCGAGCGCCACACCTGATGACTATGTTATAGCCTTGTTATTGCACGCTGCTGGTTGCTGTTGGATGATGCCTGTGGATTACACACTTGAACGCCTCCTCTCTTTGCATACATGCACCGCTGGGACAAATTGGTCGCCATTGTCCGGGCGCTCTTGGTCCTGACATGCCACCTGGCCGGGCCGGTCAGGGTGGGCTATGGGCGCTCGGGGTTCTTTCATCAACGTCAATTTGCATGTTTCAGTCTTGACCTATTGGCCCACACCCGCAAGTGTGTGGCTGTGCTGCAGCCTAGACCACACTGCACTCCACTTATGGCTTGCATTTCACCAACCCTGTTGAGTGTTGGATCTCCCTTACGGGTTTGGTGGGCGATGGTCTCTCGACAGCAGTTGCCAGGCCCATGCGACCATCCCTAGAGAGGATCCACCTTAGGATCAACGTTGTTTGTGTGCACATTGAGTGTGGCATTGTGTGCAGCATGAAAGCTCTTGCGGTTGCGGCCCGTGGCGCTGTGCACAGATACTCTAATCATCACATGTTTCAAGGTTTAGGCAAAATGGCAACCGCCTGCTGGCGCTTGCGCCAAACTTCATGTTCAGGACAGCACAACAAGTGGAGTGTATCAGCTGGGGCGAGCAGTAACCTGGCACTCTGTATATCGGTTTCGCTTGAGGCGGGGTGCCGGCGCAAGCCAAGGCTAAGCCTCTAGTCACTCAACTTTCGGCAGGGAGCAACACATGCCATGATGTGCTGCACTCAACCCCTTTGTGGCCATAAATAATGCTGGTGCTGATGTACTGCACTAAATCCGTGTGGCCCTCTTGCACACCGTGGCTTGGTGACCCTCTTCTGCGTGCCTGGTCCCCATCTGGGGAAAGCATGGGCCGTGTGGCCAACACGCTCCTGATGTAACATAACATAACATTTCACAGCATCATCACTACAGTACTTGCACTGCTAGCGCTGTGCGTACGCACAGCCTCAGTCTACTGCTGCCGCCGCGGCTGCTTGCTTGATGATGCATGACCTGCATGGCTATGTGCCCTGCATTCCCTCGCCTGAGTGATCCTTGGCATCATGCACCCCGCCCTGACCCGCGGCTGCCACCTACCTACCCCAGCCCTGGTGCCACACCGTGTCAATGCGGCGGACAGGGCTGCCACTACTGCCACCCAGGGTCGGTGGGTGTGCTGCTCTCTAGTTCCAGTAACTCGCTAGTATCATGCCGTATGGCAGCAGACTTGTGGATGCCACTGGTACAGCAATGAAGTTCAACCTGCGGAAGGACCGGGTGCCACGCTTCATGCATGGATCTAGCCCCCGTTCACCTGCACTACTCCTCAGTCCTCACCATGTCCCACCCCTGCCCACTCCAATCGCACCCCACCCCATCACCCGTCTCTGCGTGCCCTGCCGTGCATTGGAAGGCAAAAATGTGATGTTCACGCAAGCTGTTGTGTGCATGCATGCATCTGCTGCATCACGAGTACAGGCTGTGTTCATAGGGGAGTCACCGTGCATTTTCAGCATGCCGGTTGGGGGTCACCGAGCATGTGTGTACAGATGGGACCTTTGCACATGGGTTGGGGGCCACCTCAGGATCCCACGAACCATGTTCCCAGCTGTACACACATGCTCGGTGAGCCCCAAAGCCTGTGTTTCCCGCCCCCCCGCGTCGCCGGCGATCGTGAGCATGATCGGCGGCAAATTCCTCAAACCCTGGTAAAAACGAGCTGGGAAAAGTGCTATACATACAGCTGGTTGCTAGTACAGTACATTTGCACGGTCGGATGCATGACTTGTGTACTGCAGAACATCCAATACATATGTACTGCTGGATCCGGCGTGTGCAGTACAGAGGCCCGAAGGCACGCACGGTGCATGCAAGATTGAAAACACATATTTTCAATCGATACTTGGAGGAATTTGAAGCTTGTGGCTGGTTTGAAGTCAGGGCGGGTGCACACGGGCGCGCAGAGGTAAGGTACACCCACGCCGACGACGACGGTGCGCATGATGATGGCAGGCAGCTGTCAATCGACTGTGCAGCTATCATTGTCCGTTCACTCCAGCCGATGTGTGCACAGTTCAGCCTGCGAACCAAGGCACTGTCAATCTATTTCGGGCTAGTCGGCTGTCCAGCACATGCCGTGTGCATTTCTGCAAGTCTGGCGAGGCGTGCCCATAGTGCCACCTGCCAGTCGTAAGCAAATGTGCCTCCTGCATGCTTTCTTGTTGCAATTTAGAATGATTTCACATACAGGAAACCTTTATTTACAGGTAGAATCATCGAACCGACCATCCATGCACTCGCATTCATCGTCTCACACACATGTGTACTGAAACAACTGTGGGTCGACAATGCAATGTGCTGCTGTACAGCCGCTCGCGTATCGAGCATCAGAAGCTGCAAACCTCATTTGCAAAAGCAGCGAGGATTAGGCCGTTGACAAGGCGCATGGACCCAAACGATACGCACATGCAGCGTGTTGAACATCCTAGTAAGCCGCCAAGAGGGGAGGGAAATGGAAAGAGGCGGTGGAAAGGTAGGCAAGGGGCAGCTGATAATTATAATGCTGATAACGAACAACGCAGTGCTACGTGTCTGATGATGGAAACACAGGATGTAACCAGATGTAACACTGGCAAGTGACGGCGGCCATAGATTGCACCGCAATGCCACACGCCCCCGCTCGCAGTGGCTACATTACACACGGATGCCCCTACACACACACTGCTGCACAATGGTATTTACCAACAGTTTCAAATGCCACATTGCCTGACAAATGGTCTCGGTAGCGCACAGTGTGTCACAAGTGTTTGCACGCAACTCATATGACACCTTAGTTGTACATGCTAGTTGTACATGTGTGTTTGTCGGGGAGAGGAATACAACCATGATGTTCAAGGGAGGCACTTGCCAAGGCAGCTGCCAAAAGCGCAGACACCGATGCAGGTGACGCCGCAGCCGCACGCATCGCCCACTTTCTGACCACCAACAGGGGTGCGACCAGCCGCCAGGTCTGCGCCGTAGGCGTGCGCTGTGTCACAGATTGAGCCCAACCAAGACTTGACATTGTCTGGCAGGTGCGGGATGGACTGGCCACAGCTGCACAGGGTCTTGAGGTCGGTGCACCCAAGGATGGGGTCCAGGCACTTGCACTTGTAGGCGTCCAGGAGGGCCGGCACGCACTTGAACGCCAGCGATATGCAACCCCAGTCTAGGTCAGCTGCACCAAGTTCACCGCACTGCTTCTGAGGCTGTGAGACTTGTGTAGAGCAGCCACCTGCACGCATGCGGCGACATGGCAGCGGCAGCAATATATTATTGGCAGCACCATCGTGCGGGGTCAAACCACGTCTCGCTCAGCCGCGCTCGACAATGTGTGCGCAATGGTAGGGCAGACCCTGCACGTGTATGTGTTGCCAAGTAGTACTGAACAAGGAACCAGGGAATGAGCAAACATTGGCTGGGAATGTACGCTGGGGAACCATCTACATACACCGACTGTCACTCATGTTCGTGGCGTGACGCGGTGGACACTGGACGGATGGATAGGGCTGGGCTGTGTATATGTTGCTGGTTCATGAAACAGCAACATATGCTTCCCAACAGATGAAGCTTAAGCCAGGTCGGCACCTCACGAACGGTCGGTGCTCGTTCAAAGTTCATGAATGTTTCACAACCGCCGCCATCGCGCTAGCCAGGCCATGTTTCAAGTCGAGTGTGAAACCAGGAGCAAGGCAAGCGTGCATCAGACACTTGACAACCAACATGAAAACATGCATACTGCCCCGTTCAGACTTTAGCCTAGTCGGCCGTGCATATGCACAACTGCTGCGTGTCCAAAGTTGCATTGAACTTTCACTTTCACGACAGGGGTAATAATACTTAAGGTTAATTCGTCTTTGCTACCTGCACATAGACTCACCGTGTGCAGAGGACTGCCCAACAAGCGCCAGCACCAGCACCAGGGCAATTGGGGCGAGCAGCGCTCTGGTGGTAACGGAAGATGCCATTGTGGTGATGACAGGGAGTGCTGAAGCTGAACCAGACTGAGCAGGTGATCAGTTTCTTCGTGTGTGACTGGTCCAACCAGGCTGGTCTGCCAGTCTCCGCGCTGCAGGCTTTTGTATGTTTTGTACACTGGGCTGATGAGGGCTAGGCGAGCGTGGCAACATATCCGTTGCTGGAGCCAGGTGTATCTCAGCCACAGCGCTTAGGTCTATCTGCTGGGGGGGCTGAAACTGCCGTGTACCGTTATCTGCTGCCACCTGGTTTTGGCAAGCACTTGCTTGCTGCTTTGGTAGCTCAAATTGGCCACGGCCAGCTGGCACGCAGCCTGATCACACCGACCAGGACCAGCAGCACTACTGCCGCTGTCCAGCTGGTAGTGGGCCAGACAAAAATATATATGCTTTTGGACCTTCACCTTAGCTATCAGAGAAAAAATGGTTCCCAAAGGTTGTGCTTTCAAATTGTAAATGCTCGATCCGGGCGGGGCTTCACCCTTTCGACCAAGCAAGCAAGGCTCCCTGCAGCCCTGCACCGCTGCCTGCTGCTGCCTGGAACCAGCCTGGACCAGCATCCTGGCTAGCAGGGCTGCACGAGTGCATGCACGACCGTCAGAACGAAGTGGTACTTACCAAGCTTGCACATGGCTGTGGACAGGGCAAATGGAATAGTGAACAACAGTTGCATCCGCCCACCCCAGACAGGCTACACCGCTGCATGCATGGCAAAGCGACACCTGGTTGCAGCCTGAGACCGTCACTGACTTGGACCTGACTGCCCCTGCCTGGCCAAGCAACAGCCGAATGCACAAACAGTTTAATCTGCAGCGTCCAGTGTATTTAAGCCCGAGGTGTGCCCAGAAATCATAAGGTATTTCACCTGACAGTGAATCACTCTCTAACATTCCAGTTTGGCTCACTGTGCCACCGGTATATTGCCCAGACTCACGCAATCTGTTCACCATGGCAGCGTCTTCCGCACAGAGGACCGTGCTGCTTGTGCCCCTTGCCGTGCTGGCGGCGCTGCTGCTGGCTGGACAGGCCTCTGCACAGGGTGAGCATGTTGAGTGTGTTTGAACAAGTCGTGCGGAGCGGACCGATAAGCCGATGATGGTGTGATGCTGCACAGGTTGGCGCTTGGTTGCACAGGCGTGCGCGTGCAGTGCCTCATCCCTGGCTGCAGTAGTTGCACCTGCATGGCCAAGGCTCTGGTGTCGATGATGGTCCTGCAGCAAACAGTCTTATATCATAATCACACTGCACACCACTGTTGACGCCCTGGAAGTGGCCCCGTCCTGACCTGACATACTGCAATATCTTCCATGACGGCGCTGCCCTGCTGTGGCTGCTGTTTGCATACATGCATGTCTGCCGCCCACTGCCGCTGCGTGCGTGCAGGTGCTTGTTCTCCCCACACCTCGCCACCTCCGAAGCTCGGTGCAGTTGACCTAGACTGGGGCTGCATATCTCTGGCGTTCAAATGTGTGCCGGCCCTCCTGGACGCTTACAAGTGCAAGTGCCTGCAGCCCATCCTCGGGTGCACCGACCTCAAGACCCTGTGCAGCTGCGGCCAGTCCATCCCGCACCTGCCAGACAACGTCAAATCTTGGCTCAGCGCTATCTGTGACACCGCGCACGCCTATGGCGCAGACCTGGCGGCCGGACGTCCCCCCCTCTCTTCCAGCGGCCAGCTGGGTGGCTCTTGCAATTGCCCACATGCGTGCGTTGGCGCCTGTGTCTTTGGGCAGTGTGTGGGCGGCTGTGTTTGAACTGAGACACATGCGCATGGCTTTAAACCATTGGCCTCAACTTTTGGAGCACTTCTGCAGTGCCTCCAACTCCACGTGCAATGCGTATTAGCCTTGCGTTGTGTTCGGCTGCCAGCTTCCGCTCACTATTGATGCTTGCTTGTACTGCTGTTAATTGTACTGCTGTCTCTTGTACTGCTGTCACATGGGCAGTGCACTGCAGGCCGTGCTCCTTGGTTGAATTACACACACTGAAATTTGTTGGGGCCGTGACAGCTGCTGAGGCCTACAATTTGTGGTCAACACGTTGTCAATGTGTGGACTAACAACTCCATACATTTCATTGATTGCGTGCTTACTGTCTGTACCTGTATGTAAGCTGATTGAAGTGCTTGCATGGCTCAGTAGAATTCATCGCAGCTTGTTGTACAGAGGGCCTGTCATGGTCAGCCTCCAGCAAGAATCAGTTTACCACCTTGCCTTGGATGTACTTGTGATGCTGCAGCTGCATGCATGCACCGAGCAGCATAACTGGCACCTGCCCACCAATGCCCACCAATGTTCGACACAAGTCCACTCAGACATGCAAGATTGGGTCATGTTGCTTTGATTGCTCTTACGGGGCATGTTGCTTCCATCGCATGCATGTGCGTCGTGTCGTTGGAATGATCGGTAGGAAGTGCATCCAGAAGTGGATCCACGGCAATGATTTCCAAGCATCAACAGCATATGCATATACATGCATGCGATGTCCATCACTCCTCTGACCCCAGCCTGCTGCCTGTGCGTGTCCACATGCGTGTCCCCATGGAGGGGGGCATGGGCATAGGCCCAGCCAATGGTAAAGCCACACACGTAACGACCTGGTCTGCCCCTAAACCAAGGATGCTTAGGATGGGGCGATTCGGGTGGGGCGACCCGAGTGCGGGCCTGGCGGGGCGACCCGAGTGCAGGCCTGGCGACGCGACTTGGAACTCTCCATCGCATATGCACTGTGGCTCACAATTCTGGGCATACAGTACCAAGTCAGTACCGCAGTGTGGTGGACTGTGGGCGCAGTGGCACGTCAAGTGCTGCCACAAATGTCCGTGTGGGTGTGCTCGGGTGCTGCCGCCATACCTACATACACATACCTGCATGCTCAGATGCTCAGATGCTGGCTTTGCGGCCATCTTGTGCCGTGGAGCATTTTGAGGTTTTTGACACGACTGCATGACAGCAGTGCTTGAGGCCTAAGCACACCTGCACGACATTGCAGCGTTGCATGTGACAGCGCTGACCCGGTGCACTGCGTCATACTTCAGTACTGCCCCATACACATGTACCAGTGCGAGATACTTCAAAGCTACCCCACTTGGGAAACAGTTGCCTGCAAAGACTGGCTTCGTACCCAAGCAATGTATGGGCACATCATTCCGCCTGTCCCGCACATGTAGGACAAACCTGGGCCAGATTCTGGGCCCGATTGCAACATACCGGTATTACCGGTATACGTGCGTTGCTGCCATGACTGACTCATCTCCCGCAGGTGACATGGAATTCGTTATCAAAAAGGGGCAGCTGCCCAGGCCCGTATTCCAAGGGGTTGTCACCAAGGGCGCCTACACACCGCGCCTGCGCACCGGGTGCATGCAAATGCGGCTGGCGGTGGTGACAGTGAGCATGTAACTTGCCGCCCCCCCTTACATGCGGGTGACATGGTGCATCCGGGTGACAGTGGTCACCTAGCAAAGAGCCGAAATCCGGGCTGTCCCCTTGTTGGGGTGATGCAAAAATGATGTGCGAATTCCGGGTGATACCAAAATTCCGGGTGGCTCTAAAACTCCGGGTGACAGTGACTATCCGGGTTCCTGCCCATCCAGCTTCCTGCCCATCCAGGTGCCCTGCCCATGCGGCTGACACTGCCCATCCGGGTGACAAGGACTATCTGGCTTATAGTGGCCATCCGAGTTCCTGCCTATCAGGGTGACACTAACCGTCCGGGTGGTGCCTCGGACAAGACTACACGGCTCCATTGGGTGTGCTGCTGCCTGTCCCCCCATCAATGCATGCACATGTATGTGGCCCACGCGCTCACAACATTCACGTGCTAGCGTCGATGGCACCATCGGCCCGGGCACGGGCACTGCTTGAATCGTGGGATTCGAGCGCATGGCGGCGTGCCGGACACGTCTACACGTGTGCTGTTGCCTGGCCCCCATCACTGCATGCTCACGTATGTGGCCCACGCGCTCACACCAGTGACGTGCTGGCTTCGATGGCACCAGCGACCCCAGTCAAGGCGTTGACTGACTCATGGGATTCGAGGCGCACATTGAACGCACGGCGGTGCACTGGACACGCCTAAACGCCTCCATTTGGGTGTGTTGCTGCCTGCCTCCCATTAATCCATGCACACATATGTGCCGACGCGCTCACAACAGTCATGTGCTGGCTTCGGTGGCACCACAGGTCGCGGCAGGGGTGCTCCCGACTTGTGCGATTTGCGTGCGTACTTTGTGCGCGCGGCGGAGCGCTGGACACGCCTACGCGCCTCCGGGTGCCCTACCCATCCAGCTGAAAGTACCCATCCGGCTGACACTGCCCGTCCGGAGGACATTGAATATCCGGGTGACAGCACCAACCGGTCACTGGCCATGCGAGTGCCTGCCCATGCATCCGGCTGACAGGAACTATCCGGCTGACATAGCGATCCGGCTGACAGTGGCCATCCGGGTGCCTGCATAGCCTGCCCATCTGGCTGACACCAGTTATCCGGCTAACACCAGCTATTCGACTGAGATGTGTGGCTGGTGGGTCAATGGGTCCGCATCGGCCATATATAGCCGCTGAGTGTACCACCAACGCATGTGGTACGCATGCGATGGTACAAGCCGGGATGCCAGCTAGCGACGGGGCAACGCATGGCTGTCATAGCGCTTGTGTAAACAGATAGACTAGATCATGCAAGCCTGGAAGGTGGCAAGCAGCCACATGCCCAACCAAGCAAGCATTTGCCTCGCCCGCCCGCGCGTGCCCGGCACTCTTGCACGTTAATCACAATTTTGAATGGCGGCAGACGTGTTGGTGCCCCTGTGGACAACGCGAGGTGTTATGGTCTTGATGGCTTACATCAGTCATGCACTGGCTTCGGTGGCGCCAACGGCCCGGGCAAGGGTTTTACCAATCTTGTAAGGATTGTTCGTTTGGCGGTGCTCCAAACGCGCCTCCACGGCTCCACCTGGGAGTGTTTAAGTGTGTTGCTGCCTGCCTGCCCCCCATCAACTAATCCGTGCACATGCGTGGCACATTTGGGTGTGCTGCTGCCCCCCCCGCCCCCCCCCCCCAACCCAAATCCATGCGCACGGATGTGGTCCATGACCTCACAGCGGGCATGCGGTGGCTTTGGTGGCATCAGCGGCCCGGGTGGGGGCCCTAACAGACTTGTAGAATTTTAGCTCACGGCAGTGCACGCACCGGACACGCCTGCACGGCTCCATTTGGGTGTGCTGCTGCCGTCCCGCCACCAATCCATGCACACGAGTGTGGTGCACAAGCTCACAGCAGTCATGTGCTGGCTTTGGTTGTACCAGCGGCCCAGGCAGGGGCCCTGCCAAACTTGGGGGATTTGAGCGCACGGCGTGTGCCGGACACGCCTATGCGGCTCCATTTAGGTGTGCTGCTGCAGCCCGTCACCCATGCACACGTATATGGCACACAAGCTCACAGCAGTCATGTGCTGGCCCCGGTGGCACCAGCGGCGCGGGTATGGGCACCACCTGAGTTGCGCGCGCGGTGTGCATACTTGGCGCGCACGGCGGTGCGCTGGACACACAAGCTACCACTGGCCTTGAGCGTTACACAATTGTGTGTACTTCAATGACGGTGAAATGGCCTGTTTTTCGAAGAGCGACAGCTCCTGCCGGCGATTGCGCTGAATTCTGCTGACTCTCGTGTGGCAAACCACCACGACACACCTCATCTACGCGTCCTCGGAACGGCCTGCACGTTCGACCAAAGTCACAATTTCTACCGACACGCATATGATGATAAGCCTATACCCAACCGAGGCGTCTGGACAAAGTCAGTTTGCCAATCGGTAAAACATTCCCGCCAACCTTTGTTTTACGCACCGCCACTTAAGCGCAAGATGTACCACAGGTCTGGTGCCAGTTGTGAAAACTCACAGACCAGCAGCCTATTTACAGAACTTACTTGGCTTCCACGTTGCCTCCACACTGAACTTTGCCCGAAACCGGCACACGTTTGCGGTCGACCTCACAACCAACACTGCCTGAAGCCTGCCAAGTATTCACAGTTGCACACAAAAAAGCTATGAACATCATAACATTCCTTTCACATGCAATTTTAAGGTCGCCCTTGCGTTTGCGGGCTCCTTTTCGTCCAGCTTTGCCCGAAACCGGCACACGCTTGCGGTCACACTGCGACATGTCCTGATAAATATTACAACGCCACAAAATAAAGTCATACGCACAATAGTATTGCTTTGAGAGGCAACTTGAAGGTAGCCCTTGCTTTTGCGGGCTCCGATACGTCACCACACGCTCTACCGTGAACGCAGGGTGCGGCCCACAACGAGGTCTTCCCAAACCCCTCAAAATATTCACCTGAGTGAAATCGGACTACCGATTAGGGTATACGCAAGACAATTCTGCAAAGCAAAAGGCATTCCCGGACCTCTTGAGGGGTTTTTGAGAAGCCGCCCCTGCCTCCCCTAAAACGACAATTTCGAGCCGGTAGGCCCTTAATTCCTTACTAACATAAGGAATACGGGAACGAGCCTTAACATGTGTTCAGCTTTGCGCACGGCGAGCGACCGACGTGCATGCAATGACAGTAGGTGAACGGCTCTAGGTGCGTGCTGTACCGATCTCTACAAAACGTAAGCTCAGCGGAAGCACATCAGCAATAGATGACAGGTTGAGCGGCCCCAAGCTTGCCGGGCCCTCAAGTTCGAAGCCTCCCAAACTGTCCGCTGTGTATGTGTGTATATGTGTCCTGACATTGGGGATGCGTTGCCCTGCAGATGACGTGTTGTCCGAGTCCGAGCATGTCCTTCACCTGAGTTTCATATCTGCTCTTGATCTGTATTGACCTGCTGGTGCTTGACCTGGCTTTCGACCCTGAGCAGTTTGGACAAGCTTGCTTGGCCAAACGAACTGCCACTCATACATCAAGGCTGCGGGCGGGCCGCAAGCCTATGCCAACAACTCAAAACCAAAGGGCTCCTAAGTTGATGCTTCACAAGTAGCCAAGTGCTATGTATCAGCGTTTCAGAGAATGTGTATAGTATTACACCCTCCCCCGGCGGCGGGCCGACCCCAGATGGATCCACCTGGACCTTTGGGAGCACGCAAAGTGTATACACATACACGCAGATGAAACCACCTGTCAGAACCTCGGAGAGCACCTGCTGTCATCCAAAATACTTAGATATATGGCTGTAACCCAAGGAACCTTTGTCAGCTCCAGTCTGAACACTGTTGTCACTGAGTCTGCATCGGGGTGCACCTAGTACACCAATTTGTACACCTGCTGCTGAGACTGCTTTGACTTGTGCCCATGTGCACGATGTTACGCTGTCAGTATCCCCTCATCTGCCTGGTGCTGGTGGCGCTGAATTTGGCGCCTGCAATCTCCCATCAGGCTGTCATCAGCAGCCCGTCGTCGTTATCATCGTCACAACGCGTGCTGTTGAGGCGGAAGCAAACTCTGCTGACGCAAACAGCCTCCCCACGAGTGCGGCCGTACCTGACAGCAAAGGCAACAGAGGCACAGGAAGATATACCCCTGCGCAATTTTCAGGACACAGCGGTGAGTACATACAGTCGGTCCCCCTGTCATTCAATTGTAACATCATGTTGCATTTCGTGCCAAGTGGCAGTAGCTCAGTGGCAGTAGCGGAACCTTAGGCAAGGAGAAGCTCCTCACAGAGCGCGCGCTACACACGCCCTAGCGAATAGCATTGGTGCAAGCTCCTTAGCTAGCCCTTGCTATGTGTACCTTGCTATGTGTACCTTGCTATGTGTCGAGCTCGGTGTCGTGACCTAGTGCGTGCTTGGACCTAGTACTGTGACGCTCGCTTGCAACCCAAGCGTGAATGCGGGATGACACCTTTGCTGCCGCTCCGGTTGATCTATCTGACGTGTGACAAAGCCCGCAACGGTTGGCACTTGAGGCGGTGCGTGATCATGGAGCTACATACACCCTACTAGCGTTCAGCAGGCGAGCGCGCGGGCGCCGGGAACTTGCGCTTGTGTCCTCAAGCTCTCACTACTCTCACTATGTGGCATAGCTTCGCCCAAAGAGGACAAAAATGAGCAGCTGCAGTGACATTAAGCACGTTAACCTTATGGTGACCATATGCAAGGGCTCACTCAATTCCAGGGCCTCATCAAACATGCACCTACCAGATCGGTGTGCGCACAAACGCAAACACGCTATGAGTGCCAGCACTCCAGGCATAGTATCGCACTAATTGGGCACATGCTTGTGATTATGACAGCCTATGCATGCTATGCATGCATGTATGCTGGGCCCTGCCTGCGAGCTACGCATGCATGATGCATGCAAAACTGCTCTGAGATCTTATATACAGTTGTACTGGAAGCCTCGTCCTACTCGTCCTCCACTACCAGCTGCGCAACAATGCTCCTCTATTTCTCTGTGATACGCAGTATGATGGAGCTGTTGCCCTTGGTACCCCTCCACAGACCTTCCAGGTGCGACCGTGCCATCGCGCTCCTGGTTTGTTTGGTTGGTATGAGAAAATGTGTGTTGCGTGCAATGGTATGTAGCGGCTGATGCACTGGTTTTGGAAGCTTGTCAAGGAAGCTTGTCAAGAAAGCGCCCTAGGATTCACACAACCACCAGATGAGTTCAAGCATACCAGAGGCAGTGCATTGCTTACAAGCATGCCTGCTTGCAATAAGCAACCTACTACCCCGCTGCATCCAAGCGTTCACCATACAGCTAATACAGCTCTCACCCTAACGCCACCAACCTGCAGATTTCCATGTGTTCACCATGATGCACTGTCAGCTTGATACCACCATTCATCATCTGAGCATTCGGCGTGGTAAGGGGTGGAAATCCATGGTGATGAAGACATCGCTGTGCAGCTAGCTAGGGCAACCCTACCCGCTTGATGCCGCCGCGAGTCCTCAGCGTCGTGGTTCATGACTAGCATGACTGTTCAACCTGGCAAGTACACATGTACCGTCGCAAGCGTGCAGGTGATATTTGACACCGGATCCTCGGATCTCTGGGTTCCCTCGCTCGTGGAGTGCACAGATGAGCCAGAGAGTGCTGCGTGCGAGCGGCATCAACAGTATGACTCGTCAAAGTCCTCAACATACCAGGTGACAATTCTGCTCGGCTGATCCTTCAAGGACTTGCTGGGGCACCTTGCGTGCACCAGCACCGCGCGTGTCTGGTTGTTTCCGAAGCATGATTATGGCCCGTGAAGGATGTACATATGATATGTTCCCATGACAGGATGCATGTGCGATATGTACACCTAGTAACAACGCTGTTGAGGCATGTTGAATCATGCGTATTATTATTAAAACCCTGATTGACAATGTCAATGGCCTATGTCTGCCTTTTGCATACGCAACATGCACAAGAAACGCCTGCACGTGTATGTTTGCGCCCGTACCATACCTACCTGCTGGCAAACAGGTCGACGGAACACCCGTCTCAATTCAATACGGCACTGGTTCTGTTGACGGCTACGTCAGCGTTGACACGTTGACTTGGGGCGGCCTCAAGACACGTCAGCAGAGCTTCGCTGAGGTGTGTGCAGGTGGTGCAGCTGTACGCTGTTTGCCGCAGCAAACAACGTTCAGATGTATGCACAAATCTTGGACTGGTCTAGTTGTCAGTGCAGCTGGGCTCCCCGGACTGGTGGTCCGTGATTCCCTATGATCATGGCTTCATAGTGACAAATAATGCATGCAGCACGGTATAGGTAGGCATGTACTGTCACTGAAAAATGTTCGGCGGACCCCTAGCCACCTTTTGGCGCACATCTATCAGGCCATCATGTCCTCATGAGTGTGATTGTTCTGGCAGTGCTTGCTGCCTGTGTCAATGCATATCACCTCCATAATCTCCATACCATCTGTTCATCTGTCTGAGTATCTGTGAATGTCGCCGCAGGTACTTCCCGATGATTTTTTTGCAAGGGTTGAGTCGGATGGAATCCTGGTGAGTCATGTACTGTATAGGAGTATCATACACCTGCTTATGCCTCTGCCCTCGTCCCTACAAGTCTTGTCGTTCAGTCCCCAACTACCCCCCCCACAACAACGCACCCCACTCATACGCTACAACCACCTTTGTCCAGATATGGATGGGCTGGCCTTGTCATTCACGTTTTACACACACGCACACTCACACACAGACGCACCCACAAACACCAAACCAAAGCACACCAAGCCCAGACCCCCACAAAACTTACCATGCACCCTTTGCTGCGTGCTGTCCTGCGTGGACGCCCAACTAGCCCAGCAGAGGCGGTGCGCATGTAGCGCATGTAGAGAAGATTGTATTTCTCTCGCACGCACGCACGCACGCACGCACGCACGCACGCACGCACGCACGCACGCACGCACGCACGCACGCACGCACGCACGCACGCACGCACGCACGCACGTGTTGTTCGTGTTGCGGTCGATCAGCCCAGACATCGTTCAGTTGTCAGGTCGAGTCTGTATCCTTAAGGCACACTCCACAGCCCTATTGGCATTACACTGCACGGCCCCACAGGGTGGGTATTTCTAACATACACATGTAAACAGGATCATCATTCTTGCAATGTGCCCGTGTACATGTGCGCTCAGGGCATGGCGTTCGAAAGTTTGTCATCCCTGCAGTCCACCCCACCGTTTCAAAATGCATACGCTCAGGTGAGGTTTGCTTGTGTGCTTGTGTGCTTGTGTGCGCCTTGCTGACTTTCCCATGTGAAATCACTTGCGACATCCACGCACCTCTGTCTTGCTGCAATGGCATGGTGCACACACACTTAACCCAAAACACCTACCTGTACCAAGGCCATGGCATGCGGGTAGACCGTATATGCACGGGTTTGTGCAAATGTGTAGTCTGGCAAAGTAACGCCTGCCCATCACACAATCATTGCACGAACCACTGTGTCACAGACTCACAGTGCACCCATGGTGTTGTCCACCAGCAACTGACTACATTTGTTCTTCTGATACCTGTGTAACCTGTCCTGCAGGGCCTCGTGCAGCAGCCAGTGTTCTCATTCTGGCTCAACCGCGACCCTGACGCTGATGTGGGTGGGGAGCTGGTATTGGGAGGCATGGATCCTATGCACTACAAGGGCGATCACATTTGGTAAGCAAACAGTCACCTCGCTTGTGGATGTGCAGTGTTGACGCTCTCCTTTGCATCACCCTGATACATTATATTCATGATTGAGACATTGAATGCCACGCACCTCATACAAGGCGCCGGCGTCCTGCAGTGGCGCCTTGCTAAACGTTCAAATGCTCGACCAGCGACTTGTGTACACTCACTCCAGAGAGTGGTCAAGTCTTCAACACAACAATGTCAATATGTGACATGTGAGCTCCAGCATGTCTCCGGTGACCATGTTGTTGCGTGCAGGGTGCCTTTGACAAAGCTGGCATACTGGAGCTTCGACATTGACAAGATTACCATAGCTGGTTATGTTGTATGCATAAGGTGGGGATGGAAGGATGACTTGGCAGTAGTATTGGTGATGCTGTCAGCTAAGCAACTGAGCGGCGCAGGTGGAAAATGCGAGTGTGTGGGGATGGGGGTGGGATGGGAAAATGGCGGGGGGGCGGGGGCGCGCGGTGGGGAGTACAGACACTCGGCGCATGCACTCTGGCTGGTCGCTGCGGTGCAGTGTCAACATCGGATGGATCACTAGCATCCAGATGCCGATGTCAGTGGACGTCGCACAGGCTATGTTCTTTGTGAAGGGGTGTTATCCATGCTGCCTGACTGACGAGCAAAAGGGTGAAAACAACCCTGGCCACCATGTCGCCAGTTGGCCTCATCTGCCTAGGCATGCACTTGTGGTGGCCCTGAGTTGCCAGTCCACGGCAATGCAGGGATGCGGGCATTCTTCAAAATGCACAAACACGGCTCAAACAATGCTCAAAGCACATACAAGCAGGCATTGTTTGACAGTTGTAGTGCGCGAGTGGTTGATTGCTTGCATAGCCATAGCCATGGATGCTGAATCCGCCGGCGAGTGTGGATCCCTGCGGCGATCACTGCTGCATTGTTTTGCATTGAGAGCGCCGCCAGCTGCTCTTGTGCGCACCGTGCACCAGCGCTTCATCATCACTACGCACGCAAGCTAAACCATGGAATCTACAACGTGTTTCTGTCCTGTGAACCCGTGTGTGTGTTTCACGAACGCAGGGGCTGCGATGCCATTGCGGACACTGGCACGTCCCTCATAGTTGGGCCGGCAAAGGATGTAGCCACAATCAACAAGGCCATCGGGGCCTCCAACGCTGCCTTTGAACAATGCCTGAGGACCGTCTATTCACAGACTATCAGTGATATCACCCAGGCACTTCAGCGGGGCATGCCACAAGCAGAGGTAAGGTAGACAGAGCGAGGTGGCGGCGCATAACCCTAGTGTTGCGTACAATCTAAGCCCTGTGCCCTGTAATGGCAGCTGCATGCTCAATTCTGCATGTGTCTTACGTACTCCACATGGCACAGACACTTATTCCGCACACCAGGATGGATGGTTGCAACCAGGTTGCCTTCTTACATTGACACAATCACCATGCATGGTGCTGGTGTGTGTGTAGGTCTGCTCTGCGCTTGGCTTCTGCACTGTGGGGTCAAACCTGCAGCGTGCCAGTGGCGATGACTACCCTCAGCAAATCGAGGCAGTGAACAGGAGATTGCGCAGCCAGCAGGCTGCCATCCAGACAGGTGAACAGGGCGGCGGAGGGAGAGAGGTTTGTGTTGCACGAGGAACCACACCTTACCCCACAACGGCTAGTGGTAGCAGTTTCCCACCACCCGCATGTGCTTGTGCCAGTGCACTCAGTAGGTGTGCGCGTGTGTGTGGTTGCTGCCACAGGTACTGCGGAAGACGGCGGCCTGTCACGCTGTGGTCTTTGCGCTGCGGCAGTGGAACATGCATCACAGTTGTTGCGTGCATCTGCCACCAGCGCTGCTGACGGGGCCCCGCTGCATGATACCCAAGTGGGTGGCTTGCACAGCGCCATGCACATGTGTGAGGACGCATCCGCTGGATATCTTTCAGAGGTGGCGTGCTCACGCGTGCCCAACCTACCCTCAATCAAAATTTTCGTCGCCGGTAAACCGCTGGTGCTCTTGCCAAGCCAGTATATAATACGTCAGGACAACGGTGACGGCACGTTCACCTGCTTCAGTGGCTTTCAGGGCCAGAAGACTACAATGTGGATCCTAGGTGACGTGATGCTTGGTGCGTATCACACGGTTTTTGACGTTGGAAACAGCCGTGTCGGCTTTGCAGTTGCAGCATAGACAGTATGGACAGAGCGGTGGCAGAGCAAGGCCAGGCAGCATGCTTGTATCTCTGCAATGGGCCTTACCGTATGCCGGCTATGCCCACCGCCCACGTACAATCACGCACATACCTCCACTCGCCCTGGTGGCCGGGCTATCGGAAAATAAATGCATTGCTAGATTATTGTTCGGCTGAAGGTAGCCGTAGCAGTTGTGTATGATGTGATGGGTGCGTGTGCAGCATGTGCCATGCTGACGGTTTCGATCTAGAGGGAGCATGTACCTTTTGTCTGAAAAGCTCCTGAATACCGGAGCATACGATGACGTACATGCACAGTGTGCTGGTGGAAGCGATGACATGGACCCGCCGCCTGCCTCTTGACTGTGCCGATAGAAGAAGGCACACTGCTGGCTGCAAACATTGTCAGGCGCGGTGATGGGATTTGTTACTGGTATTACACTGCCTGAGCCCTGTTGGCGACTCCAGGTATTAAGCCACCTGAGCCTGTTGGCAACTCAAGGTATTTGTATTCGGCAGGGAAGATACTAAGATAGTTTCTCACAGGTCCAAGACATCTAGCTCCAAACGTGTCCATGAATGGTTTCAGTCTGCGGCTCGGTCAGTCACGATTTGTGCACCCATTCTTGAGTATTGAGGCTTCACATGCTAATTGCAGCATGTGCTAGGGAGCGATGATCTTTTACAATGAAAGCCTAGATGTATGCCACAATTGTGCTTGTATGCCTGAGTAAGTCTTGCTGGTTGCTGGTATATATACCAGCTGGTATATATAGCTGGTCTGTGCTTTCGGGTGCTGTGCATGCAGCGTCACACCTGCACTACTGACAGGTTGACTTGACCCAAACTCCGATGCATGCCACCAATGTCTGCAATCATCCTGCACTTATGATTTTAATGCTTTGCTGTTGCATCTGCTCTGCCCACACATTGCCGTATGGCTTTCTTGGTGCATGTGCCAGCTGTGTCATTGGATGATGTTGACCACGTCTCAAATGTGCGATGCCAGCATCAGTTTGAGCTTCGCGCGCAACTTGTGGATGTGCGCTTCATCCATGGTACCAGCGCAACTTGCAAATGAATAACCAGAATCACATGTAAGCCACATCCGTACAAGCTATGGACCCTCTTGGGTACTAACGACAGTCCTACTCAGAAGCTGGTAGTCTGTGTCAGTCCCCCGTATCCCCCCACCAGTCTGTTCAATGCGTTTTAGGTGGTTGAGGCGGTAATGCCACTGTTAGGAATGATCAGGCATGGTCACCACTAGTTATTACAACAGTCAAGTCAGGATCACCTTGTACGAAAAATGATTACATGTGCACGTGACTATTGTCTGCCAAGTCGCCTCCCGAAGGGATGCAGCCCTGAGTGTGGAGGTACCTGTTGTCACATTCAGACCTGCTTGCTTGGTACAGTAGTATGGGGGGCAGGCGGTGTGTCGCGGTTTTTGTGCGGTTTACTCCGGACATACACACAATGCACCTTTGTGTGCTGCGCTTGAGTATGGGTGCCCCTGGCACCCGCTTCACGATCGTTGCAGCCATGCATATACTGTTGAGCATGACGTGGCGGCGAACACACCGGGACAGTACCGCCATGCGAGAGCGGTACTGCCAGGTGGACGATCGCACCATAGCATGAAGTAACACCCAAAAATATGCGTCAGCACTGACAGGTGGGCACATGAGTGAGGGTGCTGGAGTTGTTTGTGTGAGCAATTACACGGTGCAACCAAATCCTCTTGCCAGTCAAACCATCCTTACTTGCGGTACCCCGATGAATGTAAAGTAAAGCACGCCGCAGTGCTCAGAAACCGCTTGGAATGATGCAGGACTGCACGCAACTCATCAAAGGCATCTGCATAATGCAGCCGGATGATGTTGTACCCCTGGCCGTGCGCCGCAGCGTTGTAAGCGAAATCTGTGCAGTGTTGCGCATGGGCGGTAGTGGTGTGCATGCTCCTGAATGGCCAGCACATACGCGCGTTGGGGGTTGAGATATCCCCAGCCTGAACATCTGCGCTTGCCTTCAATGCTCTGCAAGCACACGTTCAAGTACAGGTCACATGACCCTGGCAACCGCTGTCGAGACGACCGCCCACCAAACCGTTAAGGAAGATCCCGCACTCAACAGGGTTGGTGAAATGCAAGCCATACGTGGACACCAGGCAGAAGTGAAGTGTGGTCTAGGCATGCTAGGCATGCGCGCATGCACGCACGCACTGGTGGCGGTGCGGCGGCGGGACGTGCTAGACACGTGACGGTCTACAGCTCGTCAGGCCGGGAGCCGCTTGAGGGCAGGCACGACACACAGCCTGTGTCACCTCCGCTTGTTGCGCATGTGCATGCCTCGATCGCCAAGAGCTGCTCCTAGCTTGCCTGCTGCATCCGTGCTAGGCATACCCACTTCAGCAGCTGCATGTACGCACGCGCACCACCGCTCCCCTTCTTGGATGTTCACCCCAGGTCCCTGACCAACTGACTCGAACTTTGCAGGACGCTTGTCGTGCCTCTTGTTCAGGTGACTTTTTGCTACGACCTGAAGTGCTGCCTGTTGAGCCGCTGCGCTGTTGTTGCTGAGCTCTAGCCAGTTGTTAGGTCGTTTTGTCGCTCTGCCTTGCCCTGCTCACGTGCACCCACACTGCATTCGGGCTGGGGTGCCCTCCAGCCTTCCACTATGCCGAACGCCCAGCCACAGCCTCAGCGCTGCTGGACCAGCACAGATATGTTCACACACTTTCACTGACAGACCGCTTTTATTACAGCCATCGTTTGTATTGGACAACCATCAGACCGCTGTTTGTTTTGTGGCAGCCATCAGGTCAACACCGTCACATCGCCACTGTCACTTCTATCCTATACGCATGCGCACTGCACGTGCAGCCTTACAGAAAGCACACTGCATGGCCCCACGGGAAGTAAACAAACTTGAACACACATAGCTTACATAGCTTGCTGCCCAGCGCTCGGCACCTGTCTGCGCTGCAAGAGCTCCACACCGGCAGCTACAACATGCAGAGCTTTCCCGTGTTCAAGGCCTTGAGCCCAGGTCTGCGGGCTGCCACAGCGCTGTCTTGCCTTCGCACGCTGGGGATACACTGGACGCCGCCCGGAGTTCAGCTGTACAGCTACAGAGAGCCGGATGACTGCTCCCCGCTGGCGGACGCGCTTCGCGACTCTACGCACCTTGCGGGTCTGCGCTTCCTGTACGTGCACCAATCCGGCGCGCAGGAGAAAGCAAGGAATCGGCGGTTGGCTGCCACATGCCAGGCCGTGCCGCACCTGCAGGACATTCAGATCATCGCCGCAGACATATAGATATGCAATCATGTGACCCCAAGGTTGGGGTCCTTCGCGGGCTCGTGTTGGTATTGATGCAGCAACTGCTACCGGTACTGCAGGTTCCGGTACTGCAGGTTCCGGTACCGCATGTTTCGGTACCTACCAGTAACGCCACCAGATTGTGGCTGGAAGCGAAACGTTGGGCCCAGCCGGCCTCCCACCTGAAGTCAATCCCTGTGCTGCGGGGCATGTTGTCTTTACCGCCATGTATTGCCCACACTGCGCACCCCTGCGTTCCCCTGCGCACACATCCATGAATGGCATGCGGGGTTACCGCATTGTGTGCAGGTGTTCAGGCTTGGGGCGTGTGGCGTTGAGCTTTGAGCGCGGTAAACATGCATGCAGTGTACAAGGTACAACATCGGCATTTATGGCATGTCCATGCGTGGGCCGACGTCAGAGGCGTCGCCTCTGCGAAGAGGGGGGTGGGGGCACCAGAACTTGATAATTTCCAAGGCTACAGCACCACCCCATGACGGGGCATGTGGGCTACGTGGGCGTTGTGCAACCATGACTCATGATCGACTAGCTGGTGTCTGTGGCGTTTTGTCGGTAGGTGGGTGGGTGGGTACCTACCCACCGGTGGGTGGGAGACCGGCCCAGAACTGGCGTCCACGCTGCATGCCTTGGCTAACACCGCCCACACTGGCGCCCCTCTTGGGTGCTGCCGCTGACGCCAGTCCTGCTCACCAAGCATGCGCCGGCAGCCTACCTCCCCCACCTCCCCCCGACCGCATAATATCATGAACGCGCTTCGATCAAGCAAGCCCCACATAAATACCGGGGGTGATGAGGGGCATGCAGCTCGGGTGCCATTGCAGGCCCAACTGTTGGAGTACTGGGCGCCCCTGTCTCATACCCCCTTCCGAAGCGATTTTTCAGTATACCGCCACCTCTGCATGCACCACCTGGCTCGCCCGTACCTCGTTATCTCTGCCTCGTTTCTCTCTGCTGGAGTTTGTGCCAGCGCTTGCCTGTGGCGGGCATGCACTATTTGACGCCTGCGAAGGGAATAGCGGGAATGCACTGCTGCCTGTGGCGGGCATGCACTGCCAGTTGATGCGGCAAGGAGAGGTGAGGCGCGGAGGAGCAGGCGTCACTGCGCCGCAGTGCGTGCCCGCACCTTTCTGCCATCGTGCCTATCGCGGCAGCACCTGTCGCCATGCCCGCGCCTTCCTGCCATCGTGCCCGCAGAGTGGAGGTCATGGCCGCCTGATGGGTGCCACGCCTTGCGCAACCGAGTGCTGATTATGGCAACAGAGCCGCTTCTGCCGCTGGGGCTGCGGCTGGTCCTGGAGGCAGCGTAGGGATTCCAGAAATTCCCTCCATTCCGTCATCCACCTGCGCCTGCATGATGCACGTTGAGCCTGCCATGCCGGCATCAGCTTTGCCCGGGCCTTTGCTCGCAGCCTTCAGCTCGGACGCCCGCAAGTGCATGCGCGACTGTTGTCCCATGCGGCTGACCCCTGCCTGCTGACAGACACATAGCCTCCAAGCACTGATACAATTATTGGTAGCCTCTGTAGCGTCAATCAATCAACGGGTGCCAGTACGTACATACCAACACACCATTGCTCGAGCAAGGCCGTGCCTTCAGGTGATGGTGGGTGGGTGAGTGGGTTTTGAGCAGTGTTGACTTTGTTGACTTCGTGGGCAATCAGGTCCAGCTAGCATCAGGCCCCTTGAGGCACACACCCGATGCATCGCAAGCAGTGTCTGTACCGTATCAACATGTAGCTAGGTGCGACCGAGTGCCGTTTGCGTTGGCGATGGGCCACACGATTGCCACTGCACACAGAGCCAATGTGTCGCTAAATGCACGCATCGTTCCCTGGCGGCGTGTGAATGTGGGTGGCTACATGCCCATGGCTTGTTAAGTTTTACCCCAAATACTGCGCGTACTTGAGGCGGGTGGGATTGCGTTCCCCGGCTGAGGGCAGACACCCTCACTTGTCGATGCACCTTCCCGCACGTCAACACAAGACCCTGCTACGGTTCCGCCTGGGTTGTTGGAATCACCTTAGGATGCATCGTGGACGCTTTGCTCGGTCGCGTGTGCCGAGGCACCGCCGCGTGTGCCCGTACTGCGCATCGCAATTTCCTGCTGGGTCACAGCCACTGCATGATGAACTGCACGTGGCGCTGGAATGCCCGCACTGCTCTGAGCTGCGGGCCACATACCCCAGCATCATTACCAACGTCTCGTTTGATGCTGAGCGCGGATGCTGCGATGCAAGAGTTGTTGAACCACTCAGATGGACACATGGTTGCTATGTACATCATTGAACTGTATTATGCAACCCTGCACGATGCGGATACCCCACACTAAGCCCTCGTGGGCATGCATTGCTGCTGGTGTTTGCGATGTGCTGCACTCAACCGCTTGTGGCCATGCATGATGCATATGCTGCTGTACTGCACTAGGCCCTTGTGGCCCTGTTGCACACCATGTGCATAGCTTGGCGACCCCCTTCTGCTTGCATGGTCCCTATCTGGGGGGAGCATGGGCCGTGTGGCCAACACGCTCCTGATGTAACATAACATAACATAACATACATGCCCATGAGGCTTTGCATGTTGGGGGGAGATTGTCTGCTCGATTTAGCCAGCCATGCCCACATCCCTCGTTGATTGATCCCTCATTGATTTCAGCGTCAAAAACCATTCAGGGGACCCGCCTGGCCCGCGCATGACACAGCATGACCTAACACAAAGCAATACAACAAGAGCAAGCCACCATCTACATGCTGAATCACCACGCGTTGAGCATGCACGTGTTCATCAGCCTGGCAAAGCAGCCAACTGTGCCAATGCAGAGCGACGTCTGCAGCTGGCTGCTCAACTCAAAGCAGCTACACGTATGGTCCATAAGGATGCCTTACTATCAAGGATGCCACCAAGCAACCGGGCAGGGACGTGTCCCGGGGACGCGCCTCACACTGCCCGCTCTGGCACACGTCAGGCGTGCAGCCGTCCTTGTCAAGATCGCATGGCGTGCCGTTGAACACGGGTGCATGGTCATGGCACAGGCCGGTGATAGGATCGCAGTAGGGGTTTCTGTTGCATTGTGGGTCGTAGGGGGCTGAGTACTTGGCAGTGCAGTTCTTGGGCAGCACCACGCACGCGCCTGCACGCATGCAGTAGCAGCAGGTGCGAGGTTCACGAAGGTTGCTGTGGAAGGCGCTTCCTGATGGCGCAGCAGCGGATGCCCCAGCTTGGGTCATGCACGGTGCGTGCATGGTGCACACACACATGCAACTGGCAGTCACAGCACACTGCTGTGTCACCTCGCACCGCTGTCCACGGCTGGTTGTCATTGCACATGTATGGATGGTTGTGCATGTGAAGGTTGCAGTCATGCTTGTCGACCATGCCGTACAGGCAGCCGGAAAAGCGTGCCAGTTTTGTACCACAGTGTTTTGGAGGCTTGCAACGACAGGCTTGTCATAACTCCTGAGGTGTTGCACTGCGCACCGTACACCTGGGAAGGCATACTCTTTGAGATGCAGTGAATGCTTGTATACACCATACGATACATTGCCATCACCGGCACGCACCTTTGAGGCAGGTTGATACTGTGCATGGGTCGCCGTTTGCCTCACACGCTGTGCCATCCTGGAGGTTGGTAACAGCGCTGCACAGGCCAGTATCAGGGATGCAGACGGGCGGCGCCTGGCACTGCTTGTCCCACTGTGTGTAGTGCTTGCAGTCATTGATGAACTTCGTTTTGCACACACCTGCATGCACGGCATGCAAATGTGGGCGTGTTCATTGCATTGACGAAGCAGCGGGGTGAGTTTGGATGCTTAGCCTGCGGAATGCAGGTGTGTCGTGGTTATGCACGTGACCCTGAACGCACCTGATCTGAACAGTTGACACGCATACGCAAACCCACTCTGCACTCTGCATTCAGATAGACTAGCTAAGCTAACGGCATACATCAAACAGTCCATTCTACAGGTTTTCAAACCCTAGCCCTGAGCCCTAAACCCTGCACAGTGTGTACCGTACAAACGTTCCTCGTGTGCAAGCACATGCAGCACGGAACGTACCGCTCTGGCACGCGCCAACTGCGCACTTGTTGAGGACGTCCTCGGTGCACACGGTGCCATTCGGCTTGTGCTGCGGTACGGTGCATTTGCCGGTGGAGGGGTCGCAGGTAGGCTCAGGGGACGACCAGCACTGCTCGTTGTACCCTGGGGGTGACGAGTGCCCCGAGCAGTTGACCCGCGCAATGGTGGTCTCTATCGTGGAGCCGTCCTTAGCGTGGACCGGCAAGCAAAAACCTGGGAGGCATTGCATTCAGGCAACACATGCAGCACACAGGTCGAGCACAGTGCATGGATGAGACCCTGGAGTGTTGATGTGTGCGTTGCTTCACCACGGTGCCATGCCATGCATGTACACCAATCATGGTGCATGCAGGGTTGCAGAGCCGCCAGCGGCGCATAGCGGCTAGGGCGGCACACGAGGAGGCATTGCAGCACATTGAGTGGCGCCGCGCGCTTTGCCTTCAGCTTCCAGTCTGCACAACCTCCATGCCCCGGGAGCCCATGCGTCCAATTGCGGCAAACATGCTCGCACACAACCAGCTGGACAGGGCTGCGTGGCAAATCGATGTGTGCGCGACTTTTAGCCCCATCATTAGTCAGTCATGTGTGGCACGCATGCACTTTGCTGTGTCCATCGTGCGTGCGCATGCATGCTGCACGTGCACATGTGACACTGTGTGGACGCCAGCGCAAACCAGAGCGGGCAGCCAGGACGAAACAGGGGCGGAACTCACCGCCTTGGCAGTATTCGAGCGTGCATAGATTGTTGTCAGAGTCACACGAGCTCAGTGGCTGCACAATGTCGTAACTGCAAAGCACGACCACAGCAGCGAAAGCTTCACGGACCAAGCAGGGGATACGGGTTTTGACGGCGTAGTTCAGGCAGGTTCAGGAGTCCAGCTGTGGGGATTTCAGGGCAGCCTCACCCATAGGCCCCTTCAACAGATGCCCAAGTTTGTGTGCTTTTACAGCTTGCTGCCCTTTTGGGGCCGGCGGAGGGCGACAGCCCCCCAAAGGTGTGACCACCTTGAAACCAGTCAATCCTCCATCGTGGAGCATGGCATACTCTGTATTGCCCAGGGTGGCTTGCTCAAGCAACTGTCATGCACAATGCTAAGACACGCAGACGACTGAGCTGGACCCCAATGGATGTATGTGGGGGGCTATCCAATCAACCCAGCACTCAAGCACTGGCGTACTGGGCCGGTGGTGCAGCCAACGCAATACACCAATCGCTGCACTCACATGCATGTTCCATTGCCGTCACAGGCCGCATTTGGCCTACATGGGCTGGAAACGCAGGCCGGGGGGCCGTGCAGGCACACGCCCCCCTGGCATGTGGCAGGGCCCAGGCAGAGGGCCTTGGCGGCGGCCGTGTCAGAGGCTGCATGGGTCAAGCAGTGAAGCAGAACGGCGCCAGCAGGCCAGATGGGTTCTGTTGGGATCAGTGCAGTGAGCGACGGACTGTCCATGTAACTTACGCCCAACGCATCAGGCAGTACAGGGCAGTACAAGGCAAGCACACATGGAGATAATCAGGAACGGTCAACGCATGCTATAGGGGCATCAGTCAGCAGGCAGCTGGGATTTCACGCAGGCACGTAATGTGAGACTGGGCAGCCCCGAAGCGTGTCTAGGTGCGGTGCTGTGGTAGCCTCCGCCCATGCTGTCCTAACAGTGGTAACGCTTGCTCGCAATGTGCTGCCTCCTGTTCACACAAGCAAGCTAGTTTATTATTGTGCGCTGCTTGAGCAGCCACACAGCAAGACTCACGGAATTCGCACGGCAGGCCTTCATTGTATTTCAGCATACACAAGGGATTGGATGGCGTGGGCGCGCCCCCACCTGCACATCACGATGCGTGAATCTGGATGCTGGTCACATCGTCATGTGTGCATGCATGCGGCTGCCAGCATGCATTAGTTGTAGCCGGCACAGCAAGGTGGATCAGTCAGTACTGACACGAATGGTACGATGTGGTCGCACTGCATGCTGTGAACTGTGTGGGGACCTGACCACCAGACTCGACTCATCTGCCTCACAAGCGGGGCCTCCGCGGGTTTATCCCCTCCCCTCCCCTCCCCC
>BDDA01000109.1:75085-94293 GCA_001662385.1 Chlamydomonas asymmetrica
TTGCTAACGTTCTTGAGGCAACGAAGCAATGAAAACATCAGTGCACGTGGATGGTTTACAGACGAGTGGAAAGTGCAGTAGAGAGCTCAGTGCAGGATGAGACCGCGAGCCAGAATGGCACATCGCACCACATCCTGCCACATCAGCCAACCCGGTCAGCAAACAATGAGGGCCCGCGAGTATGTTTGCAGCGATGCACTTGAATGCTTCCAGCAGTACCCAATCCCGTAAGAGCACCGCGGGACTCGCTTACACGCAGGAATGTTACACGCAGTTGGGCGTGACACATGCCTGATTCGCGCCGGCATGCGACGTGCATGGGCTGAAACGTGTGACGCTCGCTAGTGCATTCCTGACAGCCAGCAGATGCAGCACGGTAAGGGCTAGCGGTGACGTCTGTGGCGCGAGCAAATCGCGTGCTGCTGCACTGCGGCCACACCTGGTTGGACATATGGCTCGAATGAATGGGAAAAATGGCGAGCGTGTGTGGTCACCAGCGCACGAGCGAATGCGGCTGCCCAGAGCTCACAGGTAATTCAAGCGGTTCTGCCACGCATGTGCTTTCCCGCAACCGGAAGCCCACATATTCGGCTGGGTGCAACGATGCATATGCGTGAGCTGTGCAGCAGCAGGCGGAGCAAGCCCGCACATTCCCGCTACAGGCCAAGGTTCACTTTGGCGTTTGCGCGCACGACGGAAAACTTCCACCTGCCAACCATCAGCTCGGCTGCAACTCACAGGGCACACCAATTGTCACGGTCACAAGCGTCGCCATGGCGTAAGCAGCCAGCTGGCTGTTGGCACCTCTGCCGGCACGCGCGTTTAGTTCATGGGGCGGCAACTAGGTCCATTCAACCGTGCGCGCCTCCTGGCTTTGCCAGCCTCTCCGACCACAGCCGCTGGTGAACGCGTGAGGTGTGGAGCGTTCAGAGCATGCGTGGGTGTGTCCGTGAGCCCGCATGGAGTTGGGACGCGGCGCCTCCGCATCAGGCTGTACTGCGCATGCTGTGTACTGCAGCTCGTAGCACAAGCAGCTGCCCTGCTCAGAGCTCTCTGAGCGTCTCCACCATGCCCTGCGTTTGAGCACGCATGCACAACAGCGCCGAGCCGGTCACATCAAACAGGTGCGTGGTGGGCGTTGGTACGCTGGCGTGGCACGGTGGCATATGCATTTATACGCACAGCTGGTAAGCGCATTCAGGGGAGGGAGGGTAGTGTGCCGGGGCAGCAGCACACCCTCCACATGCCAGTATGCCAGGGTGCACGCTTTACATGTGAAGTAACCATGTGTGCGTAGTGTTGTGCGCGGACAGGGAGATGCAATGGTGTGCTGTACAGACAACAGCGGCAAAGCCCAGTATAAAGCCCAGCCGAGCCCAGCCCAGTGTGAAGCGCAGCTTAGTGAGTGCTTAATTAGTTAATGGTAAGTGTGCATACAGGAACAAGCGTGTGCGTTGCGTGTGATTGAATGACTTTGCATCCAGCGGCCTCGCAGGCCATCATGGGATGCGTGCATGCGTGCATGCTGCGTGCATGTGCGCACACCGCAGTATGCATGTGCAGCGGCCTGATTGGTGAAGCGGGGCGCTCAGGCGTTCGGTATCACAGCCGCTGCACCCCACCTGGGCGCGCGACGCAACGGGGCCAGCCCCCCCGGCCAGAGAGTTGAGCCGGGGCAGCAATGCCAGCAGCGCGGTCCTCGCCGCCACGGCCCGCTCCCGCCGCTGTGCACCGCGTGACACCGCACAGCACAGCAAGCAGCAACGCCAGCACAGTGTTCAGGACCTCACACGGTGCAATCTTCATGCGTTGCCATCTGGAGACATGCATGCAGCGCTCGTGGGAGCCATGCGGTCCACCATGCCTCCCCTGCGACCAGAGCCAATCTGAGCATGGAACTGTACACGGTACGTCAATCCAATACCAAACATATGGTGACAACATTGGATAAGTGGCACGGCTGTTGGTGAAAATGAGGACGAACCACAATGCTCCCGTGCAGTGCATGCGTGGTGAGATTTTGCGCAGGGGCGGCAGTGACCGGTATGCAGCGCCGCCGGCGCACCTACCTGTTCGCCGCTGAGGTCTATGGCGCCGCTGCGCAGCGCTGACGCGCTGCACGCCTCGCGTATGACCTGGTTGAACGCGCGCAGCTGCACAGGGAGGGAAAGCACAAGCATGCATGATGACTGGCAGAGGGCAGCAACCAGCTTGTGAGCAGCTCCTTGCGGGTTGGGTAGTCAAGCAAACACCTGCAAGCATTCCTACAGCCGATCATTGTGCTTCATTACTTTGCGAGCGCTCAAGCACTGGACAAGCACTGGACATGTACGAATTACGGATGAACCAGCCCAAGATTAGGCATTGCAAAGCCAAGCAGAAAGCCAAGCCAAGCATGGCAACGGTTGACTGGCAATATCATGCACAACTGCCATTTGCGAACAACAACGTTGTGACGGTTGTGACGGTTGCACCGTGTGGATGCGACAGTCCCTCCTGCGCCCACCTGTGTTGAGAGCGTGTCGAGCGCAACGCCTTGCTGCCGCTCCTGCTTCAACCCCAACGACGTGTCTATTAGGCCAGCGACCTGCAGAGGTGCAACCACAAGGACACGGATCAGATTCAGCTAGGTCATGATCAACTCTGCAGGGCGCGCTTGGGTTGGGCTTGCTAATTGAGTGGCAGTAGGTTGAAGGGCAAGATGCCTCAGCCCGACATACGCTGACGTGAAGGTACGAGACGATATAAGTATGAGAGGCAATGTCCTGCTGCGACCACGCTCTCCAGTCTCCACCTCCCTTGGCTGAAAGGAGAAGCACCTTGCATGTCCTTCATCGCAGTATTTGCCCCGCCCAGCTTACTCAAGCACTCCCTTTCTCACTTCACGATTGGATTGTACACCCTCCCCTGCTGATCTTCGCCTCACCTCAGGCACCAACTCCAGAGTATAGACGTCTCGCCGTTGCTGCAGCACACGCACAGGCAGTGGACACGAGCAAGAACATACAGCACGTTAGACCAAGTGCCCACAACAAACAGCAGTCCAGCTCACTCCAGCATGAGCTGGATGCTCAGTGCACTGGCGTTGTGCCATGTGAACGTGCATGAGTGCAGAAGCGTGCCAGTACTCCAGGGCAGGCCGTGTGCTTACTGCTTACCTGCATGACTGCCAGCAGGTCGCAGCACACCGCGGGGATACTGCTTCGGCGCACACAGTCGATCGCGCCCCGCCACTTGCCGTTTGTTACAAACCCCTTCATCTGCAGGGAGCACAGGCAAGCCATATATTTGCAAAGCAGTCAAGCAAAGGCAAAGCTCGTTGACATCTGTGGGCATTATTGGGATGAAACGGTGCATGGCTGCATGCTCCATCACACATGCAGTACGCTGCACACGTGCACGCGTGCCGTGCTATTAATGCGTATGCATGCATGCATTCAATCAGGGCCTACACAAGCACAACAGCATCACGAAGGTCTCCTCCTCTCACCATACTGATCACATTGGCACGAGCCGCCACAGAATCGTACGTCGCTGCATGCCCGCTGCGCATGCGCTGACAGATCTGCGCCTCGCCACTGGCCCCGCCGCCGCCGCCGCCCCCGCCCGCCCCCGCCGCACTGCTACTGCTCGGCGCAGCGCCGTTCCCATAACCGCCACCGCCGTTTCCGTAAGCACCCGCTGAGCTTTGCTGCTGCCGATGGGCCCCAAGCCCGCTTGACCTGGGCCGCTGCATGTCCCCGCTTTGTGCATCCCTGTACTGCGCCCCGGAGGCAGACACGGCACCGGCTGACGTGTATGGGTTCGGGTAGGGCGGTGCAAGCACCTCCACGGGAGGGCTGTTGGCATTACCGCTGCCGTTGCCAGCGCCGACAGCTCTACCGGACCTGGCACGTGCAAGCTCTGGCTGCTGCTGCTGCTGCTGGGGATAACCACCGCCGCCGTTGGCGTAGGGGGCATTGTGACCCACATCGGCGGAGGCTGCGGGAGAGATGGACATACCCGCAACGCGCTGCTGGATGTCGCCTGGCTGCAGCTGCCCGCGCATGAGCGAATCGCCCACGCTGCATCCCACGGACACCGACGCCTTGCCCCCTCCGGGGGGGCTGGCTGCAGGCCCGTTGGACGCTGCTGCGGTGCTGCCAGTTGACATCTGCCGCTGCACTGCAGGCTGATATTGCTGTTGCTGCTGCTGCTGGGAGGCTGAGGAGGAGGCGGGGGCGGGGGCGCCTTGCTGGCGTGAGGAAGGTGCAGGGGGTGGGTCCCAATCGTAACTGTTGCCTGCCGTGGCGGCCCCGGCGTAGCGAGATGCTGCCGCCCCGCTCGGCGCGTTATACGTCTGGCCCACACTGCCGCCGCTGACATTGTTATTGCTGCTGCTGGGCCGCTGCATCGGCTGCGGGGCCTGCTGCGGCGGCGACAACTGCCGCTGCTGGGGCGGAGGTGCGAGGGGCACTGTCCGCCGCTCGTTCAACGGCGGCCTGGAGGAGGCTGGCAGAGCACCTGCACACCAACACACGCACAGCGCCTCAGCCCTCATATACACATCGCAAGCCTGGGAACTGCATGTACTTCTGCATGGTGACTTCAAGATGCACATTGATATGCAGGCAGGGTTTCTGCCCCAATACAACTCGGACGTGCTCGTGCCCTGGGAGATGCACCAAATCTCCCGCAAAAACCGTCACCATCATCTCGTTACTCCTGTAAGCATTGTCAGCCATCGTCCAGAGGGCAGTGCACTGGCACGCAGCTGGAAAGCTTCGAGTGCAGACAAAGGGGAACACACACCGCGAGCGAAGTGCTCCAACACCTCGGGCACGAATGATCAGTCCCGCGCCCAAGCCCCCGGCCCGCACGTACCTAGGCTACGGTCGGTGCTGGCCCCCTGCGCCGCCGCCTCCGCCTCCTTGGCCATGAAGTCGGGGTCCTCACAGAAGGGCTTGACGCTGCGCAGCGCCACCTGGTACACGCCCACCATCGTCCTGCGTGCGTGTCGTGGGTGCGCATGCGCGGGATTCAACCAGTCGCAGTGCAGTATACCTATACTGCTTGATGCACGTATCACACGGTTGCATCGTTCAGTTTCAAGTCAGCAGTGCCCTGTGCTGCTTTACGCGTGTGCTGGCAGGATTTGGCAATTGATTCGTGTGCGTGTGCTGGCAGTGTTGCGACGCGTGGCAACGAGTGGCCCTCAGGCAGCACCTCACCCTGCAAACGAGCCCCCCATGACGCGCTCCTGGCCGCGATGCCGCAACGACACCATGTCGGACACCTGCAAGCGGCCAACACCGTCACCGCCACTGTCACCGTCACCGTGTCAATGTCACCCTCACCATCAGCACACTGTTGACTTCGCACAGTAACCGAAACTGCGACCATCACAATCAGCGCTTCACCTGCTCGTTGCACGCTTGTGCAAGTCACACGGTCAATATGAGCTGCCCCCCCCCTCCCCCGATTGTTCCTATCAGTCAGGGCTTGGTACAGTCGTGGTACACATGATCAGGGGTGGTCGGCCACTGGCGCCATCGCATGGCCATTGCAGCAACGCGCTGCCCGCCAGTGTGATGCGTTGGCGCAGCATGACTGTGCTGTCACCACACGTACACGTGTCACACCCAGCTGCGCTGTTCAACACGCATCACACACTCAGCTGCGCTGTTGACCACCTACAGCCATATCACACCCACCTTGAACCACGGGATCTCAACATAGTCGTGCTGCTTGGCAGGCTCCCAGCTCCACACCCGCAGACCATCCTGCATCAGAACGAATACTGGGATTGGTTAGCAAAACAGCAAAACCCAGCACAAGCCACCAGTCTCCACCAGTCTGCCAGGTCTGGGATCACATGCATCCGCTGTTTCGGTCCGTGGCTTCGTCCGCTTGCCCCTTCTCCACCTTTTGGCTGGGAGGCAACTGCACATGTGACCAAGATGCATAGGCCTGCCCCGCTGAATGGTCGGGCACGACCTGAGCGCCGCAGCTCACCTGCAGCGCGGAGAAGAGGTTGGAGCCCTCTGCGTGGAAGCTGATGTTGCGCACGGGGGTGGCCTCGTTGCCCAACACGTCAGCCAAGGCGAAGCGCTCTAGGTCCCACAGCTTCACCGTCTGCATGCAGTATTGCAAAAAATGCATACCATCACACACGTTGTCGCCAACGCACAACAGCACAAAAAGGGTGACACCACTGCGCGAAACTGCAGGGTGCATTCGCATCAGAAGTGCCAATGCAGAAGCCACCGGACTCGAAACAAGGTTGGCAGGGAGTGTTGGCGTGGCATCTCGGCGCGACGCCTTCACAGGGCATCGCAGCACGCGCCGGCGAACTGGGCGGGTGCATATGATTGCATCTTATGTTGTCCTGGCAGCTGTGCACCAATGCTCCATGATTTGCGCAGCGCCTGGACAGAGCGCACCAGCGCAAAGGCGATCGAAACAGTAATCGAATAGTTATCGGTCGATGGATCGCAGTGCTCACCTTGTCGCGTGACGCGGTGGCCAGCAGGAACTCAAATGGGTGGAACTCCAGGCCCGTCACCTCGTGGCGGGTGGGCGCCTGCAGCTCCGCAAGCGCCTTGCCGGTGCTCAGGTCCCAGATCTGCCGCGCAAATATGCAATGCAGAGGGCCACGCACGTTGAGTGCTCCGGTTCCAAGCGAGTCTGAGCGAGTCCGAGCGAGTTATGGAACATGATTGCGTTGGGGTATGAATGCAGAATGCATGTGACGTTTTAGCACGATGTGGCGCTCCGCCACCATTGCGGCATGAGCATCGGTCTGACACAGAGAGCGCAGCCCGCAGTGTCGCGGTCCTCACCGCTCGCTCGTGGTGCAGGTCCGAGCTAAAATCTTGCAAGGGAGGGGGTCAGGACCCTGCTTGCACAGTACTTAGGCATCTACGGTACGTACGAACTTGACCATGAGATGCGATGGTGCATTTGCAGCCTCGGGGACCCAGCAGAGCTGCTGTGTACGCGGTCGCCAGGGGACCGGCCATGCGGCCGCATCAGGCAAGCCCGACGGAACCAGGCCGATGCCTTGGTGGAGACGCGCTCGTGAGGAGTTGGCCCAGGATGCATGCACCCGTGCTTTCATGCGCCCCCGTTCCGCATTCCCCGCTGCTGCCGTGTTGTTGGTCACCTTGATCGCGCCGTCCGCGGATCCTGACGCCACCCAGCGGCCGTCCGGGCTGTAGCGCACGTGCGTGACGCCGGCGTTGTGCCCTTTCAGCGTCTGCGTGGCGTCCTTGCTGCGAAGGTCCCAGAGCTACACGACGGTGCATGTGCACCACGTCGCGATGACCGTGCATGCACACCGCAGGCGCAGGCATGGCAGCATGTCAGCATCTGGTAATCGGCAGCGTGCTGATGTGGGGCAGCGCATCGTGCGCCTCGTGCCCATGTTCCAGCTGTGCGCATGGTATGGAGGGTGGACCGAGCACACCATGGACCTTCAGGATCAGGCCTCCCATCCAGCAGGCCTCGCTGTGCGCCAACAATCGGACCCGCCCGTCTCTGCCTTACACGGATGCCATGCGTGCATGCGTCCGATCCGCGGTGGAACATGATGAGCCATGTGCATGGCCCACCTTGATGTTGGTGTCCATAGAGGACGAAAGGAGCCCGTTGCCAAAGGGATTGAACTCCACGCATAGCACATTGGACTTATGCCCGGACATGGTACGTGTCGCTGCAGGTCCCATGGTCCCGTACACGACAGCGCAGGGTGACCAGAAGCAAGCCAGTCAAACGGTCAGCCCGCAGTCAGTGCTGTTGTTGGCGTGTGGCGCAAACATTGTCAGGTCCAAGTGGAAACCAAGCGGCAACCACCTCGCCGGCCTGAAAAGTACCCGTGTGAACCAGCATAGGTGCTCACTCACCTTTACCCTCGCTCAGCGCGAACAGCCTGATGGTACCACTGGCTGCGCCGGCGACCACCATCTGCAAACACTCGGCACACCTCGTCAGCCCACATGCTGCCTCCACAACTTTGAAACTCGCGCAGAGACAGTGAGGTGGTCTTCACCGCACACTGCACTGAACACGATACAGCACGTCGTGGCGAACGGCAAAGAGTGGGATTCGAAAACCGTCGCTACTCACCTCCTCGTCTCGGTCAAAGTTGACAGACTCAATGGCTGAACTTGAACTCTGTCCACCACCAAGGCTCTGCCAAATGAAAAGTCCATGCACATGTTCGTTCATGTCTTGTGTTCACGGCATGCAAGCTTCACAGCGCAGCGTGGTGCATGTATGAGCGTTTTCATAAACCCAGCGCTGCTCACCATGGATGCAGTAGTCCTGCCGACCGCAAAAACATTGACTCTTTTGTCGTCGCCTCCCGTGACCAGCACACCCATAGTTTTTCGCCCGAACTTGATGCAGCGCACATCTCCAGAGTGTGCAGCAAACTCGACTGCACAAGGTAACAGCGACCCAGGACAAGCGCAAGGAACATCAGAAGGCATGAAGGCGCTTATTGCATGAAAGGGCAGGCGTCTGGGCAGGCGCGGACTCGCACAAATTGTGCCGATGCACGCTCAGCAACGCAGCCCAACACTGATTCGTGCACAACAGGACAAGCACGCCACCTCCACAATGACAGCTGCATATTGCCCAGCAGTGTGACATGGGGCTGGTTCAAGTTGCCTGCTAAAACCGGGATCTTTGGGTCATGCTGAACAGCCAGCCTTGCGCGTTGGGAGTGAACAAGAGGCTGCTCCCCAGTCCCAAACGAAAAGCAGCAGCATAGTGGCAAAGGTGGCAAGCTTGGCAACTTTAAAGCACTCAAACTTACCAACTTTTACAAAACGCTGCCGCTGCGCCATTTTTGGTGCGTTGTCCACACGGACTCGGACTGCTCAGCAGCCAAAGCGCCACAGAACTTCAGGTGTAGAACACTTGAAAAGCGGTCCTGAGAGAGGAATACAGCCGATTCCGTGACGACCTACTGGACGCCACACGGCTGTAATGCACACCAGCTCCTAAAGCACCGCTCCCTATGCGTGGAGCTACCGGCACATCCGTGGCTGGGCTCAGCTCCAAACGGTGTTCGGCACAGGGCCAATCCGCTGCTGCGAGCTCCTTGGCGGGACTGCTCTGCCAACACGCTTAATTGACAGCTGCAGGCGCTGGGTGGAGAATGCAGCAAAAGTCAGCAGTCAGGCAGCAGGAGAAATCGAGTGATAAAAATTGGAACCCTGACTACTCTAGGTTTAGGTGGAAATCTGTTGAAACGTGACGTGCAACAATCAACGATGAACTTTTTGAGGGAAACCGCTTGCACGGAAATACCAACAGGGTTGCTTGTGCTTATAGTCATGCAGGTGATAGTCTATATTTTACATTCACAAGGTAAGAGCATTATATGGCATGCCCAGGATACTGTGTGGCTGGGGAGTGGTCCGTGCCAAACGACACGGCTGGACACATTGCATGCATGCATGCCGCTCAGGCCTGCTTCGTGTAGCGGGTCTCAAGCGATGCATAATCTGCTGCAACATACTATGATCACCTCTGCTTGTCCAACAGCGTGGCTTTCGCACCCACCCAGCACCCAGCACCCTGTCAGAGCGTACTGGACAGCTGCGAATGAGGGAACTGCACAAAGTCCCCGCTTCCTTCACATTACGGAGCAGCCCAAGGCTGCATTCCAAGAGGAACAGCTGCACCTGCAACACATCCATGCGGTTAATGGACGCCACAACAGCGGACGCCACCACACCCCCAGCTCTGTCTCCATTCCGTTGTCACCCTCCCCCCTCCCATTGTGCTTGCGGAAGTAACGCAGGGCAAGCAAAGTGGTGGCAACTGCAGCTGTGGTCATACTGTGGTTTCAACGAACATGGGAAAATGCAAGCGGTACACCAGCAGTGGCGTCTTGCACCACCCCCCAAACCCACCCCACGCACTGCAACCGTGAGTGTTTGATCCTATGCGCTGGCATAGGTGCTCACTGGCCTTCGCGGCCTGTTGCTGGCTTCCCACTGGGCCCCAGCCCTGACCATGCATGATGGGAAGGTGGCAATACCAGAGCTGGGCCTGTCCATGTAATCCAGTCAATCAATCAATAATCGGTCTGGCACAATCGGTCATTGGCACAATCGGTCATTGGCACAATCGGTCTGGCACAATCGGTCATTGGAATCATCGGTCTGGCTTGGGACATTCTACATACCCGCAGCCTCGGCACCTGGCAGCGGCTTGCGCACAACACATCATCAACACATTAATTCGCTGAGTACTATCAGTTTATGTCTTCAACTTCAAGTACTTATCTTCGGTCGCTACTGCTGGTTCCACCGTTGCAACCGCTTTTGGTCCGGCAGTTGGAAGGCGGGCAGGCAGGCAAAAATGGCGACTCGCACTAGCATACCTCCGGTGGGCGTAGACCCTGTGCACCTAGTGTACGCGATCTGGCTTGCAGAGGACCTTTTCCCTGGTATTGGCCTTGCTTATGCCCGGAGGCATGGCGTGAACCTAGGTGAACACAGTGTCAGCAGCACGCGCCTGGACCAGTCAACCTCAGCTGCAGGCACAACACAGCCTGTTGACTCCAAGAGGCTACGATTTGAGCACTCGTGGATGCGAAACCTGGATCTTGAGGTCGGTTCGCTGCAAGTCAGACCATCGGATGTACGTGCACACGCACGTTGTATTACTCCCGGCGGCCTTGCCCAGCACGTTCTGCGCCTCACACAAACCACATGTGCTTGTGCTCCTACTTCTTGCTGCACTGCAGATACTGGAGCTGAGCGAGGGCCAGTGTCGCGTGGCTTTCCGTGTTGTGCCTGACGTGCAGAACGCACACGGGATGCTCCACGGGGCTTGCTATGGTGAGCTAGCTCCTACTGTTTCATCCTTTACCTTACTAACTCACAGTCGTGCCTTGAGTAACCTGCATGGCACCAGGCATATCACGAGCCGTGCCAGCGAAACCACCGAGACCCCACGGGTTGGGTCTGGCGTCCACCAACCGCACCAGCCCGCACAGGGCCGAAAATGGGGTGGCCATCGCTTGTCCACAGCACCGGCTCTGCGCATCCACTTATGCATGTACAAAGACACGCGCCGCCCGCTTGGCGCGTTGCGCCGAAGTGACAACCAGATGGGGCGGGGGGCGGGGGGTACCTGACAGTTGGCGGGGGGCGGAACGCATCCCGCCTCACAACGTTGATCCTTGCATTCTGCTTTCGTGCGTGGTTCCACGCCTGCCACCTCAGGCTGTGTGTTCCAGGACACGGCCCGGCCCGCACCCTGCTCACCTGCAGTCTCACCCATCTCAGATTTGGCCGTTGTTTTGTCATCCTGTGTGTTTACACACTCAGCCTCCCTGGCGGACTCGCTGGCGTGCGTCGCGCACGCCACGGTGGTGCGGCAGGGCGGGCAGCCGGCGGCTGCAGTGAGCGTGCACCTCGGCGTCACGTTCCTCACTGGCGTGGCGGTGGGCCAGGAGGTGGAGGTGCACTGCAAGGTGCGTATGCAGTAATATACACTAACATACAGACACAGACGCTATGGACATGCATGTCCATAGCGTCAGTTGCGTGTAGAAGGGCGTGCGGGGCCGGGAGGCGCGATGTAGTGCGAAACAGGGGTGGGGGACAGGAAGCTGTGTGCGATGTGGCACGCGGGGGTGCAGGCCGGCTCTGACTGAGCTTTGGAGCTTGATCATCAGCAGTGGTGTAGTTTTGGGTTTTGCTGTGACTCTCACACCCTTCAAACGGATACGATGGCACGAGCCCCACGTCAACGTTCCACAACAGAGTCCGTGCATTCAGCATACGCTTCACAGCTGCACGGCTTGTGTGGGAATGCAGGAAGTGTCCCGGTTGCTCCATCATTCAAGCTATGCTTGGACCCATGCTGTGTGCTGTGCGCAGGTGCTACGTAGCGGGAACAAGCTCGGCACCATTGGTAGGTTTGGGTGCCTGCATACCATGGTGTACCTGCATACCATGCATGCACTGAGTTACCATACACAGGAATGTGCGTGCTTCTCGGGTCATGCAGGCTTGCGTGCACGATGGCGTGTATCCGTCTTCATGGCTATGCCCTCATATTCATTGCATTCGCCTGTGATACCTGCTGCGTCATTCACATCTGTCTTGAAGCGCATGTACATTCAAACAACACCGTCCGGTGGCATGCCATCAGAGGTGTGAGTTACACCGTCACTGACATGTGACCGTCGTGTAATGTGACTTGCTGACATCGTCAACCGTCACTATGCGTCACTAACCGTCACTGTTGGCCATGAGGGGTACCGTCGTACAGTGACACCGTCGCAAAAACCGTCAGTCACCGTCGCAATTCCCATGCATGCACTGCGAATGTGCCTGGCGATGCTTTTGGGGGTTGAAATTCTATAAGGAAACAATGTGGGTTCACACCCTCTATCAGCCTGTCTAGTTCACACACCAAACGCTGTCCCACAGCCACAGTACCTATGTACAAGGGGCAGTCTCAAGAAGCCCCGTGGGCCGTACGGCAACAGCTCGGGTGAGAAAGAGCCAAGCCAGCCGGCAGTGGTCAAGCCCTTGACAAACGTTGTGCTAAACAGGCAGCTCAAACGGGCCAAGCTGCTCCTGCCTGTTGCAAGGGCGCAGCCCGGGCGCAAACCGCGACAGCAACGCATGGGCGTACTGCACAGCGCACAGCGGACGGAAACTGCAGCCTGTGACAAGGCTATCGCAGACACCAACTCACCCAGGCTGGTGTTGCACTTGCTGAACAGCCAGGTGTGCAGCTACCTGAGCAGTGCGCATGCGCGCAGCGACGAAGACGTTCATGTGCGAGACGCCTTGTGCGCTCTTGAGGCAAAGCAGCAGAGCCTTAGTGGTGGCACACTGATGCAAGAGTGCCTAGCACCAAGCCGTAAGTGTGCGTAAGCTTAGCAATCAGCCGATGTTAGAGCTCTGTTGCAGCGGACGATCCGCTCGTGCTGATTCGACTTTGAGAATGTGGGTGACCGCGGGCAGCAACCAGGATACTGTTTTGCCCAAAAAGTGTGAGGAACAGTGCTATGCGAAGTATGTAAACTTGTGAGCTAGCTGCAGGGACTCCTCAGCAGTACCGAGCGTGACGCGCAATTGACGCTTTAGCGCACACAATATTTGCACAGAGAACACGAAAACTGTAATAACAAAGTGTATATCAAACATGTCTGGTGTTTGTATGTGTTTTTAGAGCAAGGAATTGCGAAAGTTTGCTTCTGCGCCGCCTCCGGCGGCGCCGTGTGACTGTCAGTGACTGGTTTCGGGGCCCGAGACCACCGTCGTGACCACCGTCATGACCTTTCGTTACAGTGACGGTGATTGACGGTACAAAATGACCCCTACCGTCGCTACGCGTCACTGTAAACCGTCACAGTCGGTAACGGTAAACCGTCACCCACACCTCTGCATGGCATGCGCTGTGGCCCTGACGACTGCAGTCAGGCTGAGAACAATCTCCTCTGCTGTGTGTGCGTGTGCGTGCACCACCTTGGTGCGTGCTTTATGAATGCAGTGGTGGACTTCCGAAAGCTCTCTGATGGCGAGCTCCTGGCTCAAGCATGCTCGACGCAATTCATCACGCCGCTGCCGCGCCACCTACGCCTTGGTTTCGGAGACACCCGCCCTGAGCACGACAGTAGCAATCAGCAAAAGCAGAGGCGCCAACACCAAATCCCTGCAGATGATGCATGCCAGGGCCAGGTTGCTGCACCTCAGTCGATGCCCTCTTCCCAACATAGTCAGCAATCTGTATCACCCTCGTCTCTGCCGCTGCCAGCGGCAACACAACCTGAGCAGCAGCAGCCTGCACGCGTTGAGGCCGCGGGAGTGATTAGTGTTAGGAGCCGTCTATGACACGCTGGCGTTTGTTTCGGACAGGAAGGGCTTGTACTTTACAGGTTCAAAGTGGCCGGCCATGGCTTGATGCTACCATGCTTGCGGTGGTGTGTGTTGCAATGGTTTGCATGCATGGCATATGGGCATCATGGCAACAGCAGGCGCCATAAGCCTACACCCTCATTCTGGTAATGATTTTGCAGCAGGTGTAGCTGCAATGCTTTGGGTGGCGGCCTGTATCGAACCCATCGTTGCTAGTATGATGCACGCAAGCATGAGCCACAAACGCATTCATCCAACCGCACCGGGTCATACGCTTCATTCTGTGCCCCATATATGACCCGGTGTGGCATCGCCTGCATTCCGTGTATGTGCGAGCTTTGAATCCTGACTTGTTGCCTGCGTTACACTGCATGCGCGTAACATGTGCGATATACTGCATTGATGCTTGCTTGTATGCTAGGGGTGCAGGTCCAGGGTGTGGGGTGTAGGGGATTTTCTCTCCTGCACTTGGGCGCAGGCCTCTGCACGCTCGGCCATCTAGCAGCCATGATCCATTACCCCTGAGCACACGTCACGCTGCACATCATGTGTGGTTAGGATTCCGGAACGAACTCCGTTGATCTTTGCCATAAGCTTGCCATTGGTCTCCATCTGGAGAGAGTATGGGGCCTTTCGACCAAAACACTGCTGATCCCTGTCGCATAGCAAAACCTACCGCCAGCAGACGCATGAGCTTGCATGCGAATGTTCAATGCACCACTGTCGCATGTGCGTTATGGCAACTCCGCTCATCGGTTACCTAGCATACGTGGCAATCAATCAAGCTTCTGACAATATATCTGCATGGCCTCACGGATGCTCCCTGTTGGGAATAGTCATTCGGTGAAGTGGTCCGATTGACTGAGAGGCGCATGCGTCATGTTTGGGGCATGTAGGGTAATGCAAGGTGCTTGTGCAAGCGATGTGCGTTGTTGGTCACGGGACGTGCTGGTCGCAGCACCTGCTGTCCCGCACCTTGCACCTATAATCTATAGGCAATTGGCAATTGCTTCATGGAATGCAGGGTGCATGTGTACTGTGTGGCTGTAAAGGGATTATCTTCGCCAACATGCCCGCACCGCACAGCTGACCGTAAACAGTAGGGTTGTATTGTACACGCACGCATGTTGCGCGTTGGCAGGAGCGCGCAAGAAACGAGTTTGGTGCCAGGCTGCCAGCCATATGTGGACATGGCATGCGGAGCAGGCAGCTGCCCGTAGCATTCTCGTGTGGAGCTGAGTGTGCAGCTTACGCGATGCACAGCTGCTGTTTACAGCCGCTTGTGGCGGGGAGGTCTGCACGCTGCAGGCAGGCACCGCGGCTCACGCGCTCGCTAATGCGGCATGCCCTTCTGTGCTGCAGTGTGAGACCCCTGGAATCCTTTCGTGTTACAGGGACTGACGAGATGACTGATAGCTGCAATCCCAAGCCCTGTGCTTCCAAACCATGTTGCATGTTGCATGTTTGCCATCATGGCGTTTTATGTACTGCAGTCCGGACCGTACGGGAGCACCAGGAACGAGAACATCATGCACAGCCACCATAACTCGGCTTATTGGACGTTTTTCTACCACAGCCTGCACCACAAGCTGCACGTTCACAGCTTGTGTTTTGTCGCCTGTGACCGTCAACGCGTAATCATCCGGACATTCAACAGTGCGTCCTTGTCCCCACACACGGAAGCAGCACTCAGCTAAGGCAGGGATGAGCCATGCTTGGCAAACAGAGGATGAGGGCCTGAAGCAAGCCACTGCTCTGCTGGAGTCTTGGGTGCCAGGCTCAACAGGGTCGCAATTCGTCAACGCGGTCGCTGGCGAGCACCCAGCCCTTGGCGGTGCAGGGTTTGACGAAACATCCTTGCAAGGTCTCAAGGTGCGTCATGATTAGCTTGATGAGACTGTGTTTGACCTCTTCTGCCTACCTGCCTCATTCTGTCCAGTGTCTACGAGCATGCGTTGGTTTCTGACGGTCTCTTGTCGCCTTCCATGCAGCTCGTGTCCATATCGCCAGGGCACTGCATATGCCGGTTCCCAGTTACCCAGCCTTCATCCAACCCTTTCGGGACACTTCATGGTGGCTGCACAGGTGTGTAGCTTCAACGCAGTTGCGCAGTTGGATCCCGCTCGCTGACATATGAATGATGTCTACCTACACGCATGAAGCACCAGGCTAACTGCGGCTTGTTTGCGTATGATAATGTGCTTTTTGACTGAAGCTACGCTGGCCGACACCGTGTCGAGTGTGGCCTTAGCGACGGTCGCAGGGAAGGTCGCGCACGTCAGCGTCAACCTGTCGGTCACATACCACACCGGCATGCCCGTTGGTGAAGACGTCTTGGTGGACTGCAAGGTATGTTTATGGTCACAATAGCAGCAGATTTCAGCGGTAGGCAAGGCTGGGCGCTTGGGCTGACCACGGCGATTGCGCTGCTGCGTCAACTGCGGTGTCAACGGGTGCACCTGACCAATTACCACGAGACTGTTGACGCCACGGTTACACCGTATCGCAAGAAGGCCTGACGTGCAGGTTTACACACTGACATAGCGGGTTGTCCACACTGTGCTGCAGGTTGTGCGCCACGGGAGAACCCTGGGAACGATCGGTGAGGAAGCGCTTAGTTTGCATGCTGCTCATCGTGCAGCAGGGGGTTATTTGCATGCAGCAGTAGGCTGAATTTCCGGTTGATGCTTGGATGCTAGCCCATGCCAAGTGCAGGCAGATCCCCCGGTTGTGCATGCTGGTAGAGATACGAGCAGAAGGCGCCTTGACGCACATGACTTTTGAGACGCACATGACTTTTGAGCGTGCGACACATGCTGGGGAGCGAGGTTGGCCCTGGTGCACCACACCGCACCACGTGTCCGGTCCGAATAGCCTGGCCATTGTCGGCCATGCAGTCACGCGTCTCCCGCCAGGCTTTCCATCCCTCCCACCCCACCCAATCCCCTCTCGTTCCTGGGCCCAACAGCATGTATGCCAGTGCGAAGCTCGCTGCCCTAATGGGCTTCTTAACTGACGCTGCCCACTACCCGCCAACCCATTCCCACATACAGTCAGCCACTCACATGTACGCATACGCACACTGCGCGGCCCCACCGAAAGCACACTGCACGGCTCCACGGAAACCAAATAACTTCAAGCACACTGTGCGGCCTCACAGGAATCACACTGCATGACCCCATGGGCGCCTCTATCTGACCCACCCACTCACACATACGCTCGTCAATCCACACGCAGACTGCGACTTCCGACGAGCCAGCACCGGCCAGCTGGTTGCGCAGGCGCGCCACACCAAGTTCATCATGCCGGCGTCGTCGCCCAGCAGCATCAGCGTCAGCGGCACCAGCGGCAGCGGGCAGCAGCCCCTGCCAGCAGCGGCTGGTGGTGGTGATGTGGGCGAAGTGCCGAGGGCCAAGCTCTGATGAGGTTTCGGATTGCGGTTTATGCGATCGAAGGCGGCCCCCACCAAGTGCTGATGCGGCTGCCTGTCCCGTCCATAACACTCATCGGGCGTTTGAGCCCATTGCACCAGCCTGAGTCACCCCAACATATCCATTATGCCATTTGTGATATACCCATGCAAACACGTATTTCAGTGAGCAGCGAGTGCTTTGCATTGTCAGTCAAGATTCATGAACCCACGCACCGACCCGCACCCACTTGGGCCTTTGCTTGGTGCCAGCACATTCATCGATCATGCATTTCGTTCACGATGTAGTGTGGCAGTGAGGCCACAAGCTTCATGCACCAACATGGGCAGCCTTTTATTGTCATGCATCTTTGGCGCATGCTCAATCGATATGGGACTGGCTGCGAGCCTGTCGTTTTAGGCTGGCTGCAAGGCCCTGCAACATTGCCACTCAGGGTGTGCATCTCGCCTGCTTGATGTATGCGCATTAAAAGCAGCGTTGACGTGCGGGAGACGCTGAATCGCGAGATGGCCAACACCAAGCTTGTATCAGCAACGCAACGCCATGCGCTTACCCTTAAAGCGTTTGCACAACTGGTTCACACCACATCCGGCGGCGACCTGGCAATGGTTTGGGTTGCGTGTGTTGATGCAGAGTGCGCGGGGCGCGGGCGCACTTCAGGCCCGATCTGTTACGCAAGCTAGGCCCAACACACCTCTCACCGCCCATGCTGGTTTTGCTGCATGCCAGAGCGTGTGGTTGCGTCTGATACTCCAGTGCTGCAGGAAATGTGATCCTCCCATTGACAGTCCTGCGCTCTTGCATGCCTACGCACGCCGCACCTGCGGTTGCGAGGACTGTCTGCTTACTTGACGGCTCCCTCTGCGCTATGGCCGCACCAGGCTTATGCTGAGCCTTTCAGGGACCCTGCTAAATGTCGCGAGAGCTTTGAGGAATCCATCCCAACCCAGGCCTACAGTATGCCATGGCAGCCCGGTGCTGTCCCGGCCACCGTCCTGGCTGTTACGCGGGGGGGGGGGGGTGAGGCAGGGAGAGGCTGGCAAGCTGGGTAGTGCTGCTGCCGGCATGTAGCGTGGGAGGCCAGCAAGGCAGCAAGCCATTACACAGTCTGGCAAAACAGGATACTGCTTGACATATGATTCCGCATGACAAGCTATTTAACATACCAGTACACAGTATGTTATCATGCATCATGAGCGAGTTGGCCGAACGACCCATGCTGAACGACCCATGCTGCCCTAGATGGGGACGAGGAGACGAGAAGAGGCTCACCAACCTGGGCACAGCATGACACACACAAGTGTCTTGAGCTCACGCAACCCTTGCAAAGCCGCGCATCGGCGCATGCCTTGCCATGCCTTGCCTTGCCTTGCTTGCCTCGGCAGGTTAGCCCAACGGCTCGCAAAGGGCAAGATCGGCGGATCAGGTGGCATGCCGGAATGGCTGCGGTGTACCGGTATACACAGTGCCATGCAGGCGTTGCACACGCGGAGACGCCAGAGAGTAGCTAGCGTGGGCAGCGCAAGGGCATGCCGTCACAAAAATACGCCTTCGAGAGCACAGTGGCTAGCCGGTGACCCGAGTGGAAGAGCCGTACAAGGCAGCGTACACAGCCATGCAGTAGTGCTTGCCCAGGCAGGTGCCCAGGCAAGCAGCGGCAGGCGGGGCAGAGGACCAGCTGTAACTAGCTGCTGGTCCGCCACGCTTGCCACTGGCGAGCCAGCTAAACAGCGGGCACGCAAAGCTGACGCATCACGCCACTTTGCACGATTCCGGTGCGCACGTGCCATCATAAGATCCATCCCAACGCGATCCTCAACCTCCGGACCTAATCAAGGTATGAGCACCGCACAGCATCGAGGACATGGATGCTGGAACGGTGCAGGAAGGGGGGGGGGGG
>BDDA01000109.1:117140-159829 GCA_001662385.1 Chlamydomonas asymmetrica
CTACACATACAGACATACAGTACTACACATGCAGTACTACTCATGCAGTACTACACATGCAGTACTACTCCTCTCAAGCACAGGCAGGTGCAACGGCAGCACATGTTCCCAGCCAGGGACACTGACCTTGTCAAGCGCGTCCGTCAGGCGCGGCTGCCAGTTGGTGCAGAGCTGCTCGGCCGACTTTAGCATGGCCATGAGGGCCTGGCAGGCTGGCGTGAGCGCATCTGTCAGCTGCTTGGAAGCCGCCAGCTCGTCAGCCAGAGCTTGCTCGCCCCCCTGAGTGCAGCGCACGCAATGATACAGCGAGCATCTGAGGCACTGGAAGTGCCTGGCAGCATTCTCGCAGCAGTGCAAGCTAACGCATGTTTGCACTGCTGGCAATCATGAGGTGTTCATGCAAGGATAACAGAGGGCGTGTCAGTTTGGTCCAGCACGTCGTCACATGTATGTAGGCGCCCATCGCTCGCCACCGCGGCGGCGACCGAACACAGTGCGCCGTCGAGTCAACATCGCTTGCTCAGGTTACTCATCAGGTGCCATCCACACCCGTCAAACGCTTCACTTTGTACACGATCACCTCGAAAAGGACACCAACCCGCAAAGCTGAGGCGCCCCCACTCATGTATATCAGAGAATTCGGCTGCTGCCATGCTTCAATTGATTGTATTCACCCAATGTTTGATGCGATCCTGATTGACGATCTAAGCTTCTCACCTGGCCCAGGGCGTAAATGCCGCCTGTGTTGCTGACGAAAGCGCGGCAGAGCGCTTGCAGCGCTGCCCAGCTCTGCGGGCAGGCAACGAATGCAGGCAGCAGGCAACGCGCTGAAGCATGCAACAACAGCAAATGACTGCCGCATGCAGGCACGGCAGCATGCACGGCTGTACGTAAGGCGTGTACGCAATCAACCCAATGCCGAACTCAAGTAGGCACATCCGCGATGCATGCATGCCATGCTAATACCATCCACACAACGTGCAGCAAAGCGCCATGACACTGGTTTCACCATGAGCGCACTGCAGGAGAGTTTGCAAGGACGCGCACGTGTGGTGGCAAGTCGTGGGCAGGTCTGGCACTAGCAACAGCGCTGCATCAGCAGTGCGCGGTGCCGGGAGTCTGGGCATGACGCGCATGCATGCATTATCCCTGTTGATAAGCCCGCCGGGCGGGTGGGGCCGCTCCTGTAAGCTCATGCGCTGTCCTCGTCAGCAGGGCGCGGTACGGGATGCGTGCTTACCCCATACACCTGAGCAGCTTGCTCTGCGAAATCCCGCCCTTGCTCCTCGCGAAGGTTGAGTCTAAGCGTCCCGGGCGGGAAGGCCAGGAGGTAGAAGGGCATGTTATAGTCGGACTCGGCGTATATGCCACCGATGCTCGATGCGATGGAGCACAGGGCGTGGAAGAAGGCGGCCGCGATCTCCAGGCTGTCACGCGCCGCTGCGAGCCGCCGCAGTGCCGCGCGCGCCTGGGCTTGAAGGTCGGCCGCATCTGCGCGTTACAGGGCATGGATGGGGTGCGATCGACTCATTCCGGCCGCCAAGACGCAGCCTAGCATCCTGCCTGTCACAGTTGCAGCCCACGTTCTAGTGCCCAACGTTCATGCAAGTGGATGGATGGTCGAGGCCGAACGCATGCTTCACTTGGTGCGCCAAGTGGGTGCGTGAATACTTGCTTACGTGCCCTCACATACATGGTGAATGATGTGGTCCATCCTCTTTCCATTGTCTGCCATGCACACCTACCTGCAGCTGCCGCAGCAAGCAAGGCAGCAGCGCCCACGCTGTAGGGGCCATCACGAGTAGGAGTGTACACATCCTGCATGCATGCAGTTCATTCCGCAGGCAGCAGCAGCAGGGCAAGCGGGTGCAAGGCAGCCTGGTACATGCACCGACGCAAAGATAGAGCATGTGGAGGTCAGTTGCCTCGGAATCGTTTGTTGGTGCAGCTTCGAGCCCCAGACAGTGTTCAGGACCTGAATTGCCGGTGCTGACACAGCCACCATGGCAATCCCGTCATCAGGGACGGTGGCATTTTACGCAAACCGTTTGTGAGCAAGGGGCCAGGAGGGGCGCATATTATATATACAACCGTTGCGATCATAGCAAAAAGGGCGAGGAGCTCTCCCCTGCCACTCCTTGCACAGCATACACAGATTTTGAGCCCCAAACAGCACGCAGGACCTTGTGTTCAACCCTGAACGACTCGTATGACACAAGCAAGCGCACCAACTACACCAACCGTCACCATCATCAGTTCCATCATCAACACTGACCATAGAGGTTGAGCTCTGTGCCAGGATAGCCAGGATTTCGTCCGGTGTAGCATTCACCACAGCCTCCAACTCCCTCTGAGTGTCTTGCATGCTGTCACCGTATGCGTTGAACGCCACTGCCATGTCGTCCATGTCCTGAACAGCTTTGTTGATGACCGCAGAGTCCATCGCTATTGGAAGAACGGCACCTGTCACTCGCTTGGCCCGTAGCACTAGTATATGAGTGTATGTGTCAAGGTCTTCAGGGAAGCCCTGGACAGCGTCGGCGGCAGTCTGGCAGACAGCGTTCAGCACCGCCACGGCACGCTCGCGCAGCGTTGTGAAGTCCTGTCCGAACGAGTCCTGCTGCTTGGGCACCACGCTCAGCCAGTCTATGGTTGCATCCAAAGCACGGTCCACCTTGGCAAGGGTACCGCACTTGAGGAATTCAGACAGCTGCGTTTGCTTTACGCGGGCTTGTGACACCTCGCTGAATGCCTGGTCACGTGGGTGTTGCCAAGCAGAGCCCAGCCAGCTCACATCCTTGTCTTCTACAGGCGTACCAAGCACGTCCGACCACGACATTTGTGCTGGTCTGGGTGTGTTTGGTTCGAGGGGTGTTGCCGGTTACCGAGGAGAGGCCTTCACTTTGTGTCAAAACTCGAGGGCGGACAGGTAAGGTGCACTGCAGGTGATGTGTATTTGTACCTGAGATGAGGTATATATGCACCCTGTTGGCAAATTTGCGTGAGCTTGGCTTGGATCGACCTTCAGCTCCAGCGCGCTGTGCTGCGGTGTGAGCGGTTGTGCGGTTGACGACCGCCACGTGGCGGCCGCCAAGGCCAGGAGTGGTGCAATGAATGCAGTAAGATAGCACCAGCCTGCTTCGCCATTCATTATGCAGCTCTCCATTTGCTAAGAACCGTCAGGCTCAGCCATATTGGCATACGGCAACTACTGTGTCAGACGTGCCTGGTGCAACTGTCTAAACTGTCAGACGCCTCGATAAGCAGCACCAACACCTCAGGTTCTTTGAGATAATCGCACGTCGTTATCAGGTGTCCATTAGAGGTGTCACCGCCCAAGGGCACGATGATGATGGCACGCTTGGTCAACCCTGCTGATGTTGCGTGTGTGCCGGATGGAGCTGGTGTGTGAATGTGAAGGTGAAGTGCACCCGAGCACGTGCGTCTGCGTTGAACCCAAGCGGCCCTGGACTTACAGCACCTGCTTCATACGTGGGTTGGGCAAAATACGCCAGTCCCAGCTGCTGGCAGGTGTTGTGTTGGCCCTGGGCATCGTGTGTGCTTGTCCACCATCCCAAGGCTGTCAGGAGTCCATGCACTAAAGGACACACGTTTACAGGACACTATTTCACTGCCAGCAAACCCAAAGTACCTTATTACAGCTATAAATGCAGCACTTGCACCCACTGAACAAGACCTTGCGCCCGCTGCCACAGCCACCAACAATGCAATCCATCCGTGCACCGCGCCCATCAACCCTGTGAAAGACTCAGGTAGCCGGTAGCACGTCCACCCAACTATAATCTTACATGCAGACGTTATGCGCGAGGCATGGATGGGTGCTAGTACTTGTAGCTATTGGCATGGGCGAGCAAGGGGAGTGGGGAACGAAGGGGGAGAACGGCAAGGGAGCGGGTGAGGTTGTGTTGTACCTGTTTTCACCAGCGAGTGGCTTGCTTATAAACGGGTGAGTGGAAGTCAGAGGATGAGGGGGGGGGGTGGATTTCGAAAATGTCTGCATGGCGCATAGATGGCCGAGGAGCAAGGTGAATCGTGCGGGCGTGTGTATGTTCGGGAGGCAAACGGAAAAGGAGGTGGGCAGGGATGGATGATTGCGGGCCAGGCTCGAGGCAGGTGGTGCTTGTTGTTGTTGGGGGAGGGGAGTGCTACAGCCGATGTAGGCTGGCTACAGGACTACATCGGCCTGGTGCTCTAGTCTGCCGTATGTGTGTGTGTGTGTGCGCAAGCAGCAGTTCAGCGCATCATGCACAGTTCCTCAACTGAAGTGAGTGCCCTGGTTACTCGCATGTGCCCATAATGGAGCTTATATACCCAGCGGAATCTTGCACCACACATAAGGGCACCACACCAAGCCTCACAGTAATGGCGGCAGCGTTCGTGGTGGTGCGCATGCATCGGACAAACCTGGCGACACAGCCTCCATGCATGCATGCACGCAGGCTGGTAGGGGGCACGCACACTTCCAGGAGCTTCAACCTTGCGTGGATTGGTAATGCGGTGAGAGGCCATGGTGCTTATGGTGCTGCAACACAGCGTGCATTCCAGAAATTGCCTTGCGAAGCAGAGGGAGCCATCAGCCATGCATGTTTGCCAGATGTATGTGGGCCATGCACGGGTTTTGGGCGGTCCGTGCACGTGCGATGGTGCTGCCTCAAATACGATACAAATCAAGCACCAATGCGTTGTATCTTGTACTGGTGCAAATTGCGAGTTGACTTGACCTTGGCCTAAAGTGGACACGCACAACGGCTCGCGCTCCATTGGTCAGTTCAGGTGTGGTCTCGCTCGCTATCCATACGCTTACGCATATGCACACTGCATGGCCCCACCCCACGGGAATCACACAACACGCCCCTTGGGCGCTCCTTCTAACACAACGGCGAGCATGCCAATCGTAACCGCAACACAGGCACCCTCAGACCGGTCGACGTACAAGCGGCATACGCGCATGCGGCACCTGGGCCACGCAGGCAACGCTGGGAAATTACAGATTGGCTGAGCGGCATCGTAGTGGTGGGCTCATACTAGGTGGCATCTGCACGCGACGCAGAAGTCATGGCTGCCGCCAGCTTGGCCATCACATCATACACCTGCTGGTCGCTCTGTCCCTCTGCCGTGGACAACACGATGCCCTGCGTCGTCATACGAGCAGCACAGCGCATGCAAGCACACATGTTGGCAATGTTGGCGGTTCCGGTCCTCTCCTGAAGGGGAGCATCGGTCTCAGCCGGCAAGCTCCAAGTGTGAAGATGAACCCTACCCAAACCTAGTAACCTACACCTAAGGCACATGGCTGAGCACTCGGTTGATGATGTTTGCGGCTGATCCGCGCCTCTGGACAACGGATGATGCATGCGGATGATTCTGGCATGGTCTGGAAAGTGAGCACTTTCAGCGCAGCTCCCATGGTATTTCCCCAATGTACCAGCTCCTTCGTGGCAACTGCATGCAGGCACCACCCCTCCAGACCCGGGTGCGTGGGCCACAACATGCGGCAATGCATGGCGCAGCAGATGCTGCACTAGCGCCTCCTGCCCAGCAAACATCCATATGGCTACACTTCAGAACGCTATTGCATGGGAGTGCAGCGCCCCCGCGCTGCCTGATGCACCCATGTACACACCTGAGTTGTGTAGGCCGCCATCAGCTGTGTCTGGGTGTGGTCAACCATGCGCAGCAGCAGCTTGACGCGATTGTCCAGCAGGTCTGCAGGTCAAGGTACAGGGGGCAAGAGCGGGGGACACCACAGCTCAAGCAGAGCAGGGCAATAAAAAGCAATGCGACAATATGCATTTTGCGCTTGCGGCCAGCCGGCCAACCCAGAAGTAGTGAATTGTACTTACGGGGAGCAACTGTTTCCGCATCAAATCACATGCTAGTTGAGTGAGTAGGGTCAGTAAATGCGGAGTCCGTGAATGCGGAATTTCACGTGGGAACCAAGCTCACCGTCCATGAGCCTGATCTGTTGCGACACCTTGAGCGTGGTAATGTCCGCCTCAAGGCGCGCCTTGGCCTGCAGGCAAGCATCACGCATGATGTAGTCAAGGGACAAGGGTTTCGGGGTGTAGGGTTCTAGGCAAGCCCATTCATTTATAGGGCTGGCCTGCAGGCAGGCATGCAACGAGCCTCAACGTCACACACACGCGTCAACATAACGCGTGTGCAGGTGGTGTCGTGTCGGTGAGGGCAATGAGTGGCAGCTGGAGCGACCTGGATTCAACATTCTGTACTGCAGATTGTGCATACTGTGCCGAAGCGATGAGCACGCACATGCCACCAGACGCAACCGGCTTGCGTTTCAGGGATGCATGATACAGTACACATGGTCAAGCACGCCACAGGGGCGGAATCCGCAGGGCCGTCACCGCCTGGTGTGTACCTTCGCACCAAATCGTTTCAAAGCACGCAAATGGTACGGCCGTCACCCCGTGCCTTTGCCTCGTCTGGTTCCGCTCACCTTTTGGACAGCGTCTTTGTCCGCTTTGAGCGTCGCGAGCGTCCCATCCTTCAGCTCCTGCTTGGATTTTCTGACATAGTCCCACTTGGCTTTGGCTGCATCCACCGCGGCTTGGTCGATCTCGCGGCCACCATATTCGGCCAGGTCCGGACCTCCAAAGACGGCAAGGGGCGAGCGGCGCATGACGTTTCCCAACGCTTCCTCCAACCCTGGGTTGCGCACCGTCCAGTATTTCCATTCCGCATCTGCGATTTCCTTATCGTACTGCTGCAGACGCTCCTCGTTAGACGCGATGGCAGCGTCCAAGTCTGAGATCTGTTTGTTGGTCAAGGCCACCTTGACAGTGCACTCTGAGATCATCTTGTCGGCCTGCGCGTGGATTTCGGCCAGCGCCGCGCGCGCGGTGTTGGCCTGGGCCCATCGCACAGTCAGGCGGTCCTGCAGCACCCGCAGCGCGTCGTGCGCTGCCTTGCCGGAAGCGGCAAGACGATCCTTCTCTGCCAGAGCGTCCTCAAGCGTGCTGCATGCGCGCACTTGCGCCCATTCCCCCATGGTCGCCAGAAGTTGGTCCAGCGCATTCAAGCGTGGTGCGTCAGCGGCGCTGCCGCTCTTGTCAGCAAAAATGTCCTGCACCTCTCCATACCATTCAATGCTGTGCGTAAGCATCTTGGATACGAGGTCAGACACATCCTGCACAGCATGAGGAGGGCATGCAGGCAGACAGACGCATTGTGTGAGAACAGGGGCCGCTGTCAGGGAGGTGCGAGAGCCAGATTGGGGAGGCCAGGGGCCGTGCTAGCGGCGGGGGAATTCAAGGCCAGTGCAGGCAACAGGATACATGTGAAGGCGTGGAGACATGAGCACTGCACATTGGGGGCAAGCTACATTTACTGACGTGCAGGTACGTACACATGAAGCACTAAATCCCTTTTCTGCTTGCCTGGTCTGGGGGGAGCAGGAGCATGGGCCGTGTGGCCAACACGATCCTGATGCAACGCAACATAACTAAATCCACTGGAGTACAGACAAGGTGCAGTAGCAGCACATGGTGCCAGCCAGCGTTTAGGGTGTAGGGTTTAGGGACACGGACCTTATCAAGCTGCACGCGTGGATGCGGGTCGTTGAAGATGTCCTTGGCCGACTTGAGCACCCGCACCACATCACCGGCGTTGCCAGTCTTCTCAGTTACCATCTTCTTCAGCTTCCCAAACAAGTCTTTGCCGTTTGTGAGCGCGTTGATAACGGCATCCACATCCTGCACCGTGCGGTGAGGGCACAGACAGACGCAGTGTGTGACAAGAAAGAGGGGCTGCTGTGAGGGAGGTGCGGGGGGGGGGAGGTAGCAGCGGGGGGATTCGAGGTCACATGGTAAGGCGTGGAGGCATTGAAAGCAAGCCACGTGTATTGACGTAACAGTATATACATGAAGTACTGAATCCACTGGAGTACCAGTACAGACAGGTGCAAGAGCAACACACGGCCCCAGCCAGCAGGGACACTGACCTTGTTATGCTCATCTGTCACGCGTGGCTGCCAGCTGGTGCAGAGTTGCTCGGCCGACTTGAGCATGGCCATGAGGGCCTGGCAGGCTGGCGTGAGCGCGTCTACCAGCTGCTTGGAAGCCACCAGCTCCTCTGCCAGGCCTTGCTCGTCCCCCTGAGTGCAGCGCATGCAGGGACGCAAGCGAGCGGGCGCATGCATGCGTAGGTCGTGCCTTGCGGCGAATTCGTAGGGTTACCCATGAGGCGTGCGTTCGTAGGGTTACCCATCAGGCGCGAGCAGGTATAAGGGTTAGCGCGCCATGCAGTTCAGGCCTGATTCAGTGCATTACACACTTTGTGCACGCACATCGCCTCTGCAACGTAACAACAAGCACTCAGATTTACTTGCAGGTTGAGACCGCTCGTTTGCTCAAGCTACTCATCAAGCGCCCTCCCTGCCCTTCAAACGCTGAACGTTGCACGCGAGTGCCTTGAGTTTACACCGACCCGACGATCGTCGATTTTCACTGCTTAGTTCACGCCTGGCCCCAGCTGTCTCACCTGAACTGCTGCGGCAGCACTGCCGCCTGCGTGGCTGACAAAAGCGCTGCAGAGCGCTTGCAGCGCCACCCAACTCTGCAGGCAACGAATGCAGGCAGCAGGCAATGCGCTGAAGCATGCGACGGCGACGATCACTGCCGCGCGCAGCATGCACGGCTGTACGTGAGGCACGTACACAATTGATCAACACTGTGCCAAGCGCAGGCGCAGCGGTAGTGCATGTGTGCCATGCTCAAACCATACGCGTATGGTGCAGCAAAGCGCCAAAACACCTCAATCACACTCCAGGAGAGTTGCCAAGTGTGCCAGGCGTGGTGGCAAGTTGTGGGCAGGTACCTGGCAGCACCAGTGCAATGACCAGTGCGCGGTGCCTGCCTGGAGTCTGTGCATGACGTGCATACATCCATATCGACAAGGCACGCTGCCGGGCGGGGCTCACGCACTGCACTGTCCTCATCAGCAGGGGCCGGCATGCACTTACCCCATACACCCCAGCAGCTTGATCTGTGTACCGCTGCCTTACCCCGTCGGGGTCGAAGAGTCTGAATTTCCCGGGCGCCGCCTCCACAAAGCGGAATGGGATGAACTGCATGTCATAGTCTGACTCTTCATATGTACTGCTGATGCTCAGAGCGATGGAATGAAGGGCGCTGAAGAAGGCGAGGAGGATCTCCAGGCTGTCGCGTGCCGCTGCGAGCCGTCGCAGTGCCGCGCGCGCCTGGGCTTGAAGGTCGGCGGCATCTGCGTGTCATATGTATAGGGCATGGGGTGCGTGAACAATATATAATTGATTCATTCCAGGCATCAAAACACAGCCTAGCATCCTTTCACAGTTTCAGCCCGCATACATGTCAACGCCCAAAGTTTAATGAGGTGGACGGCCGAGCGCATGCTTCACTTGGCGCGCTCGCAAGCGGGTGTGTGAATAAATGTGCCCTCCCATACGTGGTGAATCATGTGGTTCACTCATGCAGCCACGCATGTTCCCATTGTATGACACTACCCCACACCCACCTGCAGCTGCCGCAGAAAGCAAGGCAGCAGCGCCCGCACTGTAAGGTCCATCACCAGTAACAGTGTACACGTCCTGCATGCGGTTCCGCGGGCAGTGTCAGGAGCTGGGTAAGCTGGTGCAAGTCAGGGTCCTTGTACACACACCAATGTGAAGAGAATGTGGAGGTCAGTTGCCTCAGAATCGGTTGTTGTTGCAACTTCGGAAACCAGCGCTGTGGTCTGCACCTGCGCCTTCAGCGACACTACGCGAACGAAGCCTGCAAGGCACACACACCCAAGCCGTTTCAAGACTGACCTTGGAGGTTGAGGTATTTCCCAGGATGTCCTTTAAAAGTGTCGGTGCTAACACGGCCACCACGGCAATTGCGTCAGGGATGGCGGCCTGTTATTACGCAAACCAGTTGTGAGGGAGCACACGTCAACTGTTGCAATTACATGGAGCCGAAGAGCACCCCCCGCTGCCACTCCTTGTATACTTCACAGCAGGACCCTGTGACGAAATCCAGCAGGGTTTCGCAACCTGAACGACTCGCGTGGCACAAGCAAGCAAGCACATCAACCAGCAAACCATCTGACAATCAACACTGACCGTGGAGGTTGAGTTCTGTGCCAGGATAGCCAGGATGTCCTCCGGTGTGGCATTCACCACATCCTCCAAGTCTCTCTGGATGCCTTGCATGCTGTCACGGTATGCCTTGAACGACACAGCGATGTCGTCCAAGTCCTTCACTGTTTTGCTGATTTGCGCGGGGTCCATCGCTCTTGCAAGAACGGCACCTGTCGTCCGGTGGGCCCGTTGCACTAGTGTAAGAGCGTATGTATCAAGGTCTTCAGGGAAGCCCTGGACAGCGTCGATGGCGGTCTGGCAGACACCGTTCAGCACCGCCACGGCACGCTCGCGCAGCGTTGTGAAGTCCTGTCCGAACGAGTCCTGCTGCTTGGGCACCACGCTCAGCCACTGTTCAGTTGCAACTAAGGCATGCAACGTCTTGGTGAAGGGACCCCGCTTCAGGAATTCAGACAGCTGCGTTTGCTTGTCGTTTACGCGGGCTTGCACCTGGCTGAATGTCTGGTCACGCGGGCCTTGCCAAGCAGAACCCAGCCAGCTCACATCCTTGTCTTCTACAGGCGTACCAAGAACGTCTGAACACGACATTTGCGTTGGTCTGGGTGTGTTTGGTTCGAGCAGGGGTGTTGCCGTTTGAATGAGCGGGGATGGAGAGGCCTTCACTTTGTGTCAGAACTCGAGGGCGGACAGCTGAGGTAAGGTGCACTGCAGGTGATGTGTATTTGCAGCCTGTGATGAGATGTATATGCACCCTGCTGGCACCTTTGCGTGAGCTCGCCTTGGATCGACCTTCAGCTCCAGCGCGCCGTGCTGCGGTGTGAGCGGTTGATGATCGCCACGTGGCGCTGCAAAACGCCTGCAGCATGCAAGGACTGCAGTAAGAAGACACCGGCTTGCTTCGGCATTCGTTATGCAGCTTTTCATCTGCTAAGAACCTTCAGGCTCAGCCCCATTGGCATACGGCTGGCGTGCGTGGTATCAGCGAAACCGTGTGCCTGAGGCAGCAACGCCTGGACGCCTCGATAAGCAGCACCAAAACCTCAGATTGTTGGAAGAGATCGCACCTCAAAAACCATTGTCCAATAGAAATATCGTTATTTGATCGCGCTATTGTTGTGGGCTGGTGTGAAGGTGAAGGAGAGGCACACCTGAGTGTATGTCTGCGTTGAACCCAAGCGGCCCTGGACTTACTACACTGCTTCATACATAATATGGCCGAAATACGCCATTCTCAGTTGCTTTCAGCTGATGGTTTGGCCTTTGACGGCGCTGCGTGTGTATGCGGGGGTAGCGGGGGGAGGGCGGGGGGAGTGGGGAAAGAGAAGGGAGCAGGAAGGGACCTGAGCTGTGTCGGACCTGTTTTTATCAGTGGATGGATTGTTGTATGAGCGGGTGAGTGGAAATCGGAGGGCGAGGGGGTGGGTGCACGGGGTGGGTGGGTGACTGGACTTCAAAAATGTCTGCATGGCGCGTTGTTGGCGGAGGCGAATCGCGCGTGCGGTGGTATTTCGGGAAGCAGACGGCAGCGGACTGAGGTGGTGCAGGGCTCGGTGACTGCAGCCAGGGCTCGATACAGGTGGTGTCTGATGGGTGGGTGGCTTGGTGGTGGGGGCAACATACAGTGTGTGTGTATGGGGGGGGGATGTCACGGCCTACAGGACTGCTGTGTGCATGGTGCGCTGATCCGCCGTGCGTACGCGTGCACAGTGACAGCCGTTCCTTGATTGAAAGCCAGTGTCCATATTACTCAGGTGTGTCCATGGTGAAGCTTTAAAACCTAGCAGGGTCTTGCTATACTCTGAAGTGCATGACACAAGGCGCACAGTCATGATGGCAGCGTTTGTGGTGATGCGCATGGGAACTTGGCAATAGCCGCATGCTGCATGCATGCATGCATGCATGCATGCGCGCAGGCTGGTGCAGGGGGCACAGAGGGGCACACACCCTTTCAGGAGCACGCTTGCCTCAATTGGGAAGGCGCTAGGCGGCCACGGTTGCTACGGTGCTGCAGCACAGCGTGGATGCCAACATTTACCCGGTGTTACCAAGCGTAGGGAGCCATGCAAACTTGCCAGGTGTGAATGCATGCGAGGACGGACGGAACTTTACGTGCACCTGTGCGGCCGCTGCTAATGTTCCAGGCATGCATTCGCTGACAGTGCTGCCTCACATTCAGTACAAACCAAACACTCATGCATTACCCTTGTGTTGCATGCAAATGTCTATGCATGCACTGACTTGACCTGGGCATGCAGGGCTGAGGCAAACAGGAAATGGCACACGCCAACGTCGGCCGGCCACACTCCCCTTGATTATGGTGCGTGCCCAACAGCGAGCGTGCCACACACAGCTGCTCCTTTAATTGTAAGGTAGTACAAGGTGGACTGAGACGTGCTTGTTGATCCGGCCTTACCTGGCTGCAGCTTGACGATGAGTACCGGACCGGCACCAGACAACCAGGTTACAAGTGCAAGTACGCAACGTGCTGGTTTTTTTATGAAGCCATTACCATACTGAAGCAATCGTGTAGTGGTGATAGCTATGGAGAGCCAGCTGATAGGCTCCTTGCCAGGGAAAGGCATTTCCCCACGAGCGGCGGCGCGTAACCGGTCTCGGCGCTTTCTGTCAGATGCCTCTGCGCCTGACCTCCTGGTGGTTTAAACGGCGACACAAGTTTTGCCTGCAGTGTGTTGAGCCCTGGAATGTTCGCCAACGATTGCTGGTTATGCTGGTTGATGGCAACTCGCTCAACCGGTCGAGCGAGTTGCCATCTCGCTCCATCTCTCAAGCTGTGTGTAATGACCCAAACAGGGCTACATAAAATCTAAAAAGCTTCGGAACCCGCACCTTGCGTCCACTCTGAGATGAAAGCCAACACTAGCTTGACTGGGTCCCCATCAAAACTGCATTGGCCTGTGCAGAGCCCGTGGCAAGCAGATGCACCCAGACAATGCAAGTGCGCCAAGCATACACAGCAGCATACATAGCCTGCCGATATATTGTGCCTCCAGGTCGGCTGGTTTGTTTGCCGCGCCTTCTTAGCGCTGGTCCGTTTTACAATCCCACACCCCCGGTTGTTGATCTTTCCGCCAACCCGTGCGGCATATAGACGAGGATGAGAGTTAGCGTTGCTCGGGCGTCCAGCTCACGCGCGGTAGGCCTCAAGCCGCACAGTTGTCACGTAGTGGGACCGCATTTTAGGTCTTTTCGGCCTTGCCTGCTGGTGCGGGCATCTGCTGCTGCAGGTGTTCCAGGTAAGCGCACCAGGTCTTCCTAGGCACCCTTTCAGACCTGATAAAACCTGTCTGCTGGATGTGGTCAAGCCGCACAGCGTACGCAGCAACCCTGCGCTGAGCAAGCTTGGAGGGGCAGAGCTTTCTCTCACATACACCTTTCATCCAAGATATAGCTTTCGCTTGTTTCGTCTGCATTTTGCCCCAGGTGATGACCAGGATGAACCTCAGTCACAGACCGACTACGCATCAGTCGCAGCCCGCCTCAATGCTATGATGGCCAAGCCGAGCAGCATAACTGGGAAGGACCTCAGACAGTGGGTGTTTGCAAAGTATGGCAAGACTTATGACGTCCGCCTGGCAAAACTGCAAGGGAGGATTTACCTGCAGGTGGGTTTAGAACGTCGTAGCGGTGTGGCAATATGGCAGCGTGTGGTGGTGTGGATGCAAGGTTAATGGTGGTGCGACAATGGTGTGTCAATCAGCCGTGTACCAAATGGCATGGGTTTCAGTCCTGATGTTCTGATGGTCGAACACCGTCGGACTGACCCATCGCACGGCGTGTGTGCTCTTGTCGGTCACGCACGCCCGGAAACAGCATGCGGATGCCCCGCTCAAGTCCATATGCCTTGCTAACTTCTATCCGCACAGATAATGTGGAAGTTTCTGGAGCAGAAGTCGTTTCCGCTTACGGAGAAGGAGTATATGGACCAACTCGACGCTGTGGCTGAGTACTTGACATCCTGGGGTGTTGTGGAAAAGTGAGCGCATTTATCAGATAATGTCCTCTCCCTACACTTCATGTCGTGCTGCTTTCGTACCTGTCGTGTTGCTCAGGTTGTGCGTCCCAGGCACCCTGCGTGTGTGACGACTGCGCCGGGCCTTGGCTTGAATTCTCTTGCCCGCTTACTGTTCTGTGATATGCTGCAGGGTAAGGGCTGGAATCATGAACGCCAAGCAGCGCGGGCCAGGATACACAGGCGGGGGCAACGCCCGCTGCATCAGCATCCCTCTCGACGTGGACCTGAGTGGACTGCGCAGCTCCGAGTGGAACTAATGGCATAGCTCAGTAGCTCAAGGCATTAACATTAGCAGCAACGGCAGCAGCAGCAGCACCAGCTGCGATTTCATTTGAAGCTCAACTTTGATACCGGTGGTGTTGTCAGCAGGTTTGGCAGCGGTGCCAAGCAGCCACGCCGTGGCGTCTCGGTGTTGACATGCAAGCACGCACCGCGTTCAGGCCGGTCAGGTGCAGTTGGCCACACGGCTGCGCTTGCTTTGGTGTCCCACCCGCCCGTTATGCGGTGCTGCTTGCGTGTGTGTGTATGGCTGCCGCCGTGCCTGTGACGCCTCCCCATGCATGCACGCTAACCCGCTGAAACATGGAGGTTGCACAACTGTACACGGATGTGTGGACGAGAAGACTCCGTACGTGGTGCGTCATGAGCACCACTGTTGATTTATTTTATCATGTGTGCAATTCGAGAGTAGGATGTTTTGCCCGGTTGCAGCTGTATGTTGCTGCGAGGTTGGCATGTGGTGTGTGTGCAAGGAGAGTGCTGGTGAGGGAGAGAGTGCCTGAGTTTACTCACGGTTGAATTCTACAGCAGTGACTTGTTGTACGGATGCTTGGCTGAGGGCAATTTGAAGAGATTTACGATAAGTATGCCTGCCTGGGTCTTTTAGAATGTGTCGACATTCTGTTGCATGAAATACCGAAGTTGCAGTGGCATCGTTGCACAGTGTCCATGCTGAGTTGTACGGTCCCGTGTGCCAGCTGCCTGGTCTCACTTTGCGTTGTCATGGGCGTGCCGCCGCTCAAAACTTATTGTTAGGTTATTTACAGATGCTCCACAAATAGCGTGGCATGCGAATGATTTAAATGATTGGCACCCGCCATGCATAAATTATCAATTTGGCGTGCCCCATGTGGCCTGGCTGCAGTTTGCGCCGTGGAGTGCTGCTGGGTCTCTCTACCTTCAACAGCCCACTGTGATGGTCTGGCCTTGCAGCCTCTGCATTGTGTGAGAGGCTGGTCTGCTGTCCTGGAACGATTACCAACGCGCCTGGTGCGAGCGCGCGGCTATGTACCTGAGAACCCTAACGCATTTGATTTTACTCTTTCACCATGCCACTGTGCGACGTGCACGTGCACTGAGCTCCTTATCGCGGGTGTGCGCTTGCTGCGTCACGCACAGTGGTGGTACACGGATGCCCGAGCCGGGCACTGCATGAAGCTGCAGCTCTGACCCCGCTCACTGTCGTGTGCTGACACATGCATATCTGTATCCTGCATGCACGCGGCAAGTCCATGGTCACCACACCCGCATGGACATACAAGCGCGATTGGTTTCAGTCCTATCTGGTGCTTTCACACAACCTGTCCTTTTGCAGCCTCAACCCTGCCCCCCCTTGCTTTATGGTCATGCACTCACCACTGCATGTGTGTGACCGCGTTGCACACGAAATGCGCGCTTGCCAGCTCGCACGCACTCGCGCTTATCGCGCTTCACACTGACCCCGCCTGTAATGTGAGCATGGGCCCTTGCGCTTGTAGACGTGTGCTGACCGTACAGCACAGCTTTGCGCTTGCTACTCAGCTAGTCAGGAATTGAGCGACCTGCGAATTGTCACCGACACGCAATGCGGCGTGTTGGAAGGGTCGGACAAACATTCAGCCAAGTGGTCGACTGTGAAAAGGTACTGCACAGTGTGTGGACTCACAAGAGGGGTGGCACAGGCAGCATGCGTTGGTGAGCGTCCACAGTGACCAGTGTGCGGCGGGCGGGCGCTGTGAGGTTTACTGCACTGCATGCAGTGTTTAAGAGACAAGTACACCGAAGCCCAGATAAGCGTCCGGCTCGCTTTCCCAGGCCTGCTGTCACTGTGTCTCCTGCTGTATGAATGGGTTTTGCGCCAGTGACGGACTTGCAGCATGGTCAACCACGAGCACAGCTATGAGGCCGATAAATCGTGCATTTACACCCACTCCACAACGATTAAAGGACCTGCACACAGAGGGCTGTGTTGGATGTGCACGAAGACCCGGGGTGGGCAAAAGCTTGGTAACGATCGTCATGGCATCCCCCCCCTTGAGCATTGCATGGTGGCTCTCTCTGGGCAGTGCCCTAAAAATACACAGGGCACGCGCCTCGGCCTCCCTCTCTCCGCAGCTGGAAGGTGCGTTTACTAGTGTTGCGTACTCCGCGCACTGTGTTTTGCAAGCTCCTCTTGCCCGAACAAGGTCTGAGCCGGCGGCAGACCCTTCCCTTTCAGTGCTTTCCTCCAGCACGCTGCCCGCACAACCACATACACACGCTGCACTTGCGCAGGTGGCGAACCAGGCGTCACCATGCAGATTTTCGTAAAGACCCTCACGGGTAAGACTATCACCCTTGAGGTGGAGTCTTCTGACACCATCGACAATGTCAAGCAGAAGATCCAGGACAAGGAGGGTGAGTTGAATGAACGCACTAATGAAGTGTATGTTTAGGTTCTTCGAGTCTGCTACAGCAGGACTGCCGCTCCAGAGGCTCAGCAGGCTTCAGACGCCATCACGCACAGCGAGCGCGTGTGGTCTGGGGCTGGCGGCACGGGACAGCTGCAGCAGCGCTCCACTCAAGCTGCTGCAATGAGCCCTTACAGCTATGGAGCACCGCTTCAAAGGAGAGCATGCACAGCTTGCGGAGCTCCTTGGAACGAAGCAAGTGACAGGAACGCTCTGGCAGCCATGCTGGACGGAACGGCGCAGCCTTTCCGGCCGCTGCGCGGCTGTTCAGTGGACAGCCCTGGATGCAGTGCTGGACGTTACAGGCGGCTCCAGTGCCGGCGGCTTTCGGGGCTTTTCCTGCAGCAGCCGTCCAGAAGCGGCACAGTTCAGAAGCGGCTCCGTGCCCGGGCTGTTTGGTTGCAAGACAGCAATCACTGGCCTATTCCTGTACTTGTGTGAGTTGGCAGTACGCTGTTCTTACAGCCTGTGCTGTCTCGGCTTGCACAACCGGATGCAGGCATCCCCCCGGACCAGCAGCGTCTGATTTTTGCCGGCAAGCAGCTGGAGGATGGACGCACCCTGGCTGACTACAACATCCAGAAGGGTGAGTGTTTGGCTCTCAAGTCAAGGATGCTACTTGCACGCAACAACCAAGACAGTGCCAGCAGCCACCTGCGCGGGTTTGCACCAGCGTCACTCAGCTTGCGTATATGCAAACAACCAGGGTGATGGGCTTCAGCTGCCTCCATCTTGCATTTGAGGCTGTGCGCCTTGTCAATACCGGGAATGGAAGCATGCTTTGGCCATGCCATGTCTGTATGTACGTTTGCTGGGCTGAGATGAGTGGTAGTTGCAGCTGGGCTCTACAGGCTGTCTGTGGCCTGGCTGGTGCCTCTTCGTGCCAAGCAAGGCTGACCAGTTTGCCTTGGCGACCCACGTTCTCTTGCAGAGTCCACCCTGCACTTGGTGCTGCGTCTGCGTGGCGGCATCATTGAGCCCTCGCTGCAGGCCCTGGCCCGCAAGTACAACCAGGAGAAGGTGATTTGCCGCAAGTGAGTATCACCTGTATGGTGTTTCCTGCATATGAGTGTTTCTGCGTGTGTCACGCTTGCAGACGCCTTGATCGTTTGCCGAATACCGTCACCTGCAGCTTTAGTAGCAGGATTCGTCCGGACTGCTTGCCTGTACCGTATGGACGCTGAGAAGCTTACACAAGCTTGTGCATGCATGGCACCCAGGTGCTACGCCCGCCTGCACCCGCGTGCCAAGAACTGCCGCAAGAAGAAGTGCGGCCACACCAACCAGCTGCGCCCCAAGAAGAAGCTCAAGTAAGCCTCACGAGCAGCCTTTGGGAGGCAGCACCGCGTGCCTTGCTTGGGCCTCCGGGCTTCAGCCTGGCGCACGGTTGCTCGGGCGCGGCACCGTCAGCGGCGACGCGCTTTGGTGATGCGCTGCCGAGCAAAGCGCCAGCACCGGAAGCAGTAGCGGACTCTGCTGGGCTTCTGCAATGCAGCATGGCTTCGACCAGCTGGGCATGGGAGGTCTGCTTGGGTGCACAGCATCAAGCGACGCTGCCTGGCAGTGCATGGTACGCCGCTGCTAGGCAGTGGACGCTTCGTCATGGCCTAGACACCGAGACGACGTGTGTAACTACTGTGTACCCCTCTCGCTTCATTTGGCGGATGTGGACGCCTAGCTTTGTCAGTACTGGCAGACGCATGGCAGTTATGGGTCTGGACGCCCTGTCAGTGGTGTCAGGCACTCGCGCTTTGCACTGGCAGCGCGGCATGCAGTGCAGTGTGCCTGGGTGGGTGGTGGGCATCACGAGCATTGTTTTGCAACACAGTGCAGCCCAGCGCACTGCTCAAGAGCTGTTGCTGGGGGCAGCAGTGCGCAGCTTATTGAACTGCAGCCCGTGATTGGGCAGCGGTTGTGGATATGTTCTCTGTCAGGCAACAAGCACAGCAACAAGGCAGGTGGTGCATCGCGTTTCCCATTGTTTCCGGCTTTCCCAATGTGCATGCTGGGAAATGCCAGCACAGCGGATTGAGTGATGGAATGCTTGCCACACTGCATGGATGCATGCAAGCGCGTTGACTTGTTTCATGTGCCCCCGCATGCTGGCAGCGTGTCAGATGCAGCAGGGTGCCAACACCCGCACGGCAAGCCAGCGTACTGCACCTGCAGCTGCGGCAGCGCAAACAGCCCCAAGGCACCATTCCCCTCGGCTTGTGCACTCCACCAAAGGGCTTGCGTTGGCTGTGCCTTGTTCAGTGGTGGTCTTTTGTATGGCGGCACCGTACAACTGTACAACGATGAGTCATGGCAGCAAGGGGCATCAGTCGCATGTGGTCCGTGAGGCCATGCATACCTGGGCTGGCCAAGGCATGAACCGGGCACAGGCTGCACGCTGGAGGGCATATGGGGGCACTAAGTGCACACCGGCGTGGGCAGGCGCGTGCGTAGTGGTGGGCTTGACCGCACCAGTGCACCACCCACTAGTTACTGCGGGCGGGCGCACAGGCATGCACACCTGCACCGTCTGCATGTCATGACTGTATTGTGCAATTGTGCTGCAAGATCAAATCATCACTCTTCAGCCTCTGTGAGGCCAGCCCAGAGCACCAGACTCTGAGAGGTCACCGGGCAAAAATGAGTGGCAGGCAGGTAGTAGCAATACAGCGTTGTACCGCAGGTGCGTAGCACAGGCGCACACTGCCCAGTGCGCAGCCACCACTGCTGGCTGTGCTGATGCTTGCGGGCTGTAGGATTGGTGGTGTTGCCAATGTGTTGCCTGTGTGGCACCCGAGACCCTAGCAGGCGCTGGGATGTCACGCAGAGCGCATTGCATGTGTTCCCTAACGGGTGGGAGTGAGATTTGTATTGCATCGCTTTTGCCAGGTGACCAATGTACTACGGTTGTGACCGTTCTGTGCACACCAGCCGTCCACATTTCACACTCACCTGGCCCACACTACTGCTTTGCCTCAAGAGCCCTGGCACTGTCGACCAGGCGGGGACAGGGGAATGGTACCTGGAAGTATGCTTATGCCACCAACTCATTGGCTCAACCAGGCAAACATCCCTCACGGGCTATGACAAAGCCTCAACGGTTTTTGGAGGGCGGGCAGGCACAGATGAGGCTCACCATCGAGCCTATCAACAGGTATGCAGGCGACGTTATATTCAAATATGTGTGAATCCACAGCCCAGGGAAACAGTTGTAGGACGGAAGGATGCACACAGTCCATCCCGCACGCAAATGTGTTTGCTGCACAATACAATGGCAACCAGAAACTGATGTGCAACCAGCAGTATGCAGGCGACCCTCTTAGACCAGCAGCACCACATCTACCGTTCTTTCTACAACACTGCAAATGCGGGGCCTTATTATCAAGTTGGCCCATTGCGGTAGCGTGCCTTCCCGGCAGGCGCTTGTGCCGCGGCCAGTCGTGGCAATTTCCCGCAAACTGTCAGAAAAGGTCCATCCCTGCAGCAACCTGCTGCACGGGGCTTTGAATAGGGGCTACAGATGCATACCATAAAGACCGTATCATCAGAGCTGAACCTGATGCCAATACAATCAACTGCTCTCGCGGCACCATCTAATCCTGCCTGCCTGTTCACGAGCGTGAGCGCTCAAAACGCACGTTCCTACGGTCCAGCTCATCCGCTGGTAGTCCACGGGCCACCATCCGAGTTTAGTCACGCCCATCCAGGTGAATTACAAACGCCCAATCGGTGCACAGGCGCAAATGTTTGCATCACGTACAGGCATGCGAGACACCTCAACGGACCATGCCATGGTTTGCTCACAGCAGCGTACCTGGGCTTATGCAGCCTTGATCAAGCTGACCAAGCGTACACCACGGAAGGCTGTCCCAGGCTGTGCACGCGCTCGTACATACTGTGTTTAGGCTAGTGTTGGTGACATTGGGGTGTCAGTGGCGGACCATCAGCTGGCGTTGTGATGCTGCTGGCCGAGCGCTCGGTGCACTGCTGCCTCAAATGCATGCCATGCATACCTTAGTACCATGCGTGTGGTGCATGCACTTGCAGTGTGCGTGTGTGAGTGCGTGTGCATGTGCATGTGCGTGTTCGCGGTATCGCACACTGTGACAAGTGCGTAGCTCAGCCCCATCCTCCTCGTTTATGCGTCCTTGTCGCTGCCTCATCCAGTCAGCGAAGCCCATCACCCTCGCCCGTACACTCGCACTGCAGCGCCATGATGGCCAACCTGCTGCTGCTGCGCCTGCTGGGCATTGCGCTGCTCACGACCACCACCATGCTCAGCGGCGTTCATGCGCTGCCAAGGGCCCTGGAGCTGGGGGGCTTAGGTAGGCGCGTGCACATGATTCACCCAGGGAGTGGGGGTTATGCGAGGCAGAGGGGGAGGTATGGCGCATGACTCATTGAACTCGGGTCCCAACAGGCAGGCATTTCCAACGACGACTGAATGCATGGACCTCTCAGAATTTCCCTGAATGGCGCTTGATTCCCCAGCGGTGCGTACAACGAAACGCGGCGGTCGCAGCCAAAATCTGTGTCTGTGATCAACAACTCCCACGCCTGCACCTCGCTGAACACGTTGCGTATCTTGCCGGCGGTAGCCTGTTCCATTTGTGATCATTGTTTAAGCAGGACGATGCACGCAGCGTACAGTTGGCAGGGAGCGCGTGGCATCCATATGCTGTATGAGGAACATGCGGTGACATGATGGACAGCATGCAAAACTGACACCGGTGCTCGCCAGCGCAGCAACTGCTGTGAGTGTAGCGTTCGGGCGAGTACGGTATGAGTGTACTGTTATGTGCGCACTGTAATATGGTGCATGCAGGCGGGGGATCTGGAGGCGGGGGCGCGATCCCAGTCGCTGACCCAAAATGCCTGCTGGCGTCCATGCAAGGACAGCCGTGCCACCACCGTGAGTCTTATGGCTGCTAGCATGCGCACGAGCAGGTGCTTTGGCCAAGTCGGTTCATGCTACCAAACCAGCTGCACAGGCGCCTGGATTGCTGTCAGTTTTGTCATGCACTACATGGCTGATCCACTTGTGCTTGTCGCTCGCTGCGAGCGGCCACCCAGCTAACGGTGCTGGTTGCATGCGCATACGTCACAAATCGCTGTGCCCTATGCGTAATGCAGCGGACGTTACCATCCTGTGCTTGGCACCTGCCACATGCCAGGCGGGTATGTGCGTGCCCGGCCAACTTATCTGCGTTTCCAACCAATGCGCCACCGCTACCTGCCTTGGCAACGGCGTTTGCAGGTATGCCCAGGATGTCACTGCACACCCAGCAATGGTTTGCACTGCCATGCGGGCAATGGGTTGTTGCTTGGTGCATGTGCACTCGATGGATTGTGTTGGTCTTGTTCAAGGGATCGGCACGGTTCAGGCCAGCGGCAGGTTTGTAAGCACCTACCTTTTGCCTGTATGCTGTGCTGCTGTGCAGCCAAATCTACAAAGGTTTCAGCTCATGCGACTTGGACAATGACAAGTGCACGCCTGACTTTTGCTACAAAGGTAAGTCGCTTTCCTACAGACTGCTCCACCCACTCCTCTGCCTCACTGCCCTGCTGCTGCCCTTGAGCAGACATGTGCAGACACAACGTGTGCATATGCGGCAATTGTCGCATGCACACAATACTGCTGCGACCATGTGCGATGCCGGGCAGCCACGCATATGTCTGGAGTAGTGAGGACGTGCAGTGGGCAGGGTAATAAGCCCGGAGTTGCAAACGTCGTGTGATGTCACACATCTCTGCTGCACCCTCTTGGGTGTGCATGTTCTGGTGCACATCTGAGGCGGTGCTAACGGTGCAGGGGGGGGGTAGAGGTGAGGGGGAGTAAGGGACCACCTCATGCACACAATACCTCGCACACATACACACTCTACCCAACATGACACATGGCAAAGGGCTACCTGTCGCTTTTGTTAGCGCACCACGGCGCTACACGCCTCCATACCGCCTCCATACGATGGGCATGAACATAATGAACACCCACCCCCATGCGTACATCCCAGCAACAAGTCATCCCGGCAGCAAGTCCGTACTTACTTCATCAGCACCCACACATTTTTGGTCTCGTAACACATACACACAGGCTTGTGAGAGTGGATATGGGCTGAGTGGGCAGTGTGGCGCATTCGGGCGGGGGGGGGGGGCAAGGGACATTGTGTACGCCGTGTGGCGTCTGGCATCATCCCACCTCCCAAGCGGGCTTGTTGACACAGGACACTGGTTCAGCATCACCGATGCATACGCCATGCGCGCTTGACCCGCTCTGACACCAACGAGTGCGTGCGTCTGGCCAGGCAAATGCCTGGGTATGCCAAGGTTGAACTGCACAGCAGAGTTCCCAGCAGCGTACAACGAGCAGTGCTGGTCGTCACCTGCGCCCTCCTGCAACCCTTCCACCGGCAAATGCAGCATGCCCCTACCCAAACCAGACGGCACGCCCTGCGGTAACGGCAGCGTGAACCGGTGCAAGGTTGACACCTGCCAGAGCGGTACGTGCACCTATCGCTGCATGCTTGCGTGTGTGTCTCCGATGATACAAGCACCGGCACGTGCAAAGTGAAAAGTGTCAAATTCAGCGTTTCTTGCATGAGATGTGCATCAAACAACTGCACTCAAGCACCTCTGGCACAAGAGCATGCGTGTCCTGCCTGTACCGCATGCATGCATGCATGCCTTGCTGCCTGCACGGATGGCTGCATCATGCTCAGACGGTGCATGTGTGCATATCACGGGCGGCCCTCCTGTACATGCAACGCCATGATTGTGCAGCGCAGACAGCCCAGAATGCCACTAATGCCACACCTGACCTGCTTGTTATAAACCGCTTGCATGCAAAGCAGCAAGTGTTTTGGCGCACCATACATGCATGATCCATCAATGCATCATCTCTTCACTTCAGACTGTGTGTGTGCACCTTCCCCTGCTGCTACTGCTGCTGCCTGCTGCAGGTAAATGCGTGGCAGTGGAATACAAAAACTGCACTGCTCAGTAGGATGAGCACGGCACGCTATGACCAGCAGTGCATCAGCAGCCCTCACTGCCATGTCCTCACCGGCTGGTGCCATGACCGCTTGCTTTACATCGAACGACGCACCGTGCGACCTGACGGCGAAGTATGCACGCCTGACGGGTGCCAGAGCGGGAATCGTGAGGAGTGCTCAGTAACATTTCCATACATTACCATACATTTCCATACATTTCCATACGTACTGCCTTGGTTACTTCAGAGGTACTGTTCAAGCAACGGAAGCCTGGCGCACTGCTGTTTTCTGGCTATCATGCTCCTAGCACACCCTTTGCTTTAAGGCAGGATTGGTCAAAGTTGAGTGCTGCTGTGTGAGTGGCAGTAAGTGAGAAGGGTTGTGGATGTCAGCACTGACAGAACTATGACACCGCAGCGGTGATCAGGACGGGCGTTGCTCTGCTAGGCGGACAATCACTGAGGCTCCCTTTGCAGAGCTGAACCATGCATTTGTAGCTGATCGGGCCAGAACCTCACCTGCCTGCTGCATCACATGGTGTGTGTGTGCGCATCCATACGGCCATCAATCAGCTGTGCATTCATTGTCGAAGGCAATTGATGCATGTGAGGTCTCGCCTGCTGAGTTGCACCGCCAAGCATTGCCGTGCAGGCGAGCGGCAGCAACGCGCTGCGTGGTTCACTGAGCAGGGTGATGTGCGTTAGTCCCACATCCATGCCTGTGGCACACGTGTTTAATAACACAGCTGCTCTCATGTAATACTTGATTGTACGACAGCCTGCAGTGCATGATGTGGATGTGGTGCCGGGATGGTCCCGAACCTGTTTGGGCATCCAGACATTGATCGCGGCAGTGGCCTGAAGTGCATGTCGTGCGTGCATGTCATCGCTATGCATGCTGCAGTGCTCATAGAACAGGCTGCTACGAGGCAGCCAGCTGGTTGTACGCTGATGTCAAGGCATGCGGGGCCCCTTGTTGCACTACTGATGGATGACATGCCGAAGGCAAAGCAACACGTTTCGTCACTTTCACGTACGCTGCGCGTGTCACTGGCCATCAGCCCTTTGGTCCACACATGCCGCCCGGCATACGGCAAGCCCTGCTGCGTGACTGATCAAGAATCAAGTGGCACTGCTGGTAAAGTACCATTACGCTTGGCCGCCGTTCAGAGCTGTCGCACATTCCTTGTCACGCCTCCCCATCCCCTGGCGGGAGCATTATGAAGGGATGTGCAAGGCGGCAGCAAATGTGTTTACTTGCGAGGAGGGCATCAAGTGCTCTGCTGAGCGCACCAGACAACATGCAGTCGGCACGCGGGCATGCGCAGCTCATCAGGCGCAGCAGGATGTCAGCGCCCGTACGGCAAGCCAGCGTACTGCACCTGCAGCTGCGGCAGCGCAAACACCCCCAAGGCAGCATGCCCCTCGGCTTGTGTACTTCACCAACGGGTGTTCCTTAGCTGTGCCTTGTTCAGGTGGTCTTCGTTACGGCGGCACCTCGCAGTGGACGATTCATGACAGGAAGGGCCGTCAGTCACATGTTGTCCGCGAGGGCACGCATAACTCTGCTGGCAAAGGGCATGAGCCGGACACAGGCTGCATGTAGGAGGGCGTGTGGTGGCAGTGCATACCGTCAGTGGCAGGCGCGTGCGTAGTGGCAGGCGTGACCGCACCAGTGCACCACCCACTGGTCAACGTGGGCGGTCTCGCAGGCACACACACCTGCACCGTCTGCATATCATGACTGTATTATGCATTTGTGCAGCAAATTCGAGTCATCAGTCTCTGTGAGGTCAGCCCATGCTCTGACTCTGAGAGGTCATCGCCACAAACGATATGGCAGGCGGGTGAGTAGCAATACGCAGTTGTACCGCAGTACGCAGCGCAGGCGCACATTGCCCACTGCGCAGCCACCACTGCTGGCCATGCTGCTGCATGCGGGCTGTAGGATTGGTGGTGCTGCCTGTGTTGGCATCCTAACCAGCGCTGGGATGTCATGCAGACCGTATCGTATGTGTTCCTACATGGGCGGGAGCGAGGTGTTGTATTGCATCGCTTTTGCCAGGTCACCGATGTACTACGTTGTGGCAGTTCTGTGCACACCAGCCGTCCACATTTCACATTCACCTGGCCCACACTACTGCGTTTCCTCGAGAGCCCTGACAACAGCTGTTGACAGCCAGGCGGGGAATGGTACTGGTCGCAATCACTTCCAGGTCGAGCCAAGGCTGGCTTGCCATCTCGCCAGGTGTGAGCACAGTCATTCTTGTAGTCTCGTGGCAGCTCATTCCACCAGCTTATTGGCTCAACCAGGCATACCACCCTCGTTGGCCGCTGAGCGAGCACGTACGACAAAGCCTCAACGGCGGGCAGGGAGGCACAGATGAGCCTCAGCATCGAGTCTATCAACAGGTATGCGGCGACGGTTTATTCTCATATGTGTGAATCCACAGCCCGGTTAAACAGTTGTAGGACAGAGGGAGGCACACAGTCCATCCCACGCGCAACGTGTTTACTGCACAATCACCCGGAAACTGATGAAGAGCAACCAGCGACACGCAGGCAGCGCACTCAGACCAGTAGCGCCATATATAATTCGTTGCCTTTAAGACTACAAGGGCGGGGCCCTATTGTCAAGTTGGCCCGATGCGGTATCGTGCCTTCCCGGCAGGCGCTTGTGCCGCGGCCAGTAGTGGCAATTTCCCGCAAACTTTCCAGAAAAGGTCCATCCCTGCAGCAAAATGCTGCACGAGGCTTTGAATAGGGGCTACAGATACATACTATGAAGACTGCATCACCAGAGCTGAACCTGATGCCAATACAATCAACTGCTCTCGTGGCACCACCTAATCCTGCCTGCCTGTTCACGCCCCCAACACACGTTCCTACACTCTACGGTCCAGCTCATCCACCGGTAGTCCACGGGCCACCATCCAAGTTAGAGCACCCACAGCCACGCCCATCCAGGTGAATTACAAACGCCCAATCGGTGCAGCTGGGCGAAAGTGTTTGCAGCAGCACGTACAGGCATACATGGAAGGCACCTGCACAGCGGAGCACGCCATGGTGTGCTCACCATAGCCTACCTGGGTTTATGCAGCCTTGATCAAGCTGACCAAGCGTACACCACGGAAGGCTGTCCCAGACTGTGCACGCGCTCGCACACACTGTTTAGGCTTGTGTTGGTGACAATGGGGTGTCAGTGCCGGACCATCTGCTGGCGTTGTGATGCTGCTGGCCGAGCGCTCGGTGCACTGCTGCCTCAGATGCATGCAAGGCATACCTTAATACCATGTGTGTGGTGCATGCACTTGCATGTGTGCACGTGAGGGCAGGTGCATGTGCGTGAGCGCGTGCGCGTTTGTGGCATCGCACATTGTGACAAGTGTGCACTGTGCAGCATAGCACCAATCAACCTTGTTTTGCATCCGCATTTGCTGTTTTACAGCCCCATCCAGTGAGCGAGGCCCATCACCCTCACCTGTACGCTCGCACTGCAGCGCCAGATGGCCAACCGGCTGCTGCGCCTGCTGGGCATTGCGCTGCTCACGGCCACCACCACGCTCACCAGTGTTCATGCGCTGCCAAGGGCCCTGGATCTGGGTGGCTCAGGTAGGCGTGTGCGCAATAGATGCACCCAGCGGGGGGGGGGGGCGGGGGGTATGTGAGGGGTCCCAACACAGACAGGCATGTACCACAATGACTGGATAGACCTCTCAGCATTCCGTTCCCTTGCTTGGCGCTTGCCCAGCTAGCGGTGTGCATAAGGGAACGTGGCAGTCACAGTCGGAACAAGCGCCAGTGCTCAGCACCCACTCCTACACATTGTGTACCTGGCTGATCCGTGTACGATCATCATTTGAGCGAGGGGATGCACACAGTGTGCGGACGGCTGCCAGCACCATCGTTAAAACACATGCGTTCCACCCCTAATCGCTGGCAAGGTTCTGTACGCAATGTACTACGCTGCATGCAGGCGGTGGTTCTGGAGGCGGGGGCGCGATCCCAGTCGTTGACCCCAAATGCCTCTTGACGTCCATGCAGGGACAGCCATGCCACTACCGTGAGTCTTATGGCTGGTAGCACATGCAAACACACTCAAGCAGCTCTTGGCCTAGTTGGGCCCTCCTAGCCCTCCTGCCATAATGAACTCAATTCCGGGCCGATGCATTCGGTTCATTCCTGACACTACTCGACCGGTTGCATGAATATGTTTCATAGAATCACAACTGGCCGTGTGCTGTTCGCGCTCTGTGCATGATGCAGCGGATTCCTCTAACCTCTGCTTGGAAGGTGGCAGGTGCCAGGGGGGTATATGCGTGCCCGGCCCGTCGTTCTGCGTCTCCACGCAATGCGCCACGGCTATCTGCCATGGCGGCGGCCTTTGCAGGTGCGTCAGGGATGGTAGTAACAGGAATTGCATTGCCATGTGCCCAATCAGCTGGTGCTTAGTGCATTTACGTAGCGCAATCAGCGGGATGCAGCAAGAAGCGCCACAACGCACCATCTGCTGCTGCAGTGCTTGACATCTGGCTTCAATGATCCATGCGCCAAGCAACAGCTGCCCCCGCTCACCTGCGGGGGGAGCGATCCATTCTTACAGCACGTGCGTATCTTGCAGTAGAGCAAGGCACAGCCCAGGCTCCGCAGAGTGTGTCTCCACTGTGCTGGCATTCAGCTAAATCAGCAAGTCTAAGTTCGCTTCTCACGCATCGGTCCCTTCAGGTGTGCAGCGGCACACGTTTAACACCTGCCTGCTCTAGCTGCCTCATGCAGCGCGATCGCCACCACGCATTGGACGGAACTGTATCGGCTCTTGAGCGTTCTTTCCTCACACCTGGCATGCACACGCACAGCAGCAAGGCAAATCTAGCTAGGCGTGCCTATGACTGACGTGTGCACATGGGCGGCAAACACGCGATGCGGATGTTCAAGACTTCAGTTTGCATCCCCCCACCCCTCTCCTCCCATAGATCCCTGAATCCACAACATACCCCAGCCCGCAAGTCATCCACACTTCCACGCAACAATTCAAAAATCCGACTGAGCTGAGCTGTTCCTGCTCTTGCATGTCTGCTGAGCAGCTACGCCTTCATAGAGGAAAACAGCAGCTGCGACTTGGACGGTGACAAATGCCCTCCCGACTACTGCTCCCTGGGTAAGCTGCCTACCGATCAACTGACCCACTGTCCTGCTCCGCCCTCGAGCAAGGAGTTACATACACAGAGCGTGTCCCACAACTGGCACATTCGGGCATGCAAGCAGGTCTGCAGCGAGCGTGCATGGGCACTGCAGACGGCCACGCATATCTCTGGAGTCGGGGCAGAAAGCGAGCAGATCAGTGTAAATGTTGCATATCGTCATGCATTGCTGCTAAACAATCTTGTACCTGTGGCACTGGTACCACTGCGTGTATGGTCTGTCTGGGCAGGAACATGCGAAGCAGGTGCAAGGTTGAACTGCACAGCAATGTTCCCAGCCTACAACGAGCAGTGCTGGTCGTCACCTGCGCCCTCCTGCAACATCTTCACCGGCAAATGCAGCATGCGCCTACCCAAACCAGACGGCACCGCATGCGGTACGGGCAGCCTGAACAGGTGCAAGGCCGACACCTGCCAGAGCGGTACGTGCATTGCCGCATACCTGCATGTGTTTAGAAATGTTTGATTCCCATGGGGCCATGCAGTATGCTTTCCGTGGGGCCGTGCAGTGTACTTGTTATGCGTGATGATGACTGCACCTGAAGGTGGCGAGGTGTCTGGGCTGAGCTGGCGGCTGCCGCGAAGAGAACAGCGGTCTGATGGTCTGAGTCGGTGGCTGTAGTAAAAGCGGTCCTGCATGTGTGTCCCCCAATAACCTGCATGTGCGTCCCCCAATAGGCCCAGCCGTGTGCAAAGTATAAGCAAATGCAGCTTAGTTCCATGCAGTTTACCTCAAAACTGAGCAGGCGTGTGGCGTGCAAAGCGCTGGTCAATGCCTTATTGTTCAGTACTCATGGTGCTGGGTGGCCTCTTGCACAAGAGCATGCGTGTCCTGCCTGTACCGCATGCATGCATGCATGCATGCCTTGCTGCCTGCACGGATGGCAGCATTACACGAAGGTTGTGCATGTGTGCACATTCTAGGTGGCCCTCATGTATGTGCAACGCCTTGATTGTGCACAGACAGAGCACAATGCCATGCCTGAACTGCATGCTGTAAACGGGTTGCAGGCAAGGCAGCAATCGGTTAGGCACGCCATGCATGCTCCATCCATGCATGATCTCAGACTGTGTGTGTGCACCTTCCCCTGCCGCTGCTGTTGCCTGCAGGTAAATGCGTGACAGTGGAATACAAAAACTGCACGGCTCAGTAGGATCAGTACGCAGAACGCTCCGACAAGCACTGCAACAACGACCCTTGCGGCCGTGTGTTCTTGTCAGTCTGTGCCATGCCATGCGAGCGCAATCCACACAGCAAAGCTGTTGCCACATCTCTCCTTGCCGCTCCCTCTTCTCCACCCACTCTCCCACATGGAATGGCGCACCATGCGACCTGACAACGACATATGCAAGCATGACAGGCGCCAGCGTGGGAAGCTCGAGGGGTGGTCAGGGCCTTTCCGTGATGCCTTGTTGCTCAGGGGTAGTGTTATAGGGAAAGCCTAGTGTACAGCTGCTTTGATCCTTGCGTGCTCCTTGTTGTTGTCATTTACATTCAGCCAGTCAGCCGGAGGCCCAGGGCTGCCCTCCGGAGGAATCCACAGAAGCAACCGATTCTTAACTATGTAAACCGTCCATGCTTGCACGGTGATGCCCACACCTGCACGGTAATCGCATGTTGGCCGTGCCAGGCGCATGCCACAGGTGCATTCGAGGGCATTCGGCCGCTGCCTGTATACGGTATACTGCATGTTGCACAGGGCGCCAGCCATAGGCAGTAGCTCAGCAGGCGGCAACACATCTCGTGCTTCAGGTCATTCCATGTGCCGGATGTGGACGCTTAAATTGTCGTCGGTCGTTTGGTACTATGTCAACGGCTACAGTCACATGTTCATTGTCATTTCCAGGGTCAGCATGGTACAGCATGCGCACAGCATGGTTTGCCGGGTTCGGCAGTGGGAATAAAGAGCGCCAACACACTACGCTGTTGCTGGGGGCAGCTCAGTGCAGAGCTTCTCGCACGTTGGATGTGATAGGGTGCACGGGGTGGGGTGGGGGGTGGGGATCAATGTGTTATATGTGAGGCAGCGAGGCAGGTGGTGCACATTTTCCATTGCTTCCAGGTCTCCCATACGTGTGGTGAGAGACAGAGAGAGATTACATCACCCGGACCAGTATAGCCAGAGGCTCAGACCGGGATATGGCATCGAGAGGTGGTAACTGCAGGCGGAGGGCATTGAACAATGAAATGCATGCATGGCGAGTGCGGGCCTGCATGTGCATTACAGTGTCTGAGATGCGCCCATGCTGGCAGCTGATCATAAGCAGCAGGGTGACAGCTCTGACACAGCAGGCCAGCGAACTGCATATGCACACGCATCTGCCGCCGCGGCAGAGCATAACAAGCATACGCCTAATACGCCTGCGCCAACACTGGTGCAGGCGCAACGTGTTCCTTGGCTCGCGCACCTCACCAAAAGGATTCTCACGGCGGTGCCTGGTTCAGCGGTGGTCTGCCCTGCGGCGGCACTGTTTGTGACGCGCGACGAGTCGTGGGAAAGCGATAGCAGCAAGGAGCATCAGCCATTTTGTCACCCGGCCCGCAGATGACTGACGTGCCTTTCCACGAACCGGAAAGGCAAAGGTGTACTCGGTTGTCACTGCACAGTATGCAACAACTTACCTGCATGCTGGGCGCTCCACCCGGAGCACAGGCGAAGAAAGCTACAATACAATGCTGGACTGTGCTGTAAGCGCAAGCTTGGCACAGTCCCACGTTGTCCCGTAACTTTCCTGCCAGTGCTCCTGCTGGAGCGCCCAACACACGTTGTGGCAGCCAAGTACCATGCGTTCTCGAAGCGATCTGCGTCCATTTCCCGGGATATTCAGAAAAGGTGTCGCCAATGGTTTGTCCCACCTGCTCACTTCCGCTGCTGCCTAAAAGCTGCTTAGCTGTTTGTGTCCGTCCGTCCGTTTTGTGCGCCGAGTACTTGTATGGTGCGAACGTACAAATAAGTTCACGTGAGGCTGCGGGTGTTTAGCAGCTGACAGTACAGGCGCAGCAAGGATAAGAAGCCGTTGTGTTCCTTGAAAAAGAGCAAAGGTTCGGGCTGCAAGGATGGTTGATGACCTGGCAACACGTGCGCTGCTGCGTGGAATCGCTCGAGCAGGAAAGCGCAAGGAGGTGAGAGAGCGACTGTCAGCTATACTGGGGCTGTGCAGGGTTTGTTGTCGCTAGGATGTTTAACAGCCTGCTTCTTGTAGACCTGCCTGCTTTACTAATTGCTCCTGTCTTGGGATTGCGCAGGTGTGAGGAGAGGCATCAGGGTCTTATCCCTGTTGCACCTGGACGCTTGCAGGCGGCAGTGCTGGCGCTGTGAATGCACGCTTGAAGACCATGCGCTGCGCTGTGCTGTGCACATTCTGTGCACTGTGACAGGGCTCGAGACCACATCACCAACAGGAGTCGATTTGGCTTGTTCCGGGTCGGGGCCAGCCACTTGTATCTGCCCATACGTTATTTCTATACATCTGGCACCCGTGCAACACAGAATGTCTACTTGGATCAGCGTGCGGTGGACACCCAGTCCTGCTTGCCTCATCATGAGGCGAGTGCACGGGGTGCGCAGCGGTTGGAAGTCAAAGAACAGGGCTGGGACTGCAATGCAGTAAGGCCATGATTAAATCAGGTGTAACTCGTGACCTTACACATGTTATCAGGCTGGGAGCCGAGTTTGCTCAACGTACAGTTTTGGACTCTTGCAGCAATCCAGGCAAGGGGCTGCAAGCCTGTGTTCGAATCATGGATGCGCTGGTCGCAAAGTGATTATATAAAGCCCTTGAGTTCTCATTTGCGATACTTGCGCGTTTTCGTCACCACGCACGGCTCGGATGAGAACGGGACCATGCACAATGATAACGCTTGTTGTGTCTCAAGACGAACAGGGCAGCTTGGCCAGTGTGTGCGTGGTTGTTCTTGATGACATGCCCTTTGCAGTATATGCGAGGAAGCCTGCTCCACAAAGGGGTCAGCAGCAGCCTGGCTGTAGAATCGCACCTGCCTGGCAGCCACACACGTGAAGTGTGAAAAGTTCCCGCAGGCCCGAAAAGGTCCAACCCTGTTGCAAGCTGCTGAGTCCACACTCTGAAGGGTTGTTATCGGCCGCACCAGAAGCATACAAATGGCATGAAGCAAGCTTGGCCTGGTATCACATTCAGGTCGACTCCGCAGCCTGTGTACAGCCGGCAACAAATCGCAATACACGTCGCCATTCCACCTCCAGTCACCCGACCCATAAAGCCTTCTGTGGGGCGCCAACCACCCAGACTTGCAACAGTACATACAAGCCAGCAGTCACCGTATACAGGCAAGCCTTGCACACCAAGCCTTGAGTGCATCATCTACGCTGCCGGCTTGCCAGCCGCCCCGTGCAAACACGCTGTGAACAGGGATGCACGTACGGGCACACGCGCACACAAGCTGCAGGCAGAACGGCACATGCGAATGGAGTAGCTCAAAGCAATCATGGGTCATGTGATACCGTAATGGATTCAATTTGCAGTCCTATATATACTTGACTTTGTGTGAACCTGCTGGACTGATCAGTCCTTTAGACATAGCGTTTCCTGCTGACGCGTGCATGCTGCAGCGTCACACCCGCACCTGGCCATCGTCAGGCGCAGTCTCTACTCTCACGCATGTGCACAGCACACCGCCCCACGTGAATCACACTGCATGGCTGCATGGCCCCGCGTGAGCCTCTTTTCGACACACACACACACACCTTGAATCCCATCCTCACGCACACTCACACTGCGCGGCCCTGCGGAAAGCATATATACTGCATGGCCCCACGGGAACGAAATAACTCTAAACACGCCTTGAACGCGTCATGCACTCCTAGCAGGTCTTCATCCCGGAAAGCACATTCCTTTCCCCTTCCCCAACCAACATCAACCAACACCACACACACCTACAGCAACGCCCCTGTCCCGCGGCGATCATCGACATACCCACCGCCTTTGCTGACCCAAAGCGACGCTAGCGGCGCTTTGCGACCATGTTGATGATGAACACGCTGCGCCTGCTGGGCCTTGCGCTGCTCCTCACCGCCGTCCCCGTCCTTCGCGTTCATGCGCTGCCAAGGGCCATGGACCTGGGTGGTGGAATAGGTGCGTGTGCGTATGCATGATGCGTAGAGAGGGGAAACATGGGTGGGAGGCAGGGGTGACGCATGAGCCTGGCCCCAACATGATTGTGTTTGCAGCAATGTACTCGACCCCTCAGCACTACCCCTGGTGCCTGGCGCTTGCCTGGCTGTGGGCGGTGGATCGTGACAGCCAGTACGAGTGCCAGTGCTGTCGCGCACTGCAGCATGCAGCGCCCTCAGCACACTTGCAGTTTGCCAGCCAGCGATAGCCAATGCCATTTTGATATGGTTGGTCGAGCACTAGCACGCACCACAAGCATTGATTCAGAGATCGTGTGATCTACAGCATTCTGACGAGCGAGGTGTGTGGTTATGTGCGCACTGTGATATGGTGCATGCAGGCGGTGGTTCTGGAGGCGGGGGCACGATCCCATCCACTGACCCCAAGTGCCTGCTGAAATCCATGCAGGGGCAGCCATGCCACCACCGTGAGTCTTACAACTGCTAGCGTGTGCATGAGCATTTCTGGCAGGTGCCTTGATTGGCCAAGCCGGGCCATGCAACCCTTGTCGGCAAAGCACACCTACCCTGGCCTGCTGTTCGGCCAATGGGATTTAGCATATCGCATGGATAAGTCATTCAGTTCCTTGATTACCAATTGTCGCTCACTACACACAGTACACCTAGGTAGCTTGCGGTGCCCGTCGATTGCATCTGCAGCTGCTGTGTAGTATTTGAACTGGCCGTGGTTCTGTGCGTGCCATGTGCATGATGCAGCGGACGTTGCCGCTCTCTGCCTACAAGAGGCCACTTGCCAGGAGGGTATCTGCGTGCCCGGCCAACCCATCTGCGTCTCCAACCAATGTTCCACAGCTACCTGCGATGGCATGGGCAATTGCAGGTGTGCCAGGGATTACGCATGGTAACTCGTTCGGGCTGGGATGTGCTTTGGTGACCCGGTGGCTCGCAGGGCAGAATGCTACAGCACTCCAGATGTTTGAGGCACCTGGTTGTGTCGAGTGTCGATGGTGACTTCCCTTGTCCATCCGCCAGCTGCCACTGCTCAGCTGCAGTGGGAGCGAAGCGGCGTTGGAGCACGGGCGCATGCGTGCGAGAAATAGAGGCTTGGACACCCCGTGACACTGCCAACTGATACCTGCCTGCGTTACATGCCCATCACCCCGTGATCGCTACCGATCATCATGGATGAAACCACACCTGCTGTTTTATTTCCCCTCTCCGCCACTGGCACGCACTCACGCAGTATACAAATCAACACAGTTGTACAAACATATGATCGGCTTGTGCACGTGGGCGGACAACATAGTATGTGGATGGGTGAGGCTTTGCAGCCGCGCGCCCCAACGACGTGCAGCGGTGCCCTGAACTGACAACAAATACAGCTGGCCCTGCATCAATGCTTGCAGTTTGCAAATGACTATCCAAGTATCCAGGTTTGGACCATGTGAAGCTTTAAAGAAACCCTAAGCAGCTACTCTTTTGCCTACCTGCTGTGCAGTCGCATCAACGCAAAAGGTTTCAGCCCTTGCGACTTGGACAATGACAAGTGCACGCCTGACTTCTGCTACAAAGGTAAAGCGCTTCTCGAACAATCGCCATGTGCGATGGCCTGCTGCTTACTTTCGGAGCAGACATGCATAAGCAGAGGGCGTGCACATGCGGCAGCTGCGCCATGCGCACATGAATGCAGCAAGCCAGGCACACATCAGAGCAGCGGGGGCCGCGAGCAGGGGGATCCGCACCGTGCATCTTAGTGGCGCCAACTTCACGTAGACCCAGTGTGCGGGCAGCAGCTGGTGTGCATTCATTGTTGTCACCATGCATTCCTGATGCTGGTGCCCCCTCACTCGTGCGCACGGCTCAGGTTTGCATCTGGGGGGCCGGGGGGGGGGCCAATGTGGGGGCCGGGGGGACAACAAGGGACCATGCACCTCGACCACCGTCCCAATGCCTAACTTGAGTGCACGACTCTTTTGCTTGTGGCAGCCGCCAGATAAGCCCAGCCACCTGGCGCCATGGTCAGTTTAGTCAGTTGCACTCTCCATCTATGCATCTGCACTTGTATGTGCACCCTGCATGGCCCCACACGAATCTGTGTGTTTCATGTTGTGTGTGTGTGTTGTCGGTGCAGGCCACTGCCACGCTAAAGCAAAGCTGAACTGCACAGCACCCCCAGAGTACAACGAGCAATGCTGGTTACCTACCTGCGACCCCTCCACCGGCACATGCAGCGTCCCGCAGCACAAGCCGAATGGCACCGTGTGCGATGCGGATGGCCTCAACAAGTGCACCTTCGACACCTGCCAGAGCGGTGCGTTCCTTGCTGCTGCAATGCACTTGTGTACGTGGAACGTGTACCGTATTAGGCACACAGTGTGTAGGGCTTGGATTGTTGCAGGTCCGTGCAAAGCTTTAGTGGGTTACCACGATGCATGACGGCTCATCCAAACTCCCCCCGCTGCTTCCTCAACGCAACATGCCCGCATCCACATGACGTGCATGCAGGTGTGTGCAAGACTAAGTTCATCAACGACTGCCAGCACTACACAGAGTGGGACAAGCAGTGCCAGGCCCCGCCCGTCTGCGTCCCTGGCACTGGCCTGTGCAGCGCTGTCACTGACCTCCCAGACGGCACATCGTGCGAGAGCGTGGGCGGCCCGTGCACGGTGGCGAGCTGCCTCAAAGGTAAATGCTCGTGCTGCACAAACACATTTGTTTGCGTGTATGTGTGTATGTCTCAAGTGTGTTTTGAGGTTGCACACTGCGCCATACATCATCACGGAGCGCCTGCCATGTTAAACCTCCTGAACCTTCCTGAACCTTCCTGAACCTTCTTGAACCTTCCTGAACCTTCCTGAATCTTCCACCTGCTGCTGCATGCAGGCGCGTGCGTGGTGCAACCCAAGAATTGCACCGCCAAGTATTCTGCCCCCTACGACAAGCAATGCAACAGCGACCCCTACTGCGATGCCCTCACCGGCCTGTGCCATGACCACGCCCCCGTGTTCAACAGCACGCCATGCGACCTAGACAAGGATGCGTGCACGCCTGATGTGTGCCAGAGCGGGCAGTGTGAGGCGCGCTCCAGGGACACGTCCCTGCCCGGTTGCTCAGCGGCATCCTTGATACGGAAAGAGAAAGTGTAGCTGCTTTCAATTCTGCGTGGCCCCCTCCCCATTCTCCCATGCACACCACCCAGACCGACTGCCATGTGATCGAGTGGCGCATGGGGATGAAGCGATGTGAATGTAAACATGTATCATACTGCGGCGCCACAGTGACTAGCGAGGCAGCCATTTGTCCGTCAGAAGTAACCACTGCTGGTCCCTCTCTGGGCTGGACCGTGCTCATGCCTGCATGTGCATGTGCGCGCACGCATATGTGCACGATCAGGCCAGGTCTGCTGTCATCTTAAGCATCATCATGAATGCACGTGGGAGTAGTGGGAGAATGTGTGTCTCTGTACATGCCCTACAAACGCAGCCACACACAGGGTAAGCCACCATGCACGTCTGCATGCATGTGAGTAATTGAAATGATGCCCCTGGAGGTGGCGCTGATGAAGCAGACGTACCAGATGCAATACGCAATGCATGGCCAGCGGGAGCGGATGCAGTGTAGCACGCCAATCCAAGCAAGCGATTTCAGCTCGGCACAAGCTGCGTGCATGCCTGGCGACATTGCGTTCCTGGCATTGGCTCCATGCACGCCAGACGCCACGCGAGTCAGCTCGAGAAGTGCAAGGGGCATCCTAGAGACGTTGTTTTTGTCCAGTCGCTTGGAGGCAGCTGCGATAGGCGCTCGGTGTTGCGCTGGCTGCATGCGCAAGAGAAAGAAAGTTCATTGTGTAGCTAGCTGGTTTGAGTCTAGCGTGACCAGTGTGACCCCTGCAGAACAGCTGGGTCCATGATCTTATTGTACCGGCGTTTCAGCTTTCACACGGACAGGCAATGGGTGGCTGCGTGCCGCTGTGTGAGCGGCAAGCGGATGCTGTCACCACTGACAAAACTGCAGAACTGATACGCTACCTGGAAGTTACAGAGACAGAGCGGAAAACAAAGGTTTCATTCACCCTGTATGATTTTACTACGTACGGTGGTCGGAGTAAATTTCGGAGTAGTCGGAGCAGCTAGAGCAGCTCGCAATCATGCACCATCTTTCAACCACACACACACAGATATGGTAACACAATAGCAGGAGTAGGTAAAGTTCTATGGCAATAGTGATACCGGGGGCTAAATTCCAGGTATACCGTTTGTCGGATTTGAAGCAGCGCTTCTATGCACGTCGCTCAAAGCCATACCACCGCTGGCAACAAAACGGCTAGTTCCAGCTACATGATTCAAAATGGCTCAAATCTTGTTTACACAACCACTGACACAGATATGTTGGCACTGTCGCCGACGGGAATGGCACCGCGCACAGAATGAGCGTGGATGTTTGCAAAAAGTGCGTGACCGGCAGTTTACTCCCGCACGCCAGCCTAGCTGAGTCAGCTTGTGGGGCCTGGTGATGATCGTTTTGTTGTGTATGTGAATCCCAGTGTCTGTCAGAGAACCTAATTTGCCAGGGGTCATCCGTCTGACTGTATTGCAGCGCACCTTCCCGGCAGCCACGCGCACAGCGGTTGCGAAAGGTCCAACCCTGAAAAGGTCCACCCCAGCAAGCTGCTGAACACACATTTGAGGGTAATTATCCTCAGCACACAAGTCACATAAGTAGCATCCTGTGAACTTAGCCTGGAAGTATTATCACGTTCAGTCACGTACAAGCAACTCCGTCTATCTGCAGCACGCAGGTTTACGTACGGGACTGCCGCACGCACGCCTGTCATTTCGCCTTTGTAGTTTGTACCTTGGTCAGCCTGCCGCACGACGCCAACCCACCAGCTTTACGCGATCAAAACCAGTGTCTTCTTCAAGTGCAGGTGAGTTTCAGTCCGCTATGCTTGCATGCTCAACAGGCATGCCTGCAATGTTATGCCTGCACGCAAACATCTACCGTGCCTGCGGTGTGAAAGCTTACTCACAGGCACACAACTTGCACCCATGAATGGGGTAGGCCCAATACGGGAACCATGCACTTATGCTTGCTAGAGCAGGCTAGAGACGCATTATTTCTGGCGCCGCCATGCGCTTTGGTGTTGTTCGCGTGGCGTGCCAGTGTTGGGCCGCTTGAAAGCGCATGCTGTGCGCTGCTCGATGGTGTGTGCGCGTATGATTCGACTGTGGGTGAGGGGTCACACTCAGCGCTGCCAGTAGCGCCAGGTGTTCAACCGGCGATTGGCAGACAACCCTATCAATTAACCATGATAATGCAGGTTGGACGACATACCTGAAGTGTCACATTTTGTACATGCCATGCCATGCATTCCCAGCAGGTTTTCCTGGAGAGCTCGCTCATACCGCCTTCACACCTTCCAACAGTACCTCGGCCGCCAAGCCGCACCCTGCTTCCATGATTATGAAGATGAATACGCTGCGCCTGCTGGGCGTGGCGCTGCTCCTCACTGCCGTCCCCTTCCTCAGTGTGCATGCGCTGCCAAGGGCGCTGGACCTTGGTAATCTGGGCGGAGGGCCAACACCAGCTCCTTCTAAAGGCGGAGATGGCGGCCTTGGATTGCTTCCAGGAACCATTGTGGGCACCGGTGCGTGCCCTTGTATGTCTAGTAGTTCCACACGCTCCACAGGACGATGATACCCCTCACCAGATCTGCCAGAACACATACAGCTGGCAGTCGGGGTGGGATGATTGGCTGACGGACTGACGAGTCAGGCTGCTGCTGCTGTACATGTCGGTGGCATAATCCAGCTGAACCATGCAAAACTCTCCCGCCCTGCAGCATCATGAGTTTTTTAATGCAGTGCCCAAGGTTGCATTTCATAGTCAGGTGTGTGCCCAGATAGACGTGGGCGGTCAAAAGGAGGGTGGCGACTGGCTAGGTGATGGCTGCACAAACCAGCCAGCCTCACAGCGCCTGCAACCCTAGTGAATGAAGCGAGCGTACCATCGCATGGGCACACGCGTGCGCGTTGCGCACCGACTGTTTCATGGGCATGTGAGCAAATGGCAGCAATCGCTGCCTATTGACAGTTTGCTTGGCCATGTGTCATGATGTGCGCCACAGCGTGTCATATACGTGCTTCTGTTGCTTCCCTGCCTGCAGGCGGGGGCACAACCGTATCTTCAGACCCCTTCTGCATGCTGAGATACGCAGAAGGCCAGCCATGCCATTCCCGTAAGTTGTAGGAGTAGGCAGGCAGTAGCACAGATAGCAATGCCACCAGCACTACTGTGCTGTCAGTCTTGTCCTGCATTTGAACTACTTGGCCCACCTTGATGCGACAGCATTGCCTTAATAACTGCCTGCTGTGCGTGCTCTCCAGCTTGACCTGCGTGCTGTACTGGTATGCCAAACGCGCATAACGGACTGCGATACTGGTCAGCCACTTACTGAATGAACCTGCCTGGTGTACTGCTGTACTGCTGTACTGCTGTACTGCTGTACTGCTGTACTGCTGTACGATGCTCTTGCAGTCACTCCAGTTCTGAACCCTTGCACCGGACAAAACCTTTGCCAAGGAGGTACGTGCATGCAGCACACGTGCGTATGTGTCATGCCAGACAGGATACGGTACATATGTGCAGAAGTTGCATCTGCACGGCTGTTGGATTTTGCCATGGGTTCCGCCATGCATGGCCCGAATGTCACGCCTGTCCTAGCTGCATAACGTACCGGTACAGGTCGCGGGCCTGCTGTATGGGTAGCTGCATGGCCTGCAAAGTGTGGATGTACATCTGGAGGTCCATGGCGTCTGGGTTGTGTGGCATGCGCATAACACGCTCCACCCTGCTCCTGTGCTCCGCATGTGATGTGATTATGTAAGCTGCCATGGCTGGTACGTGCCAGCCCACAGGCCCGGCCAGGCTTGCATTTTACCCCCTCCCACCTACACGCAGTTGCGGGCGGGTGCACCTAGATGTGCAAGGCCAGTGCCGCGCTTGCATACCGTGCATACAACCCACATAATGCGGGTGGCGACCTTGTCTTGATTGGCTTCTCCCTTCTCCTTCTTCCTTTGCGCAGGAGTATGCACGTTTGTGCCCAAGAACTGCACTGCCGAGTTCCCAACGACCTACGACAAGCAATGCAATTTGCCCCCACGATGCTTCCTTGGCAAGTGTGAGGACCGCATCCCGTATGACGATGGAACGCCATGCGACCTGGACAACAACGTGTGCACGCTTGACGTGTGCATCAGTGGGAAGTGCGAGGGACGTCCTTGGCCGCTGCCTAACTGCATCAATATAATCAATCTACCAATCTACAACAGGGGTGGTTGATTATTGCACGTTTCCTGAGCCGACGCAGGCTGTGTAAGCAGCATTTGCGTACAGTGATCTACATGTTTTCTTTGTCGTCATCGAGCTATCTAGCCGCCCCTGTCCGCTCTGCTGGAAGCCATGCGGGGGCTGACAGCATTGGTGGTGTTGCCTTGACTGCCGCAAGTTGCCTTTGGTGTGATGCTCAATGCATAACCCGTGACATAACTCACCTACACACAACGCACACTGTCGCTTCTGCCTCTACAACACCGTATTGGGATATGCCAAGAGCACGCACGGCGTACGAGGGGCTCGCCCTCAGGACGCTTGTAGGCCTACCGGTCACTATGCATACCAGTAATCCGTGGCACGCCCCCTGCCCCTCTTGCAGCCAGATCATGGCAGGAACCAATAACGATTATGCATTTGGGGCCTGTGGTTTTGCTGGCTGGGTGGGGTTAACATACACGATTGGCGTGGATTATAATGCATGGCTGCTGCCTTCGACGACCTGTTACTGGTGCGCAAAGCTGTGCAAGTCAGAGTCTGCTCAATGAAATGCAGCCAATGAGGCAATGATAGATCCGCCGAGTGTGCATGAGCCGCTGCGCAGAAGCGCACCCTGCCCCTTCTCTTCCTTGACCTCCCTACCTACTGAGTGTATTGATGTACTTAGCAGTGGCGGTTGGTTCGCTGCAGGCTGCATGCAGGCCCACCCGAGGATTTGCGGCATTCTGCGCATGGCAGCCACTCAGCCTTGTGGCACGGAAATGCCTGCAGGCAAATGGCCAAACACTGCTGTCTCTGCACATGGATGCATACATGATGGACCTCATTGCTGTCGAGCTTTTGAGGTGAGCACGTCAGCATACAATTGCTCCCACAATTGGCATTAGGTCAAGTCACTAGCAGTGCAGCTACAAATGTGTCTGGCATATTGTATTTGGGGCAATTGGCAGGGCTGTGGATGCCGTTGCCACGGGCGCATGGCCGCAGAGGGTTTGCAGGAGTACAATACAAGGCCAGCATGGTGGGGTCGTCAGGAACACGGCCTGAATGCCGCCTGTGCATCACGCTCGAGCATGGGTGAAGCCACACTTGCGGCATGGGTAAATCCACCAGGGCTGTTGGGCTGGATGGTGTGTCAAAGTATATTCTCCCGTGCCGTGCAGCGTGATTCCATACTGTTGTGTGTGTGTGGGGGGGGGGGGGGGGGGGGGGAA
>BDDA01000109.1:160865-204177 GCA_001662385.1 Chlamydomonas asymmetrica
ACATGTCCAAACTGTCGGCTGTCGACGGGTCATCGAGTTAGAACTTGCAAGCGCAACAGCGGCCTCCCAGCTGGTGGGGATGTGCACACATGCACAGATGCTACAAGGTAAAGCAAGCATATGGCACATTATATCAGGCATTACTACCACCAGTCCACAAACGAGCATGAAGCACCGCGTCATAGGCGCACTGGCGTGACGTAAACACAAAGAAAGAAATCCCAGCCTGGAGTCTCCTTACGCCTCACCGTCCACGTACCCCACGTCCCACATTCAAGAAATGAATCGACTAGCAGCGCAGCATGGAGCACGCAGGCGCACGCGCCCCCATGCTTCCCTTGCCGTCAGTCGGGCTACCGCGAAGCATCCTATCTACGCGCTATCTAGCTGTTCATCTTGGCCAGGAACGCGAGCTTCTCCTTGAACCTCATGCCGCTGGAGGGCTCATGAGACGCCACGGTCGCGGCGCGCGCCACAGCCTCGGTCGGCAGCGGGTCGTGGCCGTCACGGCGCGAGGCGCCCACGGACGCCTCCGCCTGGCGACGGCTCCACAGGTTGGACCGCCCCACCGCCTGCACGTGTGAATGCCAGTAGTGCGAGTGCATGACGGATGCCGTGGCGGTTGGAGGGGCGCAAGAATGCACATGAGTGCTGGGTTGTCAGCGTCAGCGCCAGCGGGAGGTGAGCGGGAGCATCTGCTGTGCGCACCACGTACAGGCATGTGTACGGGCACATGCACGCCCAAACCTGAGCATTTTGCAACCTCAAACAACACAACAACGCTAGATCGCTGTGTAGTCCCTCATGAGGATTGCTGCTGCGGCTGTGACCAGGATGCTGCTGTAACTGCTGCTGCCGCTAGGGGGATAGGGGCTCACGTGCGCATGGGATTGCGGGTCTTCTCCTGCTTTCAGCCTCAAAGCATTCTCCTCTCCTGATCCCCATTCGTGTGAATCACAGGCCTCTTGTGTCAAAGGCAAGGGACTTACCGAGCTGGCACGCTTGAGCAGCTGTCCAGGCACCTTGGTGGCCTCCCTGCACATACAATCACGCCAAGCACAAAGCATGGCACGTAAGGCCCGCACTGGCACTGAAAATCACCACTGAGGGTATGGTTTGCAGTTTCAATGCTTTCAGTAGGAAGCCTGCTGCAAAGGCGGGTGCGCGTATACCATGATTCGCGCGTGCTCTATCTGCTAGCGCCCACACTACAGAGAGTCCGTGCGACCCAAATGGAGCGTCGGCAGGAATTGAATGCATGTGACGCGCTCATGGGTGACTGGACCAATCAGTTTGGCAGCCTGTGTTCCATGGCAAACGTGAAGTGTCCATAAACAGCATCGCATGAATCGCGCTTATTACACACCCTGGCAGGAACACGCCCCCCGTGGCGAACGTCGACACGCTCGTCTCCTTGTAGTACGAGTTGAGCGCGCTCGGAGCCAGCGGGACGAGCTCCTCAGTCTGAGAGGGGTCCCGGAACGACTTCTGCCCGCCCAAACCTGGCGCGACGCCAAGGATACCGCCGCCGACGGCGCCGTACGGCGAGCGAGGGGATCGTGGTGGGGAGTATGGTCTGAGCGCCGCTGCCGGGCTCCCGGAGGTGAAGCTCCGTGGAGAATGAAGCGTACCTCCGACGCCTGCTGGCGTGCTGCTTGTAGGCGAGGGTCCATATGAGGACTGAGCCTCGTGGGCGGTGAGTAGATGGCGTGGCGAGCGCGGGGACAAGGGCTGCGGGCTGTAAAGATGGGTTCCCTGTTGCTCTGAGCTGGAGGTGCAGAGGGGGGTGGAGCCAGGAGGAGGCGGTCTACGGGAGGCTCCTGGCGCTGTGCCGCAGCGCGGCGTGCTTTGAGGGCGCATCGCCGTGGCCTGGCGCGGGGAGGTCATCGCTGTGTTCGGCCTGCTGCAAGCCGCTGTGGCGCTGAAGCTCGAGCCCATCACACTGAGAACCTCAGGACTGTGAGAGTGTGAATCGAGAAGGCACCACAAGCCTGAGAATCAACCTGTGAGAGTTTCCTTCCCAACCTTTGTGGCGGGCTTCCGCGCCAATGTCAACGCACTCATACGGCCAGAGCGCAGGAGTTATATTTTTGATTGCATTGTGATAGTGTGTGAGAGAAGCAGCCATAATTCCGGACCTGTCAGACTCTCACTGCGCTTGCATGATGCTTCATGATGAGCAGCGTCAAAGCACCCGAGAGAAGACGTGTCAAGTGCTGTTGGGTCTACAAGGTATCTCAAACCATCCCATGACAGCCAACAAGGCTCACCTGTAACATGACCGGGCCCTCTGGGATGCGGAAAGCCGAAGGTCATTGATAGCTGTTCGCGAAGGTGGGTCTTTAGGGTGATAATTTACGTATGTGGGCTGCAGAGGTGCAAGCTTGCCGAAGTTATATTGAAGCTGATTGTCAGGCCTACACATAAGAAGCAAACAGCGGCATACACACTTTGGATGGCATGTCTTGGCGACACAGCGTTGTGTACACGCGAGATTGCAACCACACCCAGGCAAACCTCAGAGCTATTTTAAGAACTTCACGTGCCGCATATTCTCTTACCGTACGCGTGCTGGACTAGTCTGCTGAGTCGAGTCCCAGCTGTTTGCAACGTGTACGTGCACGCGAGAACTGGGTTCGTGCGACATCCTGTAGTTTCCCGTTGACAAGGCGCTTGAGGTAATTCTCCAATCAACCAACCGTGGACCACTACCCAGCTACAACCACCGGACAGGCAAACATGGTGAGGTGCGGTCAAGCGAGCGAAAAGCGCACAGTCCGGAATGGGTGGCCCCAGCCGGAATGACAAGTGACACTGGAGAAAGCTCGATGGTTATATACCTTCATAATTCTGATGAAAACTGGATGTATGCAGGCTTAAACCTGCACCAGGGCAACGGACATTCTGGAGGGACAGCAGAATGCCAGCACCATGTGGCATTCCAGCGCAAGCATCCTGGCAAGAGCGAACTCCAATACCTGGTTCAGACTTCAGACATGCGACGTATGGGCCGTCAAAGTGAACGCTGGCACCCTAAGTATTGTGCGTTGTTGTAGTTTACACTGACACTGTCAAGGTGGTTGTGCAGCCTTCGCAATACGTATCACATATGCCAGCCAAGAGTATTTTGGGTGTACTGAATGGGCGCCCACACCGAAACCAGTCGCCGCATGAACCAGGGCCTTGGCAGCATTCAGTGCACACTGGGGCGCCCTGCAGCAGCCGCCAGGGCTGGCAAGGAGGCGAGGTGTACAGGCAATTGGTGGCGCATGCGGTCACGCAGTGTGAGCGACTCACGTACACAACCCTGACGCTGTGCACCCCCCCCTTGCTGACATGACACCAGATCCCGCTTATATAACAGGAAGGATGGATGGACAAGTCCCATCCCTTTATTCCAAGCACGGTGCCTCACGGCCAGCGAACACGCAATCTGACCGGAGGGTGTTGGGTTCAGGTAGTTCAGGGCCCAGCCACTGCAGACGACGCAAATCGCCGCACACTGGACTGCCTACGGTTAGGTCAGCGGCATGTTCATGCGCCGTGTTGCACATAGTGCAGCACACAGCCGTCTTCACTGCCGAGGCATGCAATACACAAATGCCTCTGTATGTGCTGCCCTGAGCCGCAGGCCTACGTGTGCGCCGCATGGCCGCCAGTGAGATAGACAGCCAGCAGCCCATAGCGACTCAAACGGGTCGCTGGATTCGTTCATCTCTTGAGGCAGGTCTTCTGATGGCACCTACTCGCGCTATCAGTTTAGTAGCCAGGTGAACATAGATACCTAATTCACAAGAGCCTGGAAGTCGTGCATGTGTGGGCCTTCGCCTGTGTGGCCATACATGTGAACACAAATACTAACTTCACATGTGCAAACAGGAGGCAGTCCACCCTGTGCCTCTTTGCTTTAGCGGAAGGCGTGCTACCCGCTGTGTCACAGTAGCACCGTGGGAGCGACTTGCGTGTCACATTTGGCACTGAAGCGACGCGTGGCGCGCCTTGTGCTAAGCCGCAACTCCTCCGCTCCTCTTAAGCCTTCTTGACAGCCCAGCGCGCGAACGAGTTGGGGATGGATGACAGGTGCAGCACCGGCGTCTGCTCGACCTTGTCCGTCAGCACCTGTGCACACGCAGACGCAAACATGCACGCATGCACAAACGCGTTCGGGACTCGCGGCATGTCAGCACACAACAGGGCCAGCGCCATCAGGCGGTGTCGCGACGCCCGCCGGTTGTTGTCACCGCACAAGCCAGCGCTTGTGCCAAGCGCTACAAGCACCCAAATGCAGCGCCCGCAAACTGCCGTGACCACAAATGTGCGCCTTGAGGTGCATTCCGTGAATACCAAGTGTATAAGTGTGCAAGCTTGCCACGATCGGCAGGTGTGCGATCAGGCTGTGTGAGTCGCGGTGACTGCAACCCTCACCTCTCCCACCATCACCACGACAGCCAACGTGTTGTGGTACTTCTGCGACTGACACCCCCACTCATGGCAGCCCTCCCAAAGCTGATGCCGAGCATCAGACCAGCTGTGATGCTATTTCCTCATTTCCTCGGGGGGGTGCACTGAACATTGGAACGGCCTCTGACCCTGGCATGTAAGGCTGTAACCCCGGGCCTAGATTGCCTACCAACCTCTGTGGCGTGCTGGTACCCACAGCAAGAGTGACGACACCCAGTCCAGTCACACCCACCTGAGTGATTTCTGCGTCCTTGCACACCGCCATGGCCTCCTTCTCAGCCTCAGCATCACCGCCGGCTGCACACAAATACCACAGGCATCGCTCAGCACACACATACAGAGCCACGCACGCAACGTAGCCAGGCTGAAGACCTTATTGGGTAAGCGGTGCACCCAGAGCTGTGTATGGCATGGAGAGTGTGCCGGCGTGTCTGTGACCGGTCCGGCAGGGGTTTGCAAGCCTGAAAAGTGCAAGGTTCACACGTGATCGACTAAACACTGCTGAAGACCTCCCGTTCAAACCCCATCGTCTGCAGGCATCTGTCGCGCTGGTGAGACCAGCAAAGCGGCGCCTCACTCGGCCAGAAACCAAGTGCTAGGACCGCATTGTTTGCCCACCATGCTGTACGTCGCTTCTAGCCCAAGCCCACCATACCAGACCTAGCGCACACGCCGCGCTCCCACACAGCACATCGGCAGGATCAAACATTGAGCATGCTTTGCTGGCTTAACATGCAACATTGACATTCAGTAATCAACCAGCACCACGCCCTTCAAACGCGTCCAGTTACTCACTCAGCACGAGGGCGCCGGTGTACTCGGGGTCGTACATGAGCGTGTCGTCGTCGTCAAACGCGTCCTGGAAGCTGCGGGTGGTGGTGTACACCTGCGTGCGGGAATGACAGACGCGCATGCAGGAGAGCGTCACACGCGTACAACATGGGATGCAGGGCCGCCACACCGCTGCAGGGCCACACCGCTGCAGGGCCAGGCGGTGTGGCGGTTTGCAGTGGTTTGCAATCTAGAGACAACGGCAAGCGGTGTGAGAAGCGATGCCAGGGCGCTCGACTGGCTTCCTTCAATCACCTCGTCGCATTCTCTGCGTGCTGCCACCACCACTTAGCATCCGTGGATATGGCCATGCAGCTGAGCAAGGGCATGCATGCTGGCCCCTAATTTCAAAAATCCATATCCTGACATTCCCACCCGATACGTCAGTTGCCGGCCTCGGTGCTGCTCCTTTCCCATGAGCTGTGCCTCCCTCACGGCCCCACACCCCTCCCCAATGCCCTCGCGTCTTGAGCCATCCACCGAGCGGCTTCACCACTACAGCTATTTGTTCATCGATTCACCATCAGGCGTTGCATCAGTGCCAATCAGTACATCACCGTACCGCACCTGCACGCCCGCTGCCTCCCATGCCTCGATGTCGTCCTTGAAGCACAGGCTGGCCTCGTTCTGGGCCTGCACAACAGACAGCGTTTATGTGGTGGAGCGAGTAGCAGGATCAACAGCAATACAGTATGGCCGATGGGCGCAAGTACTGCAAGGTGTTGTGCAGCAGAGCAGTACAGCGGGGGTCGGTGGGACGGGGTATCAGCGCCTGGCCGCTTGCTTTGCGGGTCCACTTGATGCCGCGCTGAGTGGCGGCCGACTGGCCGGACTAGGCCACTCGCCAAAACATGCGACAACACAAGCAGCATGCGCATACTTACACACACATGCACACACATACACAAACGAGCCCAGTGCGCTCACCTTGTAGTACAGGCGCACGTCCTTGCGCAGGGGCACGTTGAGCGACGGCACATCCGGCGACGACTCGATGAGCGCCTTGGCGGTGGCGATGCCCTTGCCGCTCACAAACATGACCACCTGCACGCAGGGCAGAGGACACCACAGGAGCCGCGCGCGGGTCAGAGACAGATGGGCGCTCGCTGTGGCCCCTGGCCCGGTGCATGCATGAACGCCGCAAGTTGAGCCACAGGTGCATTTGCACACGTGTGCGTGCCTGTACAACACACAAGCTTGGCTGTGTGTGGACCACTGGACAGCACCACAGGCACACTTTGACTGTGTGGATCCATGTGAACTTCAGCACAGACAACCGCGAGCGCACAACACCAACATGCACGTTGCCCATGCTACCTCCGCTCGCCAACCCAGACGCAAAGCTTGGCTACTGTGCGGAGGTGTGTGACTGGCACAGCAGCATCGCAGGCTCTACTTTCTGATGTCCAGCAGAATCTGCACTCCGGCCCGCCAGGGCGCCTCACCGTTGGGTATCTGTAGATGGCCATGAGCGGGCTGCCGCGCAGGTCCAGGCCGTTGCCGGCAAAGGGCCCCACCTCCAGAATGTCCTGCTCAGAGAGGGCGTACACCTCCGGCGCGTCCTTCTTTGACACCAGCACCGTCAGCTCAGCCTGCCGGGCAAGATACACCATGGAGTAGGAGCGCAACGCACAAGACACAGGCACCACGCTCAGGGCAGCGGCCATGCGTGTGTACAGGAGCGAGGACCGCAAGTGGGATGGCGCAACGGGGCCTTGCGAGCAGGGTTTTGGAGCAAAACGTCTGCCAGCTATGGACTTGCATGAGATGGTGCTTCAGAGTCACCCATGCGCGAATTTTGCATGCAAGAGACTGTCATGGGGTTTGAGCTGCTCCGTAGTAAGGCATCGATGTGGGTCACGAGCGTGTCCGGCAATATGGCAGCAGCTCTATTTGGTAATGAACTTTTGCACAACTTGCACACAAGCGCACGCCTGTGGGCGCTAAGACTGGAGCTTGCAGCTCGGCACGCAGCGCATGTTGCATGTGCGTTATACAGGCCTCCTTGCTCACACGTCCTGCATGAGTGGAATGCATGCACCACCAGTGAAAAACCTGCTGCATCTTGGCGTTCGATGACGCTGCCTTGCGCGCACTGGTACACTGTACATGCATTGAATGCGTCAGCACAGCTATGTGTTCCGCATTACCTCAGGACATGGCACACCAAGCTCTGCGCACCTTAGTGCTAGTGGGCTCCGGCTTGACCGACTTGACCTCGTTCGCAAACAAGTCGCCACGCACATTGTACAGCGCCACCTTGTTGAGCAAGTGAGAGAACGGAGCGCTCGCAACTGCGCGCGCAAGCAGGCAGGGCAGGCAAAGATGAAACGCCTGGCAGGCATGCCAGCACGTGCCGCCCACCAGCGCAGATGCACGGCCATCTCAATACTCTGATCAGCACGCGTCAACTATGGCGCAAGTGCTGGTCAGTCTGATGGCACGCAGCAATTTGCAAGCGCCACGCGCACAGTGCGTGCAGCTCTGGGTCCGCTCACAGTGCATTGCGCACAGTGCCGCGCGCGCATAGTGTGTGTAGCGCTGGACCCACTCTCACCTGTGACCTGGTACTCAGTGCTGGAGTTGACGCGCAGCGTGGCACGCTGACCCACGCACTTGTACGCGTTGCGCAGCGGCACGCGCTCGCGGCTGATTTCGCACTCGAACGTCACTGCGCGGAGCTCGGGGCTCACCTGTTTGCGCCACCAGTGCACCACCCCTCGTCAGAATGGAGCTGACAGGCACAAAGCACTGAAAGGTGAGGGAGTGAATCTGAGCAGTGAGGAGTCCGCACGTGGCCAGCATGTAGGTACTGGCACATACCTGGCGCGACGACACGAACGTGCCCAGGTTCCAGTCAGGCATGTCATCTGCGCAGAACTTGGCCTCGTACCACTTGTGCCTGTCGGGGTTTTGCATCAAGTCCTGCAGCCCAAGAGCGACCAGGTTGCTTGTTCCTCAGGTTGCTATTCAAGAGTGTGTTTGCTCGGACAGCACACTCGACAACTGAGCGACAAGACAAAAGCAAACAGCTGGTAATAACACACAAACGTATCTTAACCCACCGCTTCGTCTATGTGTACTGGCCCTGCCCTGACCCTGACCACATTGCTCCTGCTGCGCTTGCTGTTGGCTCCGCTGCCACGAGCGTGCCTGAGGACAGACGCACGAAATTGAGTCTTCAACTTTGACATAGAACCACACTCGTTGACCAATAACAAAGGCAGAAGTTGGGTGCCAAAGACCTTGCATACCTGGCCTTGCTGCGCACAGGGTAGCTGCAGGACGCCACAATTGGGGCTGAGATATGGCATGGGCACCGCGGCAGCACAGTGCCAGTGGAGGAATAGCTCAGAACACCCTGTGAGGCAAGACACACACACGTGCTCGCTCAACATAACTGGTGCAGGAGGTGCAGCAAGGCGTTTTCGTGACACCCCTGCTGGTCGCGGGTTCCGGGAGACCCTGACACCAACCTTCATTTTTGGTTTCTGCCCGCGCCGAAAACGATGCTCAGTGTCTTAGATAGCGCGATACGTCACAGCGTAGCAGCAGCAGTGGGATCACTCAAGAGCGTGTTCGTAAAGATCTGGTTTACGCGGTGTAGGAAACGGCGCGCAAGCAAGGAGGAGGTGCCCCAGCCCCAAAACCAGAGATTATCAGTACAAGTCTCGCTCTCTGAAGTACACCCTCGCTTTCCTTTCTGCCAATTTGAACTAGGCAGAAGCAGGATAGGCTGAACACTGTGAGCTGAGCGGTCTACTAGGACAGCAGTGGCACTAGTATGCAGTAGGATAACCGCGATATATCAGCACCAACTGCACCTGGCTGTGCGCATCGTTGACCCCAGGCCACCTTGTGCCCAGCCACTGCACACCCGTAGAGCGCGGCCAGTCACAAGACATACAACATTTACCATACCTGTCCCGCTTGTGCAAGCAGTGTGCTTTAGCACATGGAATTCTCAACAGGACCAGCCACGTCCTACAAGGTTACGGAGCTTGCTGACTTGACACCACAGTGCCTGCATCAAGTCTTCAGGTGCATCTTTCGACATGCTGACAGTAGCTTGGTGCTCGGGTTCTGGCCTGGTGTGCCGTGGATGCAACTGAGCATCATCAGATCGCCCGGTCGGTGCAACGATTTCCCAGGGCTTCCATAGAAGTCTTCTAAATACGCCGCAAGCACACCTGCAACGCTTGCTGCTTGTGCTTTTGTAGCTACCTCACCGCACGTGATTGCGCCACAGCTGCGGCAGTTCAGCGCCTGTGGCGCAATTCTTGCCATGATGAGCTGCTCTGGAAGGCCCACCTCTCACGAGACTTTGGTACTGACGTCTGCGGAGAGCCGCAGGGAGCGGCCTGCGCTTCTTACAGGTACGAGCATATCCAGTCAGTCCTGTGCATCAGCGTTGGCCCTTGCGAATCCGCGAACCCCTGCCTGAAGCCTGCGTTGCAAACTTGTGGGTGCAGAGCGGCTTATGCATGCTGGGCAAAGGAATTTCCGAATGAGTATGCACCGTTCATTCGCCGAGCGGTTGTTTCGTGGCAACGCATCAAGGTGAGGTGGCGCTGACAGTGCGCGCATGCATTCGAGTTTCACAACACAGGGCTGTAAGCTCTGGCAAGTGTAAGGTTGCTTACAACCTGTCATGCATCGGCCTTCCTGCCTTCAGGCATGGCTGGCCCTGAACCGGCCCGAAATCGCGGTTACGCTCAGGCCAGGTGCAACCGAACAGCAGCTGACGGCTGCAGAGACAGCGCTGGCGCATAAACTGCCGCACGCGCTCCGTGCCATATACAGGTGATCCACCAGGGTACAGGTGCACTAGGCCTAGGCCCAGGTTTCGCGTGCGCAACGTGTGTGGATGCGACCTGTTAGGCCAGCTGTTAGGCAGGACCACAGCCTCCCACATCCCACACACGCTATCACATGCATTCAAGCATGGCGCACGCACACCCAGCCCCCCCTCACTCAACACGCACCCCACGCATGCAAGCAAGGCCCGGCCTAACAGCCTTGCACACGCGCCGTTTCGTGTGTGCTTCCGTACCCTCCGCCCACTTCACTATATGCGCTCACACGCGCACCCGCTTCACTGTATGCGCGCATATGCGCACCCGCTTCACTGTATGCGCTCACACGTGCATGCATCCACTTCACAGTATGCGCTCACATGCACATCTACTTCACTATACGTCTACTTGCGCTCATATGCACACCCGTTCCCTGCAGGATCCACAATGGCCAGGAGCTGCTGTACGATTCAGCGCAGCAGGGCATGCGCATGAACGACAACGAGATCCAGTCCATCTTCCTGGGCCTCTTTGGCGGATACGCCTTCTACGAGCACCTCGTGTGCAGCCGCATGCTGTCCCTGGAGCGAGGCGTGGAGATCACGGCGCAGCTGAGGGAGGTAGGCACACGCCCTGGCTCGCTCCGCGTTGCGCAAGAGCGCTATGGGGTGGTTCGCTTGTGGGCGTCTCCGCCGTGAAAATGTGCGGACTGCGTCTTAGGCACACCTCATCTTGCGCATCCGCTGTTGCGCATTACCAGTAACGCAGTAGCGCAAGGGGAATCGGCTACCTGCGCCTGCGCATGGAGCTGGTGTGATGGGTCACGGAAGGTGCCAGGCAATGCGTGCAGCCCTGTCAAGCCTTGAAGGCTCCTGTGAGGCTGCTTCCAGGGCTGCTTCCCCACGCTGTGAAATGGATGTTGTCTCAAGTGGCACTATGTGGCACAGCATCGTTGCGACATGCATCACTCCATCATGTCTTCACGAATGCAGCTGGTGGCCGGCCAGCGATGCAGCCAATAGCGCCGACGTGCGCTTCCCAGGCATGCCAAAACAGCCATGCGCATGCTGTGACCCTGGTGCGCGGGAATGCGTTGTCACCCTGCCGCCGCCGTTTTGCAGCGTGCCGTGGTGCCGCCGGAGACCATGGCGTTCGCTGCCAACTATAACTTCCAGAAGCTCTTCACTGTGGACCTCTCCACCGGCATGCTGCGCGTTCACAAGGTGAGCGCCTGAGTGAATAGGGCTGGTTCACCCGGGTGGGCGCTGCTGCGAGGCCGGTTTATTGCGCATGACTTGTATCCTGCAACTTGTATCAGTGATGATGCCACGTGTGCATAAGTTGCCACAAGACGCTCTGCACACACACATGACACACAAATGACACGGCGATGTTGCTGCGTTCTGGAATGCAACCGCCCTGCCTGTCTTTGTCGGCCAGGTGACCTGGACGCCCGTGCCGGCGGTGCCCCCGGACCCCACCCCAGGATCGGGCGACGGCGTGTTGCGCTGGTTTGAGGAGTATTCCCTGCGCCTTGAGGGTGGAATGTACGAGGTGAGTGAGCGCCGGGGCAGTCGGATCAAATGAATGCGTTGGGTACCAGTTGGAGGGGTCTGCAGTCATGCTGGGTACCGGTAGCTGGAGCATTGGCTGAAGCTGCAGGCAAGACTGCTTGGTAGCTCTTCCTGTGAACACAATCCTGTGCATATCGCCCAGGCCATCAATCGTTTCTGTGATGCTCCATGCGGCTTGATCTTCACACGAGCTCCTGCCTTGTGTGCGATTGCCGCACCGCAGGTGGCGCCGCTGGACGACGAGCGCCCTCAGTTCCGCGCGATCAACCTCTTCCCCATGCGGCCCCCGCTGATGGCCTCGGCCGTGACGCGCGGCGTGCGCGTGCGCGCGTCCACGCTGTACGTCCCCGAGCGCAGCCGCGACACAGACCTATACACATACAGGTGCGAGGGGCATGGGCCGTCGGGCCGACACGCTCCTGGTGTCACATGACATGTCATAATATGACGCATACAGGTGCCAGGGGCACTCCTAGCTCCCTGGCACATGTGTACGCCTGGCCTTGCATTGGCTGGTCCCAAAGACAGGGCAGCCTGATGCTGCATGCGCGCAATCCTGACCATGGACAACATGCTTGCGCTTGCATGCTCACCGCGCATGGCAGCTTTGGGCTGTGCACCTGTTGCCTGTTGAGCCGGCGGTCTCTGGGCATGCGTGCACAAGCGGCGGCTGCAGATTCAGCCGGTGTTCTAATCACGAGCTTCAGCCTCTGTGTGTGCTGCCCCCCACCCACCCACCCACCCACCCACCCTCACCCCCCACACACATTCCACACCGGTAGCGCCCTGACCCCTGAACCCCCGTCTCACACCTTTGTTGCTTTGCCCGCAGCATCCGCTTCTCCCTGCTGCCGTCCGACCAGCAAGAGGCGCACTGGCCGCCCACCGCCGGCGCGTTCCGCAGCCTGAGCTCCTGCCAGCTGCTCACGCGCCGCTGGGTCATACGCGGCGCCAACGAGGAGGTCACGGACGAGGTGCGTGCTCGCCGACCAGCGTCATGGGCTGGGCACGAGCCCAGCCCATAACGCATGACCCCTGACGGTGCACACGCGTTATGGGCTGGGGCCTCGTGTCGCAGCAGGTGGCTGCGCGTACGCTTGCGTGTGAGGATGGTGGCTGGGAGTGGGAGTGTTGGTGACGAGCTGCTGCGGTGCTTGTACGTTGCGTGTTGTGCGCTGCGTTGCGCGTGAGCGTGTGATCGAGTACTGCTGCAGCGGAGGGGTGGAGTGTGGCCTTTGTGGGTGATGAGCGATGACTCATTACACTTGAGCGAGCGCGGGTAATGTCTTGTGTGCTCGGTGTTCGCATGCGTTGCGGCCACCGCCCTGTTGCTGGTTCTCTCTGTTTCTCGCCTGAAGCGATGATCTGCAGCGACACGCATACGGTATGCAACCGCCACATCAGCATTCTTCCCAGGCTACCGCACTGCAACCCAAGTGAAAGCCATGCCAAAGCTTACCTGTGGCCCTGGCGCTCTCATCCCAAGCAAACCCGCGCTTCCAACTCACAAACTTGGCCGTTACAGCGTCGTTACCGTATTTGTGCCTTCCAGGAATGGTTGACTTGCACAAAACATTTCTCACGTCCCTGTGCGGTATTGCATGACAGCGTACCCTTACCATACTTGTGCCTTTGGAACCGGCTGCACCCCGGCAGGTTGAGGGCGACGGCGTGATCGGCAAGTACCCGTTGCTGCGCCCGGGCGAGCCCGAGTTTGTTTACCAGAGCTGCACCTACCAGCGCGCCGCCAAGGGTTCCATGGAGGGCAGCTTCGCCTTCGTGGAGGGCTCCAGGCGCGACCCTACAGGGGGGGAGTGGGCGGTGCTGTGCCCCAGGTTCGTGCTCGAAGTCCCGAGCTTCATCTATTGAGAAGGGTCGTCCTCGCGGTGCCGAGCTGCGTTTGTTGGGAAGGATCGTCGTCTTAATGCCCGATTCCGAGTGAGCTTCATGCGTTGAGAGGAAGAGAAGTACAAGGCGGCGCACGGAACCAACACCGCTGCCAACACGTGTGTGGATAAAAGCACACACGCAGATAGATGTAGTCGCACGTGCGCTTGTTGCCATAGGTCCCTGGGTAAAGAGTTATGCGTTGGTGAGAATAAAAGCAATGGCCTGCGCCCGGCTGGCACTGCCCTGAGGAAGGGCGGGTGTGTGTGGCGCGTGTGTGTGCCTGTAGTCTGCAGACCTGCTTGATCCCGCGCCGGTGTGGGCGGTGAGGGCGGAGCGCTTTAGGGACGATGCATGCCTGCAGTGTACAACACGGTCATATGGACAAGCATGCGCCGGCCGCCATCAGACATGTAATCCATGGTGTCTTGCATGCTTTGCATGGCGATCCACTCGCATGTAGTACACGCTCAGTACATGCTGTTGTTGGCTCTCAAGCGAAACGGTTGAATCCCCAAACCTTGCCCCTGCGCATTACATGTACACCTACGTTATTCTGAAATCTCATAACAGGAACCCGCGCGCACTGACGGTGCGGGGTGTGCAGTACGCGATCTCCCACCCACAATGGGAAGGCCTGCATTTACCTCTTATGGTGGCATGCACGTAGAGGCGTCGACCTGCGGATTGTTCTTGCCCAATGCTTTGTTTTCAGGTCGGCCATGGGCCTGTTGCTCTGGCACGCTCTGGCAAGCGTCGTGCAGTTGTTGGCGGTTGGTTGTTGTCAGGATGGCAGTGCCCGAGTATTTAGCGGCTGGTGGTGTTGCATGCGACGTATCTGCCATCCCTGCCCATCCCCTCATGTATGCTGTTGCCGTTGCTTTCGCGCCCATACTGGCAGGAGTATGCAGGCTGATGTGGGCATTGCCGGTTTCGATGCGCCTCTTGCGCTGATTGACTTGCCTCACCCAACATGCAAGGCGCAAATTTGCATTCAGCGGCGTGTTCGTGCTTGTGTGCAGGCGTGGTGTACCCGTGAGCCTAGCTTGACTTGAAGCCTTGAAGCGTTACTGTACTCGAGGCCCTGTACACTACTCGATAGTCGCCCAACAGCAAAGCACTGAGGTTGCCAAATGCCAACCGGAAGGAACAGCGTCATCGCAGGCAACAGGAGGGACCACATCAGAGCGCAAGTGCAGAGCATCTTGAGCGCTGTTGGGGCTCCACAGCCTACGCCTGTCCAGGTTGAGGAATTGGTGACAGGCGTCACTCGCATACAGCACGCTTTGGAAGATGCAGGCGGTGTGGCGGACCCTGTGCTGGTAAAGCATTTTCAGTATGACGCTGCTTTGGCGAGGACGCAGCTGCCCAACAGCAGCCCCTTCAAACCCGTGGACACAACCGGCGTGGCCCTGACCTCGCCTGCAGCTATTGATGCTGCCCTCACGCAGCACATTCGGGCGCAGGGAGGAGTAGACACCCTACACCAGGGCGTCTGCTTCAACTTTGGTTCAAGCCTCCAGCTATCCCAATGTGTGTCATCCCTCGCACAGACGTTTCCGCGCAACATTGCCCCGCCCGTGCCTGCGGTGCTGACGCTGACAGTAATCAACAGAGTCAACGCTAGCTCTTTGGACGGCTTGCATCTACCGCTGTAAAGTCGTTGGCAATTCTGGTCTGAAAGCCTGCTTTGGGTTGAGTTTGCTTGGGCTCGAGTCAGGTGGCACTGATAAGTCTGTTTATGCATGCCGGCGAAGCGCTGCAGTATCGAACGCCGTCGGCCTTTTGCGAGCAGCCTGCCTTGGCAGTCCAGGTGGCCTGCTGCTCTTTTGCTGTGTCTGATGCAATTGCTTATAAATCATAGTGCAAAGGACTCGAGCTTGTGTTGCGGTGGAGAACACGTTTTCGTGTTTGGCGGGCCATCGAGTTACTAAGGCGCAGAGATGGTCAGTGCGTGTGCCACCTTCCATAAATACGTTGAACTTTGTGACCGTAACGCAACAGCAACAGCGGCCCTGCCTGACCCATCAGAAGCGCAGCTGCCAGAAGCGCATGACCCGAATGATTACGTTGACAACGGGTGATGGTTGTGCGTCAAGCGCTGCAGGCGCACCTACTTGCTGCTGCTATTTGCGCGTCACACTTTTGTGGTTTCCTGATTGTGCTTGCAATTCCTTAACGATGCCCCTGAGACCCGTCTCCCACTACCAACTGGCCCAGGATTTGGGTCAACCCCAACCTGAATAACGCAAGCAGGCTTCGCAGAGCGCCCATCGTCTTGGGGGACGGTACACACGCACCCCCCCACCGTTCAGCCCGCGTCACGATTGCATGCATGTACACCTGGGCCCAAGTCACGCACGCACTCCCGCAGAACATCCTCGCCGCGCATCACCATGACCGCTATTCTCATGCCTGAAATGATGTAGTCAATCTATAATAAAACATGCGGCCGTGCATTGCTCGACGTGGTCTCCGCCGCTACCGCCGCACGACAGTTGTGCATTGCTTATTGCATGTGCAGTACTGCAACACCCCCCATGCATTTCCTGCTGGCCCAGAATTTGTTTCGACCCCTACCGCAAGAGGCAAGGCGGCCACGGATCTATGTCGCATGCGCTTTGACTACCACCAAGCGCGCAAACACATGCATGGCGAAAGGCCCACTTTGGCCACACCCTCGCACAGCTTTCTCGGTAGTGTTTACGCATGTCACCTTGGAGTGCGCTGCGTCGGTAGCCGCTCCAGGAGCATGGTAACGACTCATGAGTCAGGATGCATGATTTAAGTGTTATCGGGGGGTCATCAGAGCCCCATACAAGCCAGCACTGGTGCTCAGAATCAGTTCACCTGCCAGTGTTGTGCTGCGTGTGCATAACGGTGCATGAGCATGACTGGATTCGTCACCTTGTAGCAGCGGGGTGGGCGGGGGTTTGGGAAACATTCAATGCATTGCATGGTGCACTATGCATATCCTTGGCCACATCAGCGACAGCGCCACATATTCAATTTCGATGCCACCTTGTTGCGGACGGTCTTGAATGTTGCAACAGCGTGGTCATTGCAATGCCATGGTGCAGCTTGATTGCTGACAACAAGTTGTCTAAAGGAAGGTGGAAACAGCCATCCTGATTGTTTCAGCTCACACCTGACAGTTGTTTCAGACCTTGTCGAACCTGAAACGCTGCTTGCCAACGCCCATGGGGGAATGATATAGGCGAAATTGCCTGTTTTGAACCAGAGCGGGCACAACTTGGTGGGCAAAGGGAGGCATGAGCGGAGCCACTAAGTACTATACTACACGGTGCAGCCTTCCCTCAGCCTGGGACACGCGCGCTCCAACAGTCCGCAGCCAAAGCGCACTGCAGCATCTGAGCATCGACGGTCTGCGCGTCAGGTACAAAGGCCCCGGGGAGGAGGACTCACAAGCAGCAACAGCCAGGGCTAATTTCCCAGTTCCCTTGGACCTGGCCTTGTACTATTTTGAGGTACGTTTGCGTATTTGCGGGTGTCGGTACAAACCATTTCTGCATCAATGCACACTTGCAACGCGCCACCAAGAGTGTTGCGCTTGCTGCTGTTGTGACTTGAGATAGTGCATGCGGCATAGCATCGTGAGGTTTAGGGAAGAGCGGGCGCCCTTGGTTTCACAAGCGTTGCCCTCGTCCTGAAAATCCAAACCTGGACTCTGCGGCAGGTGGAGATCATAAGCAAAGGAGTAGAAGGGTACATCGGCATCGGCTACACGGGCGAGGAGGCCAGCCTTAACAAGCTTCCTGGGTGGGACAGCCACTCGTACGGGTACCACGGCGACGATGGAAATGTGTTTTCAGGCACCGGCGCAGGGAGGACATACGGGCCCAAGTACACGACTGGTGACGTGATTGGTGCGCTCTTCAACCGCGTGAATCAAACAATATCCTACTTCAAGAATGGGGTGGAGCTCGGCGTGGCCTTTACCGAAGTCAGGGAGGAGTCGCTGTTTCCCTGCGTGGGTTGCCGAACGCGTGGGGAAGAGGTGGTGGCAAACTTTGGCGGGTCGCCGTTCAAACTAGACTTCTTGGCCTATGTCAGTGCGACCCAGGAAAAGGTCCTGACAAGCGTCAAGACCGCTCCGCTGCCGCTCCTCAGCTCCAAAGGCACGAGCCTGCTTCCGCAGCTCATTTACGACCACCTGATGCACCACAGGTGCGCCAGGCATGCTTGGCATATGGACTTGCAAGGCACAAACGCACTGTTTTCCGGTTCGGCTGGTGCCCTCCATGTGAAGATGGAGCCGCGTGCCTGTTTGGCGATGGAAGTGTTGAAGGCATGTGGGCGGCGATTGCTTCCAATATCCTCTAACGCAGCCTTTGCCCTGGCAGCAAGCGCCGGTACATATGCACTCGCTGCTTGACTGCGCGTGCACTGCAGGCCCAGCCTCGTGCGCGCTGCAACATGTAGTTGCGTTGCACACGCCCCGCGCGCAGGTATTGGCAGACGGCGAGCGTGCTGGCGCGCGACCTGCTGAGCAAGCACGGGCAGCTGGACGAGCAGCAGCTGGTGGACATCACCAACCGGCAGAAGCTGTATGAGCTGGTGGTCGACGGGCGCATCGACGACGCGCTCAGCCTGCTCACTAGCGCGTACAGCCCTGAGGTGAAAACACAAAACAGTCCAGGGGTGGCTACTGCCATTTTAGGACCGGCATGCCCCTGTTTGTCCCCCTTTGGCCACGGCTGTATCCTGTGTCCTGCATGCAAGCAGTCAAATGTATGCGAGCATCACTTGGGCACATGCATTTGAGTGGCGCAGCGCAATGCATGCGGGCTGTGTCATGTCGTGTCCAAGCATGGCCAGCTGTACGACGCACATGTGCCGATCCCTTGCATGCATGCGTGCATGCGGAGCGATCACAGCGGTACAGCATGTCCTTCTGCATGCCACCTGCCGTGCATTCTTCAGCAACGCGCTGAACCCGACTCAACACCCTTTTTACGTACTGTAGCTCGGCTCGCCTCCTATGGGTTTGCTGACTCATGCATACCAGCGCCAAGAGGCTGACATTTATGTTTAACTCTTGGCCCATTTATGCCCGGGGCTACGAGGCCCTTGCCACCCCTCACACCCTGGGTGGCATTGCCAGCCTGTACCGCGCCTGACTTCAGACACAGCGTAGCGTGCTTGTGACACTAGCGTGCTTGTGGATGAGTCCGCGTGGTCGGTCGCGCTGCGCAGGTGCTGGAGGCCTGCCCGCACCTCAAGTTCCGACTCAAGGTGCAGAAGTTTGTGCAGCTCATCGCCGACGCCAACCGCTCGCTGGCAGCGGCACCCGCAGCCGCAGGCGCCTCCACCAGCGCTTCGGTGGAAGCGGTCGCTGCTGCTGCCGTCGGCGATGCGAGCAACGGCAAGACGAACGGCCACGTGAACGGCAGGGACGAAGCGGGGGTCCGGGACGAGGCCGGAGCCGGCGCCAGCGCCAGCGGCGGCGGCGGCAGCGGCAGCGGCGGGAGCAGCACTGGCAGCGGCATGGAGGTTGCGTTGCAGTACGGACGCGCTGAGCTGGCGGTGTGCTGCAGAGGGGAGCAGGACCAGGAGCTACTGCAGGTGTGTGGAGGGAACGATGATTCACGCAGTGTTCGCAAGACGTGTTGTACGGGGGTGCACGTGCACCTGGCTGCACACGCACACCCTGCTAGGCATGTGCTGATATGCACATCCCGCATCTTGCATTCGTCAGTCCCGACCACAGAGCTGCTCCTGCAGAGCTGAACGCATCGCACTGCTTTGCCCACGCAGACACCGGCCTTCATTGCTGCACAAACGTTCCAGCAAACATGTTAGGATAGCGGTACTGCGAACGCATGTCGCCTTACGCTGGCGTGCGAGGATACCAGCGCCAGCACTGCAGCCCCAAGGGACCCCCACACAGCGGTCCATCACAAACTAGTGAGCGCTGATGCACAGGCCAAATGTTTCAATTGGGATCCTTGACGCCTCCCCTGCTGTAGGCGGCCTCTGACAGCAGCATCAAGCTGCCGCGTGCTGCGGCGTGTCAGCCGCAGCGCTAGCCACCACTTATGTACCTCATGCTGCCTGATCCATAAGCAATGAACCAGGCTGGTGCGGTATCCTGGTGCTGCTGTGACGTCAGGCGTGATGGTGTGCGTGCTGCCAACCGGCCCAGCCCTGTCGTGTGATGTCTGGCCCCTGCACAGGATGCCTTGTCGCTGCTGGCGTATGACCACCCGGAGACCAGCCCCTGTGGGCACCTGCTCAAGCCATCGGTACGGGTGAGTGCCCGGCAGGCCGCCTGAATGCCTACCGACCCAGCGCGTGGGCCCTTTGCTTTTGTACCAGGGCAAAGCCTCCCATGCACGCGCTTGCTCGTGCGTCTGTGGGTGGGGTGATGCGCCACGAGGTGCGGGGTGCGGACAGACATTGCAGAGGAGGGTGTTGGCCTTGGTCGTGGATGCACCAAACGAGCAACCAAACGAGCAAACCTGAAGCATGGTTGTGTGGGTGTGTGTGCCTGCTGTCACGCAGGTTGCGCTCGCGGAGGAGCTGAATGGCGCCATCCTAGCACACAGGTAGGCGGGGACACCTCCAGCCGGCCAGCTTGGCAGCACTTGGTTGCTTGCCCCTGACAGCCCTACTCGGGGCATGAGCATGCATCCATCTGTTCGCATGCATCTGTTGTTCCAGGGGCTTCCGTCACACTCCGCTTCCTCTGCATTATCGTTTTCAGCTTTTAAAGGCGCACGCGTCTTTCGTGTGGAGCCCGCTAGCAACGCAGTACGCCCTGCACTTGGCCATGGCCATGTCGCACGAGTGGCTGGCTCATGAGCTCATGCACCCGCATGTCGCGCGCACATGTCGCGTGAGACCCAGTCTGCATGCTCAGCTGGTGTTTGCTGCATGGTATGTATTGCGCAGGGGGTTGCCAGCTGCCTCCCCGTTGGAGCGCCTGTACCAACAAGCTGCTGCTGTCATGACGGTGGGTGTGGACATGCTGAATATAGAGTTGGCTCGTCTATTGGCTTGTTTAGTTGTTATTACGTAATGGGCTTGCTGCAGGCTGTTCTACATCATACGCAGGCAACGGGTGTTTGTACATACCACCGGTGCTCAGCGTCCGCATGGCCAACCTTCGGGCCTGTACTGCCTGTACTGCCGGCATCCTGTGGTACCATGTCCATGGAGGCTCGGACGCTCGAGTAGCTGATACCGCACCTTGCGTAGGCTCTGCCATTTTCGTGGCCCGCACGGTGCTTAGCAATGGTTGCGCCCCGCGGTTGCAGCCTGCCAAGGTCCAGGCCTTTGGCAGCAGCGCGTGCTGTTTATTCGGTTATCATGCCACAGGCATCCCGTGATGTGTCCATCGGCTGTGTTTGTCCGCTTGCACGGCATGCCAGTATGAGCAATCAGTGGTTGGATGCGCTGCGACACTCCCTGCGTTGTGTATGCAGGAGTTGAAACGCGGCGACCAACCGCAGGCCCTGCTGCTGCCAGACGTACGGAAGCTGGTGCTGGAGGGGGCAGCCGTGGGCAGCGGCAAAACGCTGGCCCCAGCGCCTGCAAGCGGCGCCGGCTGCAGCTCGTAAAGCAGTGTGCAGTGTTGGAGCTCTGGGGTTGACACGCAAGCGCATGGTGTGCGCTGGCACTTCCTGTGTGCTGTATCTGTTGCAGCTACTAGATAATGTAAGCAAAACCTTCGGTGACGCGTCCGTTAACGTATGAAAACCCTAGTTTTGTGCCGGACTCACTTGGCAGTCGTGTAGGTTGTTTACTGTGGTTTTTATATGCGCTCGAACGCACTTAGTACTGCGCCGTCGACCTCAGCCACCTCACAGATTGTCAAGTTTCCAGTTGGGCAACATAACGCCAGCCGTGTTGAACCATTCTGGACAGTTGGTTGCCAACCAAGTTGAACCACACAGAGAGGCTAGAGCAGTGATGAGTGGTGCTTAGGAGGAGCCACAGGGTCGTGTTGCAGCAGTGCTCCGCATGAGGCCCTGCTCACTGCTGCATAACCTTCTTCAAAACAACCACATAGCGGTGAACGCGGGTTTCCAGGTTTGGTATGCAGAATGGTGGGACTTGTCGACACTGCAGAAGACTTTGTTTGCAGGTTACCTAGCCCTCGCGTCAATTCCCAGTGTTGCAGGGATTGCCTGCTCCAAAACCTGTTGACAAACGAGGCTTTCGCAGAGACCGAGTAGGCCCCCGAGTGAATAAGCGTTCCTTTTGAACGGGCACCGCTGGCGCAGACGGTTAGACGCATGTGTGCAACCGCTGGCACAGGGGCCACATGCGGGCCAGATTGCACTTTCAAAGCTGGAAGAGGGATGTGAAGGTCTTCCTGCACCCTCCTGCAGCTCTTGCTGGTGGTGCAAGGGCCCACCCTTGCAGCCAGACGGTGCTGGCTTCAGACGTTCAATACCTTTCTCACGTCCTAGTCACAGCTCGGCTACAGATGGGAAGCACGCACGTGACGTGACCGTGATGAACGAGTTTGTACCGACGTGGCAGGACTGCATCGGGAACTACGCCACAGGAGCCGTCGCTGGCCTGCTATTGGAAGCAGGTGCACTTCGCTCAACCGGCTCCACCTGAATCGCAACGGTCATCCAAGCCTGCCTTGTGCTACCAGTGCGCGTTTGTGTCGCATCTCACAAGGTCCTCCACACTATGATATATTTTGGTGTGTCTGTCCTGCATTTTTGGTATTGGTAACTGTAGCTGTCCATGGGGCCAAGGTACTGCTTACGCGTATGCAGCAGCTCAAGGCTGGCCACCCGCTGGGCACGCTTGGCGTCCGGTGGTGGGCAGCTGCAATTCGCTCCCCAGCGCGTCCCAAGGGGCCTTATCAGGGTGCAGTTGGGACCCTGGCTGCTGGATCTATTTGGTCAGGTGCGCCGATGGGTCATTACACGCAAGCCTTGTGCCTTCACACGAGACCAGCACCGACATCCAACTGTTGCATGTGTATTACCGCAGCTGCAACAATATGCGCCAACCATATCGCAGACTGCTCTAGCTATGCACTCTGATATCCCTCCGTTGAGCACCATCATAGGGGCACGGTGTGCTCACGTCGTGTGTGCACCACGTTGTGATGTTGCGCACACGCTGTTGCACGGTGTCCACACATTGCAGCGGTCAGGGCCTTGGCACTGTGTGTAGAGGTCCCGCTGCTGGATGCTTCAGCACTCACCTCATACACGTGGTGTGCGAGTGTATGTTGCCTGACGCGCCTGACACGGTGGTGGTCGTGGTTCCCGGGGTGCAGGCCTGTTTGGTGCCACATACGTGCCTGTGAGGCACGCAGTCGACACGCTGCATGCCCAACGCCGCCAAGCAACACACCAGCAGCATCAGCAGGATTCATGCCAATACGCATGGCAGTCCGGCGCGCCAGATGCGCTCGCTGTGCCACAGACAGCATGTGACGCCTCAGCCTCCGCCTCAGCTGCTGGCAGCGCCGCTGCAGCTGACACGCAGGCAGCACCGGGCCATGCTCATGCAGTCCGTCGCACTACCGGGAACTCTGTCGAAGACGCCAGCGCCAGCGCCTCACAGACAGCTTGGAGTAACGACAGCTCCGAGCGCTGGCTGCTGCCTTCCTCTGCAATACCCCCCCTGCAGCAGCATGCTCCCAGGACGCTACCCGCACCATCATCATCCACCGCTGCTGCTGCTGCCAACGGCGAGGATGACGCTGCCCAGCAGGCAGCAGTGACGGGCATGGTGGCTGAGGCCTCAGGCCTTGCTCAGGGGGCAGCCATACCGGACGGGTCTGACGCAGCTGACTGTGAGCAGTACAGCCTGTGGGGGCCGATGCTGGCGGCATCCGCGGCCAGCATGGCGGCGTCCACAGTGCGCGTGCCCAAGCAGCACGTTGCGCAGCGCGTGGCTCAGTACGAGTTCTTCTGCTCAGTACAGGCGGTGAGCGCCACAACTGCATGCTGACCTACAACAGTGCATGGCACCAGAGCTAACACCCACAGCGTCTTCTCCCTGCGCCCTGCCCCCTCGCTCTCATACGCTTTCTTTCGGCAGCTTGCTGCATCGGCAGCCCAGTGCGCATGCCAGCGTGTGTGCTGCAAGCATGCGTATGCGAGCAACTGAATAGCCGTAGGCCAGTGCACCAACAGCGTTCGCCCTGTTCACCATGCCATGAGCAACATCACACTGCGCATGCATTCACGAGTCCATGCCCGATCGCTTTCCCATTCGCACTTTGCCATACATTGAAATCTGTACTACCTCAGCCCGGTACCCACGGGTCATACCATCCATCAGCCTCGGCGTGCGAATGCTCCTGCCTTGCATGCCCCCTTCAACTCTTGGCCCCCAGAACCGCACCGGTATAAACCGCCGACGTGATGTGCGCCGGTATGTGATGCAACCCCTGTTACATTCCAGGTTACATGTCACGCTGTGCTGTGCTGTGCTGTATGATGTATGATGTATGATGCTATGAGTGCTGTGCAGTTTGAGCTCATCCTGCGGCGCGAGGGCGTGAGCAGCCTGTACCGCCGGTGGCCGCAGTCCATCGCCAAGAACCTCCCCTTCGACGCCGCACTCTTCGTCACCTACGAGGGACTCAAGCACGCGCACCTGGAGTATAAAGCGCTCCGGCGGCTGCGGCACGCGCAGCAGCAGCGTGGCTGGTCCGTCCAGGATAGCGTGGATGTTGGCGTGGATATTGCGCTGTGGGAGTCGTCGCTGATCGGGCTGGTTTCGGGCGCGGTCGCGGGTGTGCTGACCGCGCCGCTGGAGCTAGTGAAGCTTCTGTCGGACCCGGGGGCAGGCGGCAACGGCGCTGCCGCAGCCAGCATGCCAACCACTAGCAGCTCTGCCGGCGCTGTCGGCAGCGGCAGCGGCAAGCTGGGGCAGCCTCTGTCGGCTGCACCCGCACACGCTACGACAACAGGGTCAGCAAGCATGGGTGGTGCAGGCGTACTGGACCACCCCCACCAACACCAACACCAGCAGCTCCCCATGTCTCAGGCGCAGACACAGGCGCAGGCACAGGCGCAGATGCAGGCGCAGTACGCACACCGGACTTGGATCGCGCTGCCAAAGGCGCCGATACGGAAGGGCCTGACAGGCGCCCTCGTGACGCGCCTGTACTGGTGCATGTTTGAGGGCGCGGTCTTCTTCCCCTCCCTGGAGGGCTCGATAAAGGCCTACGACTTTCTCTTCGTGGGCGTCGACGGCGAGGATCACGATGAGCTAGCGCATGCGGGCAGAGGGGGAGGCGGTACCGGGCGGTACGATGTGGATGGCCTGATGGTGGGCAGCGGTGTTAGCCTGACGCAGCGCCGTGCCACGAGCCTGCTGCACTTCTAAAGATTCAACGTTTTGGCGTTTGCAGGTTGCAGGCTGCGTTGCTATTGCGTCTTCTGTGCTGCACTTCTAGGGCTAGATGGTCTTTGCTGGTGTTGCAGCTCCTTCTGGAGCACTGCATTACAGCTGTTTTCCTTTGCTGTACATCTCTGCACCCGGTCAGTTACCCTTCGTTTCATTCCTTGCTTGTCCTGCCTGGCCTGTTTGCCAGGCAGGACAAACCTGCAGGCAGCCTGCTGCACTGCGTGCCAGCCAGAACGCATCGCGCTGATTCCGCAGGTTGTCAGCTGTTCGCCTTTCATTATAAGGCCTTTGGAATCTGATGGCTGCATCCCACGCCTGCATCCCGGTAGTTGTCGTTCGCTGGCATGCGTTATTGATTTTGTGTCGAGTTACGGCCCAGCTGATTGTCCAGCTCCAGCGATCGCTGTCCTTGAGGGTGGCCGCTGACCAAGCTGGCCAAGGGGGCCAAGGCGCTAGACTCTTCGCCCCCCAATTTTGTCCAAGCCGCGTTTCAATTCAGCTTGCTGCCGTGCAGCCCGCATCCGTACGCTACGGACAGCCACATTCTTTGTGCCTGATGGCACCCACACGGGAGAGCGCAATCGGACACGCGCACGGTATTAGCTGTATCATCCTCACTGCCATGTCCATTATTGCACTCCGGCCTGTTGATGTTGCCATGTACAAGATATTGTCATGCTGCTGCTTCAGAGCGCCTGGCGCAATTTCCCTCCTAGTGCTAATAATAGTAATTTGATTGCAGTAGCCGGGACATTAGGCAGCAATGCGAGCTCTGTGTGCAATGTGACAAGCGCACATGTTGCGGGCTCAGCTCCGCACTCGATCTTCTAGGTACTTTCCCTGTTTACCAGTGTCGGTCATTGCTGGCATCTGACGTCTGCACGGCTGAAGCTCCGATGTGCGTTTGGGTGAGCTGCTCAATGTGCGTGCACAACACGCCATGTAAGGCATTGAGTCTTGTCGCGGTTCCCGACCAAGCCTTAGCTGAGCATGTCGCAGCATCCAAAATGAAACGCTACGCAGGAAGTTGCAAAGCTCGTGCCATGCCCGGGCAGTGCAGACAGCGTATTTTTACGGCCCATGCAGGCCGTTTGTACAGGTGTAGGGGAGCACCAATCACGTCTATCAGCGCCAGCAGAGCACATGCAGGAAGGTGCAGCCTAAGTTGCAGCCTGTGCACGCTCCTCGACTTGGTGTGGCTCGACGCCACATACAATGCATGACAGAGCGTAACGTAGCCACGCACACGGCGCACACTTGCAAGCGACATTGCACAAGTCAACGGCAGCACGCTATGCTATTGTGCTAAACAACGCAGGATACAGGCACACACAAGTCACTGAGGTCGCATCCACTGCCAAGGAGCGCTGCAACCCGCCTGGAGCTCAGCATCCACCCGGTGCAACAACGATTGAGCAAGGTAGGACACCTGCAAAGCGCCAGCCAGCACCCGCACAGGGTGTCGACCTGAGCCTCTGCTGCTGGCGGTGGTCCATTACGCCTGCATGAGCGCTGCATGGTGCTGAGCTGGCAATAGAGGGTGCATAGACAGCTGAAATGGCTACGCATGTTGGAGGCTGCTGGTGCGCCTCCATCACGAGGTCCCAGCGTACGCCCTATCGTGCAGCATCCACTCGGCACACTCTCTTCCGCACTGCATTGTGCCAGCAATGAGTTTTTCTTGTGGGTGTGTCATACTGTCATGCACTCAGTGGGTGCGCAAGAGAGCCAGCGATCAGAATGGAGAGCTTTCATACGGGGCTTACAGAGGCCTTTGCCTGTGCCTGTGCAGCAGCACGCAGTCTTAGCCACTGCACGTCGTTTCCATACTGCTTATTCTTCAAGGCGGTGCACGTTGTGTACGTAGCAGCGTTCAGGCTACTCAGATAGTACAGTAAGCTGATAGCACGCGGGTATGCTGGTTGGACATGTACGCAGCAAGGCCAGCAGTGGAGTCGCAACGCAGCTGCAACGCATACCAACTCATGCACGACGAGGGCAAGCCCATCATCGAGGGCGTGACAGACAAGCGGCGGGGGGTGGATGCAAACAAACTCCAGGCCGTGCTGTGCATGCACTGGCGAGCAGAAGGGCGTGCGCCGTGCAGGCACAGCCGGAGTGCACAAGTGTGCTGAACGCGCTTCTACGCATGAAATGGCTGGTTCAACCACTCACGGGGTATCTTAGATTTCTCACCGTTTGCATGAGCATTGCAACACAGGTGACCAAGGCGGCCACTGTGCGTGCCCAGCACGTGCTGGGCGGAAAACTGACCAACACAAAAGCAACGGACTCAAAGCCGCAGCGAGTGCATGCGAGAAGCCTGTGAATGCAGGCAGTAGTACGTAGTACGTTGGTACGTAAAGTATTCACGTTGCGGGGCAAGCCGGTGGGTACGCAGCATGCAGCATCTCACTGCACAGTGCTCACACACGTCCACCAGGCAAGAGAAGGTTGAGGGGCAGCTTGCGGATACGAAGGAGGGGGTCAAGGGTCAAATTCAAATCGAGGGGCATGAACGGATACGGACATACAATCTGGATACAATTGAGGGGCAGAAGCGGATACGAGTTTAGTGCGCCGCCCGGTTGTCGGTCTACAGGCGGGCAAATGGCATCTGTTTTGGTTCATTTCAGGCTGATAGTACAAATTAGTGAACGTAGGTGCAAGGGCGTGTGGGGATTGTGTGCTCTGCGCAGCAGGCGCAACAGGAATATGGCAGCGACGCTGCCAGGTGCAGTTGGGCGAAGCCGTACTTGACTACCCCTCCCAGGGTGCCCAGTTCAGGGCCCAACCCACCGCAGTCGCGCTGCATTCAAACTGCCCCAACGAGGCTGTCAAACACACCCAAGCCCACGCATGCCTACACATTGTAATCTTGATAAGTGGTTGTTTTATAAGCCGCACCACCGAATGGGAGCGAGCCGTGCAAAGCAAATGCTGCCATGCAGGGGGCTGTCATGGCCTTACAGTCAACAGGAACCAACACTGATCAAAATCAAGGCGCAACCGGCCATGGCGTGTTGATATTGCCAATCATGCGTGAAGCCCGCATCGCCTCAGCAGCAGCTCGCTTAGCACACCGCTGCCACCTTCAAAGCTAGGTGGTTAACTAAAGCAGCGTGTGAAGCCCACTGCCAGGCCAGCAGCTCGCTTGCACGCGACCGGGGCAAACAGTAAAGCCAAGACTGCACCTGGCAAAAGCAGGCAAGGACATACACCTGTCCACGGACGCAGGGCGCAAACAATCGCCTGGTCCTGGACTGCCCACAGTGTCACATTGGATGCACACACTCATCCCACTCGTTTATCGCGCACACATCACTCTCGTCTCACCCTCGTAACTGCTCGTAACCGCTCGTCTTCCACACTGCATCGTTAAAACAGGCACGCCCCGCCCAGGGCAGGAGGACCCGTGCCCCTCGGTGATCGAGCCTTGTTTCGCTTCCGAGCAGGAGGCAACGGACCGCCACGCGCTCAGCGGTTACACTCTGTTGTCGGCGGGCTGCACGCCGGGCACGAGCGGCGGGACATCGATCACGCCGCGGTTGATGGGGTTGGGGTGCGCGGAGTCCTCCAACGTGGACGCCTGGTCGGGGCGGCGGCCCGGGATGATGCCAGACTTGGCGGCGGTGTCCTTGTCGATCTTTGTATCGTCCTCCGTGCCCAGGCTGGGGATGGGCAGGGCGGCAAGGCCGTGCTTAGAGAGCTCCATCGAGCCGGAGGTGGAGAAGTCGCTCGAGGGCGGCTGGATCTGCATTGCATTTGTGCAGATCGCACGTTTTAGTCATGATATCATCAGTACAGGGCGGCCCCAGCTGGAATGCAAAATCATTCAAGCCCGAGCTTGCCAGGCATTACGCAGCAGTGTGTACTGCAGCATTACGCAGCAGTGTACTGCACGCAATGTGTGAAGCTGACCAGGACAAGCGGACAGCCCCTGCATACATGATGCTTATTGATGCATCATGCGTCCGTCGCACATGCATGCACAAAAGCACGGTACGCAACTCACATCCAGCTGGTAGAGGGGCTCGGTTCCGCGCCACGTCTTGGGCACGAAGAACAGCAGGTCCTTCTCGGGGTAGAAGTGCTCGAACAGCAGCACCAGGCCCATGAACAGCAGCGACACGCAAGGTGATACCAGCGAGTCCAGCCCGGTCCAGTCCGACATCGGGGCTGCACGCAACGCGGCGAACAACACGTGGTCACATTCACAGCAGCAAATAAACTTCAGCAAAGCGGACACCACCTCAGCGCATGAGTGCATGCAGCCGTGCAAGGGCTTTTGAGCGGATGGCGCAAGACCAACTAACAACCACTCATGCAGTTGATCTAAGTGGCCTACATGCATGTGTGTGTTCGGCATGCACGCATGATGCACACAGACTTGGTCGAGCGTTACAGCGTGTAATCCATCTTGCAGGGCCTGATCCTGGCGTGCTCCGTGATCCACTACTCACTCTGGTCGCACGTCTCGAGGTCAGGGTTCCACACCGGCGCCGTCGCCTGCGCCTCCGGCGGCGAAACTACCATGAACGACGGCAGGCCCGGCAGCGCGATGCCGTAGTTGTACGCGTACTGACCAAACGCCACCAGGCTGCCATCTTTCGGCAGCGAGAACTCCATCACGATTCGCGTGATGAGGCCGCCGGCCAGCGACAGTAGACCCGCGTTGGGCGAGGTGCGGGGGACGTAGACGGCGAAAAAGAGGGGCACGAGGCAGGACGCGAAGACGATGTCGAACGCGACGACGAGTAGGTAGGCGGGGTCGTAGGCGAAGATGGCGGCGAGGACCGCGGCGCCGGTCATGGGCAACGCGAAGAAGCGCGCAGCGAGCAGGAGGTACTTGTCGTTGGTGCCGAAGCGGGGGATCTGCAGGGAGCGAGGGCAGGTGGGTGGGATGGTGCGGAGGTGTACAGCACAGTAAAGGCAAAGGTGCATGATTAGGCGTTATCGGGTAGCGCGTGAGACTGTTTGAGATTGGGAAGGAAACGGCCAATAATGAGAGGGCGTCAGGTAGTGAACGCGACAGCTTTGGACAGGCGATGCAGCAGGGGCAGGCCAAAGCAGACAATATGCTGCACAGCTGGGCTGCCCCCCCCCGCCCTACAGCCATACCATGGGGTCAGCCAAGCACCATACAATCAGGAGTCAAGAATGCACAGCTCGCTCATGGCGCAATTTGCATGCGCGCAATGCGCACCTTGCGCCAGATGTTGTGCGCCATGACGGTGGCGGTGGCGAGGATGGCGCCCGCGCCGGTGGACATGGACGCAGACAGGATGGCGATGAGCGTCCATGCGCCCAGCACGCGGGGAAGCTTGTCCCACACGAACTTGAACAGCGCCATGTTGGCGTCCGGGACCCATTGTGCGCATGAAGGAAGGCCCAGCGGGTTCGAGCAGGTGTCGGCCTCGTACTCGGCGTACTGCATGGCAGTACAGGCAGTACAGGCAGGCAGATTGGTCATATGGTACACATATCAGCGCAGTACCAAACACATATCAGCGCAGTACCAAACACATATCAGCGCAGTACCAAACACAGCGCATCACCATGCACGAAGAACCCCCTGCTTCGCTCTCCCTGTGCCCTGATCAAGACGGGAGTGGCCGCTTCGCGACAAAGCTCAAATGTGACAAAGCAAACCTGAGACCAAGCCCTGCATGCTGCCATGCTTGCTCAGCCCCGCCCCGCATCGTACTGCAGTGTAGCCGCATCGTACCGCACAGTGTCACACACACTCACAATGGAATCGGGGCCAAAGTTCTTTCGCGCCAGAGCGGCCAGCATGCCAAACGGCACGCAGAGGCACACCAGCAGCAGGCCAGCAATGATGTTGGCCATGCGGGCCGTACGAGGGGACTTGGCCGCCATGCTGCGTGCCTGTTTGCGCGCCCAGAGCAAGCAAGTAGCACGCACAACGTCAGGTTCAATGCGTGTGAGGTCGAGCACACGCATGCTACCAGCACCAGGCTTGCCAATAAGCTCCGAACACGCATAGCATCCATCAAGGCAAATTGAAATAAGCCGAATCCGCATGGTCCACTGCAATGATGCCGCACCTGGAAGTCGAGCGCGCAGAGGTTTCCGAGGCCCAACACGAAAATCGTGGCCCAGTTCAGCAGGATGGCGTTGGGGAAGGGCGCATACGCATCCGGGTCCGTCATTCCCTTGTTGTTGACGATCACATCACCGTTAGGGTACGCGTAGGCGTCGCACGTGTCGACCGTGCAGTTGCCGGGCGTGCCCTGGAAGCCAGGTGTGGAGGCCGTCACATTGTCCCCGAGGTTCACCGTGAAGCCCAGCGACGGCGGCGCTGAGTCCTGGTCTGATGTCACAAAAGCGTATATGGTGACCACGGTGAGGCCTGTGAAGCCGAACGTGGCCTGGAAGATGTCTACATAGGAGATGGAGAAGAGGCCGCCGGCGATGGTGTATGATGCGAGCACGGTGGCGGAGATGGCCACGCCGGCTGCTTTGGGCAGGTCGAAGCAGAACTGCAGGATGAGGGAGATGCCCACGAGGTTGCCGGCCAGCAGGAAGGTGAAGGAGATGAGCTCAATGAGGCTCACCAGCACCTGCGCATATGGGAGGGATTAGGAGGGATAGGAGGGATGTCATGCATGCCAACAGCCGTGATGACCATGCGGCCGTGTGCGGGAGGGATAGGTGGGACAGCACGCATGCCAACAGCCGTAACAATCACCATGATTCCATGCATGGGGTTATTATCAGTCATATGGCGCATGTATTATTGCTGCGATGTATTTTTGTTTTTGAACGGGACCGGTATTCCCTGGCAGCCAGTCTGACTGCGTGAGCGATCCATGCAGCACCCTGGCAGCTAGCTCTGTAGCTCAGGCCTGGACGGTATGTCTGGTGCTTCATGCAAATGACAACCAGGCTTGGAGTGGTACGCATGGCGAGCCGATGAGGTGAGTGGGGGTATGAGATGCAGGGGGGAGGCTGATCGACATTCCATGTGTGTACCCATTCCCCATACACTACTGTGAATCTGCGATGCACCTGGCCTGCGGTTTGCAGCAGGCAGTGCAGGCTTGTACTGCCGTTTGTACTGCCGTTTGTACTGCGATTTGTACTGTCATTTGTACTGCCCTCACCTCCATGAGCTTGCCGTACTTGCGCTTGTACAGATCCGGCAGCGTTAGCAAGCCCATCCGGTTGATAGGTCCGGCAATGGTCAAGCCGTTCTGCATTCACGCAACAAGCCACGTGCATGCCATTGCAGCGCCGGCCAAAATCAGTGAGGCTGTACAAATCGCGGCGTGAAATCAATGCAGTACACACGCGCACAACATCGGATGCATGCATGCAAGCCAGGGTATGCACCCATGCATGCCATTATGTGCAAGGTTCATGGCGTGGTGCAATGACCTGGTGGGGCCATTTTTGGCATGCGGTGTGGCGCATGCACACCTATCTAGCACGCCTAGCACGTCTACTGCACTCACCAGCACGAGAGAAATACCCAAGCCAATTGGCAGCACTGCTCCATCCCAAAACGCGTACTCAAAGCCAAGCGAGGTGTTTCCCAAGGTGGAGTTGGAGTCAAGGCCTGTGGGATGTACGGTAGGGTAGTAGGCACGCACCAAGCCAGCAGCAGTGAAATAATGTCACGGTGCCGTTCACCATGCACAGCCTTGGTGCATTGCGAGCCCACGGCAAGACAGGTTATGCTGCTTGAAAACACTTGAGGTTGAGGTTTACGTCTTCCTTTACAGCCATCCCCTGTGTACAGCACCTCACGCGACCGACGTAAGTCAACGGCACGACGGAGCCACAAACACACGCGCAGTGCTGGCCGAGTCTTACCCTGACAGAGCAGAGTGAAAATAGCGATGTACCAAGGCAGCGACCGTGCGCAGACAAAGAAGTTCTGCAAGTGAGGAAAGCACGATGTAGGGTAACATGATAGTGCGCGTTCACGAGCCAGACAGACGACCCGCAACGTACTGAGCGTACTGTACACTTTACTAGTGGCACTGGCCCCCTAAGAGAGCAGGTTGAGGCTCATAGAGACTCAGCTGAGACAAAAGAGCTCCTGGCAGTTCCTCTGTGCGACTGGCAGAACGCGAGCTTCAGCTCAGGGACACAATCATCTTGCTCGGCGCACTGCCTGTCAGCCGCGTACGTACGCTGCTGTGAACACAAGCCACAAGGACAAGCTCCTCTGCAACGCGCGCCTTACCTTGGCCTCGCCCTTGATAGTGATGAAGCCGAAAAATATACCCAGGGCGGCAAAGAACAAGGCGAAGAGGCAGACCGGCAGGCCAAACTGCAACGCTACGCCTGACGTGTCCAGTTCCGCAGGGCACGGAAGGCCACACACATACTGCAGAAATGGACACAGGAAAGAGGGACAAATAAGATTCAGACGTGTTGTTGGGGGACAAGTTATGGCCCGTTTGGGCTCATCGGCCGTCGGGGTTGTTGAGCGCACAACGGACTAGGGTCGTGCCATCACTAAAACTCACCGCTTGGCAACAAGACCCAGCATAACTGAGGTCATCGACTGTCTGGTCATACGTATAAACACCAGGAGCTATAGAGAAGTTGCCAGTCGTGCAATACTGGCTCATTTTCGCCTTTTTTTCTGGTAGGGGAGGGGGCTGCAGAGGTTTGTACTGGCTGAGGCTGCCGAGCAGGATACAGGGATACAAGGATACCCGCGAAGTGCGCAGTATAGCAGGCCGGTTGTGTTTATAAAAACGTTGGCCGTTGGCGCACCTCCCACGTGGAACAGCACTTGTGTCAAGTGGTGTGTGAGGCAAAGTGGTGAAGCCTTCACAAAACCAAGGTTAGACACGCAGCTGTTCAGTCGCGGCTTATAAGCAACAATGATCAGCGATGCGATGATGTACTTTGTTGTTGAATGTTTCAGGGAGTGCGTTCGAGCAGGAATTCTGGGTTTGCAGGATGAAGTTTTCCTGCAGGAGTTTTTCTGGCAACCTGGCAACTCATTGCGGCATCGATCAGAGGCCATTCCGTTCACAATAAAAATCCAAAGGATCACCTTCAAAACCAGACCATCCTTGCAAGTTAGTAGGCCCAACCTCGTGCTAACACAGCCGCAACGCGTGCAATCACTTCTCACTCTCGCTGAAGGAAAGCCAAAATGCTGTCCCAACACGCCACTCGCCTCTCAAGTGCCCTGTTGAAGAGGGCCACCCTTCAGGCATCAGCTGCTGGTAAGGATTTGGGGTGTGTTTCGGAAATCATCCAAAACCCTAGCGCCCTGCCTGAATGGACCTGAACCGCTTGCTCAAGTCGCTCATTGTGCGGGGGCCTGCGTGTCTGTGTTGGTGTGTAGGCAGCCAGCACTTCAGTGCTGCTGCAACGGAAACCCCTGCATCCCTTGGATACACCATGCCCGGAGAGTTCGAGGCGCATGAAGGTAAGAGGGTCAAACCAGCAAAAAGTGCTGCGGCCCGGTTGCAGGGACTTTTTGCCCGCAGCAAGGCAATTGAACTGCCACAAAGCGGTTGAGCGTGTGCTTTGCATACGACAACACCCTGCCCAAGCGTTGCTGGCTGGTAAGCCTGTGCCGTCACCCTGATGACCATTCGGTTTCGCCCTGCCAAATGCCACGTGGAACTGGCGTGCTTTTGCTTGAACTTACTGACTCTGCAACTCGTCGGTCATTGCTGTGACTGCAGCTTGCTGGATGGGCTGGCCGTACTCTGGCTGCCTGTGGCGTGAAAACGCGGCGCCGGCTCAGCGCGAGTACGCGCAAATCGCAAAGGCCATCTCGCAGTTTGAGCCCGTCAAGATGTTCGCCGACCCCGACGTGAGTGAGCGCTATGGCACCCAGCCTCGAGCTGTCGCTGCAAGCCTGCTTGTATCACCTGCAGGCTCACCTAGCACATGCGCCAGAGCGCCGGAGACCTGAGCGTGTGATCAGATCATCAGGGTGCCAGGTCACTTGTGGCACCGATACTATCAGAGCGCATCTTTGCACAGTCAGCACCCAAGCGCATGTAGAGACAGCGTCCCAGATTTCTGACTGACGTGTGGGCAGCCAGATGATCTGATCACTGCGCGTCCTGCATTCAATTGCATGCACCCGGCATCCTGCTGGCTTGCGCTATGCTGGGGCGGCGGCCCATCCCATCGTGTGTCTGCTGATAGCAGTGAAAAGGTGGCCATGCTCTGCCAGTGATACCAAAGGAACACCACATGCCTGCTGGTAGGCCACATGCATGCACTGCGTGGCATTGCCTGCCTGCATCACCACCATGAACCAATTTGCAATCGCTTTGCTTCCATGATGCTCTCGCGTTTGCAGACCTACGGCCTGGCCAAGTCGTACTTCACAGGGGTGTCAGGTGTGGAGGTGGTCAAGATGCCCATCAACGACGGCTGGCTGCGTGATTGGGGACCCACCGTGAGTGGTTTTGTGTGTGATGCTAATGCACATGCAGCTTGCTTATCCATGTGTGCGTGTTGGGGAATTGGGTGCGCATGCTGACACCAACATACCGGTAGTGGAGCTCTCGATGACAGGGGATGCGGCACGCCAACATGCCAGGATGCATGCGCCAGTGCAAGCTTAATTTACATTGCTGTTTCGTTCTGGGCTTCATGCCTCAAATGCCTGTGTCCTGACAACCGCATCCTTCCTAAGCATGCATGTGCCTTCTGCGCTGCAGTGCATTGCGCGTGACGACCCCGTGACTGGCAAGCGTGAGGTGGCGGGCGTGCACTGGGACTACGACTGCTACGGCGCACCCGGCAAGATCAAGATGGGCAGGCCGCCCATGATGCCCAACTGGGACAAGGACCACGCCGCTGGCCGCAAGGTGAGCGCAGGGCATGTTGTGACTGTGTGGAGCGTGGACCTTGCACCCTGGGTTCAGACCTGCATGCAAGCATGAAGCGCAAGGTAGTGCACAAACACTGCATGTTGTGTCTCTCTTGCTTGGGCAATGGCAAAGGTATGAGCTCTGACCAGAGCATGGCTTGCTGCTGGGCGCTAATGGCTGCTGCTGCTGCTGCTCTGTGCTGTGCCCTCAATCCCTCGCATCAGATCCTGGACATGTATGGCCTCAAGGCGTTTGAGTGCCCGCTGCACCTGGAGGGAGGCTCCATCCACTCAGATGGCCAGGGGTGAGTAGTCAGCAGGGTGGACAGCATGTCTGCCACAGCAGCTTATCGGTGCATGCTTGCGCAGTGCAGCAACGGGCTGGCACGCCGCCATGCTTTCGATGGGTTCGGTGTTGAAGGCATCACCCCGTTACGGGACCCAATTTCACGTGCAGCTCAGCATATGACCTCATCTGCCGAGCTCACGAACTGTTTTCAGTCTGGTGCTTCCTGCGGCGGTGGTCAATCACTGGTTGTGCCCTGTATCCTCTAATGCCCGTCCTTACGTGCTTGCTGCCCGCCTGCCTTCCTGCCTTCCTGCCTGCCCATCCCATCCACTTGCGCAGGACCCTGGTTGTGACTGAGGAGTGCCTGCTGGACCACAGCCGCAACCCGCACCTGGGCAAGGACGGCATTGAGAAGATGCTCAAGGACTACTTGGGCCTCAAGAAGATCATCTGGCTGTGGAAGGGCATGTGCGGTGACGACCACGTGAGTGGGTGACTGTGTGTAGTGTGCTCGCGGAGTGCATGGGAACCTCCAACATCACATGCTGTGGTCTCAAACGATGTGATGAGCACAGGCAGCCACTGCACCATTCAAACGATCCCTCCACGCGTCCCCATTACCCTGGACCTTGGAAAAGCTCCTGGCATTGTCTGGCATGCGGCTTCCCGATTCGTACCTGCTGATCCTGTCATGCTGATGCTTTCCCCTGCTTTCCCCTGCAGGTCGTGAACGGCCACGTGGACAACATGGCCACGTTCAGCGAGCCCGGCACCATCCTGCTGTCCTGGTCAGATGATCCCAACGACCCTCAGCATGAGGTGTCCAAGCGCAACCTGGAGATTCTTGAGAACGAGACTGACGCCATGGGCAGGCGCCTCAAGGTCATCAAGCTCCACGCGCCCACGCCCATGTTCCGCACGTTCAAGGAGTCCAACACCATGGACCCCGACCACATCAAGAAGGGCTACGTGCCGCGCATGCCCAACGACCGCCTGGCGGGCTCGTATATCAACCACTTCATCGGCAACGGCTGCATCGTCGCGCCGCAGTTCGGCGGTGCTCAGTCCAAGACTGACGAGATGGCGCTGGAGACCCTCCAGAGGGCCTACCCCACGCGCAAGGTGAGACAGAGCGGTCTGAAAGACTGGCACGGATGAACGTGTGAGTACAAGTATTTTGCTTCCCGTGTGTATATGCATTTTGGTGTTGGTGCATGCGGCACAGCGCATGCATGGCACTGAATGCCTGCATTGGACCGCTTGAGCTGACTGATACCTCACTGCCTGCCCCAATCGACTCCACACCCGAGACTGTGTGCACGCACAGCTGTCACTTAACATTTTTATTCAATTGTATGCCATTGCCTTGCGCCGCATGCAGATCGTGGGAGTGCAGTCGCGTGAGGTGCTGCTGAATGCCGGCAACATCCACTGCATCACCCAGCAGCACGTGGCGGCCAGGCCCGCAACCAAGTAGAGCAGGAGCTGTGCAAGGTCATGCCTGGGCTGCTGGTTTCAGCAGGACCCGGGCCGCCTTCACAACACAGCGGCGTCTTTGCCTTTGTTGGCTCGTTGCCTGTGACGCTTGAATTGTTTTTGCCTTCGGACCTACCCTAAGCTTATCTGAGAACGGATGAACGATTGACTGACCTTTCCAAGTAGGCCACAAATGAACTGGCTGCAACAAAATCCGCATCCGTGCCCCTCACTGGTTCTACTAGGTCTACACGCTACACAGCGCAGCTGCTGCGGGCATGCTTGCCTTGGCTGCGCAGTAGCAGCTCCTTGCGAACTTAACACCTTGGCCCAGCCGCCGCTGTTGGCCTGCCGCTGCTGGCCGAGCCGTACTCCTCTGAACACTAGTACTTGCTCTGGCTTGAGTGCGCGCCCAGCTTACTCGGGATTAGCTGGTGTGTTACAACCAGCCGTGGTATGCTTGATTGACCTTAACGGCGCGTCATGCCACAACGCTCGCACGCTCACCCTGCCTGCAACAAACATATAGCCTATTTGACATGACACCACGACTATGCAGCGACAGCATTGTTTTGCTTTAACAACCTTTATTGTTTTTGGCCATTCGGGATGCTTTGGTGCGGTGTGTACGATCATGCGGTCACCCGCTTTGCCACAGCGCTGTTTCTACGCCTTGCAGATGCTGCATATTTAGTAAGGGCTGCAGCACGTGTTTCCACGATTCCACATTGAATGACACTGGCAGCACGTGGATACGTCATTTACAAACCCCGTCATCACCCTGATGGTGCAAATGGCAATGGACTCTGTAACCCGCAACCTCACTCAAGGACAGCGAGTCACCGGCTACCTACAGCTGTATTCCTCTGCAGCAATGTCACATGTCCCGACACCTCATCTGCAGCATGCTGGAATTGTCATGTCAGCAGTCAGCACTGTCAGGCGGGCCACTCACCACTGACCGCTGTGCCTCACAGTCAGCGCTGAAGGAACAACCACAAGACGCATGCATGCATTCTGTATGGCCGGGTGGGTCACATGAACCATACAGTGATACAGTCACAGTTGCAGGAGGAGTTGTGAGGAGCGTTACATTGTGAGGAGCGTTGGCACCGCATGGGTTTGTGCTGCAGCAGCACTGTGCAGATGCTGCTGGTCGCCCACTGCATAGGCTCTTTGCTGCGCTCCTGGATCTTCACAATGCTTGCCACAGTACAGACCTTGCAGCTGCGTGGACGGTCATGCAGCGCCTGGGCTTCTGTCCACACCACATCATGTTGCTGTACAACTTTAATGCCGGCGCCGCTACGGTCATCAAACTGCATAGCCGGTTATTGCAGGACTGTCTACCTTTCGGAGTGCGGCAAGGGTGCCCACTGTACGCGCTTCTATTCAACCTGTGCCTATCTGGCCTGCCCAGCTTCATTGCCCGACATAGCCCAAACGCCGGCATAGCACTCAATTTGCCCCCCCCTGCCCTGCGCGTTGCATGGCTAATTTACGCTGACAACATTGCTTTATAAGCCGCCTCAACTGAGCATCTCCAGGCCTGCTTAGACGCCACCGGCGATGATTGTGCTGGCTCTGGCCTGTCGACCAGCGCGGCAAAATCGTATGTCACCGTCTTTCGTCCTCGTGGCGTTCGGCCAAGCCCACATGGTGCTAGGCGGTTCGAGGCATCGACACACCGCACGCTGTACACACCACATACTTCCAACATTGCCATGCATGACACGTAGGGGCACATTTTTGGGCTCCAGAAGCACGCAAATGCCGCAATGCGTGCGATTAACAGGGTGCACTCCATGCTGCAATCTGTGCGCCTGGGCAAGCCCTTGCACACTTCTATTCACCTGCTATCTGCCATTGCATGTCCTGCCTCGCCGTAAGGTGCCTGCCTCACTGGTCTGGCGTCTGTCAGCCCCACCGGCCGCCGCTCTGCTGAGCAGAGTTTATGTTGCCGAGCCACGATACCTGGCTCAGCCGCGCTTGGGCCCTGGGAGTTGGCAAGGGCATTGCCCGCGCAGTGTTGTACAGGGACACAGGCCAGATGCCTTTGACACTGCATGGGCTGTGCCATGCTTGCATGTTGTACAGTCGTATGGTGTGTGCTGATTCCTGTATCATGTGTGCTGCCATGCGCACTGCGGCTTGCTTTCCTCCTACGTCCTGAGGTTCTGAGCTTGTGGCTGCTCTCATGGCATCACAGGTGCTTGTCAAGCACTTTGATCTAGTGGTGTTGCAGCGGTAAAGTCCGCCCGCTACTGCTCACGTCCAATCTCGGCTGCAATTGATTCGATCGTCCTCCCCAGATTGTCCCCATCAGCGCCTGGCTTCATGCGCATGGTTTTGCAACGTCGCATCCGATACGCCACACCTGCCACACCTGCCACATTACTCACCTCCACTCTGCCCGTATACAGCAGCTGCTACCACAAGCGTGGTGCTCGTGTTCCCCGCTGCTTCCCATTGACGTTGGCAGGATTCCGCATCTGTCTTGTCATGAGCGCACTTGCCCCATCCTGCGCGCGACTTGCTGCACGCACTTCTCGACTGCCCTGCCCCTGCACTGCATCTTGTGCGCTCATGCTACCAAACCCCTGCCACTTGCTTGCGCTCGCTCAACGCTTCCACTTTCCCCCTGACGCTGCAGCCCGCTTCACCATTGCGTGCACGTTCATCTGGGCCCAGGTCACAAACACACGCACACCCAAATGAACAACACACTGCGCAGGTGACCGCTTCAAGCATCCATGAATGGCCTGATCGGCCAAGGGATGTGAAGTCAATCAATCATGGGTTTGTGTGCTAACAAAGCAAGCCAAGCTATGGGAGTATGATAGTGATTTGGGTGACTGTTGAGGCCGCGACACTACCAAACATCCACATCAGGAGCGCGGTGACCGAGCGGTCCACGCTTTCCCAGATGGGAACTGCACTAGGGGATGGCCCATGCGGCATACATGTATACATATCCAGCGAGCGAGTTAGCGAGCAATATTCAGGTGCAGCCCCATGCATGGTTATATATTAGAAACACAGACTGATCCATCAGTCGCTGTCCTGACGTGCGTGGCCTGCTGCTCATGACATGCTACTACCACACGGACAACAGGCGCCCTGACGTGTCACAGTGAACGCACGCCATGCAGAGAGTGAGCGGGCAGCACTGCTTTGTGCGCTGCTGCAGTAGGTGCTATGCAGCTGAGGTCCCACAGCAAGAGCGGAGCTGCCCGATCCCAACACATTTTGCGCCTTTCCTCCGTGCCCGTGTTGGGCTTGCGTGTATGCGTCCGTGCATAGCTCCCTTTGATGATACCCACGTCACCCGCGGCAGGACTTTTAGTGACACAAACAACAGCGTCAGATGAGAAACATAGCGGGTCGTGAACGCGTGCGTGGCTAGACCAGTTGTTTGTGCCAGTGTGCAAAAGCAGCACGGTCCAACCGTAGGCAACCAAACAGAGAACTGGCATATGGGAGGAAAGCCGCAGGCCACTGTCATGAGTTAGTGGACCTGGCTTGCCAAAAAGTGTGCTGTTGCGACACGTGCCACACGTGACAGCCTTGCGTGCGTGACGATGCGGCGGTGCCAGCCACCTGCCAAGGGCCAGGTGCTGAACGATCGGCAACACAATCCAGACCAGGTAACCTGGCTTCCGTGCAGGGCCAGGGTCACACGCATTGCAGCCTGGTGTGAACGTGCGGGAAGTCCAAACCTGCCCCTACGTGGAACCCTAAGGGAAACGCGCTAATTGGGAAGAACAGGCGTAATATTGTTTACAATACCGGCATGCAATTAGGCCGTTTGAGCAACACGGATTGTCCAACTCACGTGCAACAAGGCACGGCGAGCACCGCACGACCCAGCACAACGCTAACGACGCACAATGCGTTAACCCAAGGGCTACCTCCAGAGTCCAGGCCTATGTCCAGCTTGTGCGTATGTGCTCATATCATAAATCTGTGTAACGGAAAGTCAGAACCCTTGCGGGTTCCTTGCACATCCTTGTCACCCCGCTCACGTGGCCGTGACGCACTGCAGCCACATGCACCAGGTATTCCCTACAAGGTCTATACATTTCGTGTCAGTCAGACGATTAAAGCCTTAACGGTTGCAAACGTGCCTGCAAACTTGGAGCCGCACACAGCACGTACGCAGGAAATCCCGGGAGCTGAAAACGGTGAAAGCAATGTATGACAAGCCTCACGCACAGCAGTGCTGCCTTGCATAGCACGTAATGGAGGTGGTATACGTAGGTGCTTGCAGCGCATTTGTTGAAGCACTCAGCAGGAAAGGTGAAGCACTTGCCATTCCTGCAGAGTGCTTCAAGAAAGGTTTTCTTGAAGCACTCTGCACTTGAGAAGGTCAGATGCGATGGGCGCTTTCAGTGGCGCGATGCTTTGCAGGAAAATCATCCGCCTATATAACACGACGTCCGCAGCTGACCTGGTACACTGTCAGCAGCGCTACTCCGAGTTGCAACTCTATCTTGTGGACTGCGCCCCTTCACTCACCCGTCAAACGACACGAGCAACAATGCTTGCCTCAAACGCAGCAAGGATGTCGAGCGCCCTCTTCAAGAGGGCCATCACGCAGGGCGCTTGCGTAGGTGAGCAAAGCAACTCGCCCTCGAACACTGTGGCCCGCAAACCGTCACATACAGGCACAGCACGTGTGTGTGCTCCAGTTAATGAAGTCCCTTGTGTGACATTGCAGGAGGCAAGCAACTCAGCAGCGCTGCTGCTGCTGCCTTGGAGACCCCTGCATCCCTTGGATACACTATGCCTGGAGAGTTCGAGGAACACGAAGGTGAGTCTGACGCGATGTTGCGGCGCTTTGTCTGGTGGGCGCAGACGTTTGGGCGCAGCACAGTAAGGTACAATTAAAACTCAGGGGTACGCTCCAGTCTACAAGTGATTGTTATGCCCACACACAGCTTGTAGCGTGACCATTTGCTTTGAGCTTGCAACTTGGTAACCTCGTCCGTGACCTTCAACTTCTGCACGATCAGCACAAAGTGAAGTGCCCAACCAGGGCGGACTGTGCCAAACCAGCACCTTCTATTATGATATGATACTATTTTATCCATGCTCTCAAATTCCTGTGTGTTGCCTGTCTGCAGCTTGCTGGATGGGCTGGCCATACTCTGGCTGCCTGTGGCGTGAGAACGCGGCGCCGGCTCAGCGCGAGTACGCGCAAATCGCAAAGGCCATCTCGCAGTTCGAGCCCGTCAAGATGTTCGCCGACCCCGACGTGAGTGGTACCATGTGTTGTGCACGGGCCATACAATTGAGCCATACGTTTCGCCGCCTGCCTTTTTCTGTGCGGTGCCCAGTTCGGTGCCAACCAGTGGCACCGTGACCAGGCTTGTTCATAGGCAGATAACGTCACAGTGTGTTTGCTGAGCCTGAACTGTGTGCACGCAATATAAGCAGCACACCTTGAGCTCGCCTGCCAGAGAACAGCACTGCTGAAGGTCATGACTCAGGGCCTGACCTTCAGCGTCCTTTGCTCGTCAGACTGCTGCCCTGCCCCGTGCGTGGTTACGAAGGTCCTCATTATAATGCGTCCTTGCTTCCTGACACTGCACTGGTCCTGTGCGTGGCTTTCGCTTGTTACGCAGACCTACGATCTCGCGAAGTCATACTTCACGGGGACGTCAGGTGTGGAGGTGGTCAAGATGCCCATCAACGACGGCTGGCTGCGTGACTGGGGACCCACCGTGAGTGGTTTCGGAACGCAAACAAGAAGTCGAGCTGCTGTATCCAGGGCGTGTGTGTGTGTGGTGGGGGGGGCCGGGGGGGGGGG
>BDDA01000110.1:23854-40309 GCA_001662385.1 Chlamydomonas asymmetrica
ATCCTTGATACATCACCCCGATCAGTATAGCCGTAGGCAGGCTGAAATCCGGCACAACACACCAAGAGGAGCGGCCAAGCGGGTCCAGATGGCGGCATGGCATCCTGTAGGATGCCATCCATGATCCACCCATCCATGATCCACCCATCCATCTTGTGTGTGTGTGTGTGTGTGTGTGTGCGCTGCTAGGTCGGGACTCACTCTCACAGCGCTCAAATTGGTTCTCTGCCTGTTACAAGAGCTTGAACCTGCATCGCTTGTTGATTGTTCAGCTGCGTACACTGCATCCCTGTGCACCTGCATGCATGCGGTCATGCATGCATGTGCAGGTGGGCACCGAGCCTGAGCTGGAGGCTGTACTGCAGGAGGTCAGCGCGCCCAACAGCCCGCACGCCAACAAGCTGGTGTTCATTGAGGTGAGCGAGCGCAGCTGCTGCGCAGCTAGGCAGGGAGGGCAGTACAGGGGCGCTGAGAAGGCATGCATGAATTATGATCTTGACAACGGGCCGCACAGCCTGAAGTGGCCGGGCCGAGGCACACAGCCTGATGACATCAGGCATCACTGTGCTGGTATAGTGCATGATAAAGATAGGACCACCAAGGGTGCCTTAGGTTCGGTGCTGGTGACACACGCAAAGCCCCAGGTGTGTTGCTTACCAGGAGCCATCATGCCATCACCTCATGCAGCGCCGCATGCAACCTGGCGCCTGGCGCCTGGCTGCCTGGATCAGAGCAATGCGCAAGCCCAAGCGCTTTCACGGAAGCGCTTCGCCGCACCACATGTGTGTCTGCATTGCCCCATACGCCTTGAGGTCTGCATTCAATATGCCAATGACAAACATGGCGTGAGGCAAACATTGCAAGCTGCTGCTGCTGCTGCCACCTCTGCTGTTGCTGCTGCCTCCTCTCACCTCCCTCCCCTACCTCTACGCACCAACGCGCAGGCCGTGATCCACCGTGATGACTGCTCCAAGGAGCTGCTGGAGTGGGGCAGCCGCGTAGCCACCGCAAACAGCCGCAAGCCGGTGCCAGTGTTCTAAGGGCCCTGCCGCCCTGCTGCGCTGATGCCTACCATACGGCTGCTAGCGGAGGAGGTACACCAGCTGGTATCGCCACCAACAGCAATTGGTGAATTGCAGGCTCGCAGCAGTAGCAGCGGCAGCAGTCTGAGCAGCGGAACCATGTTGTGGTTGTGATGCTGCCTATGGTTGCCGCTAGCATTGATGATTGTCCAGGTGTACCGCTGAGGTCTGTTCGCGCAGCCAGGGGTTTTTCCTGCAAGGTGCTGCATCACACCGCTCCGCACCGCGTCACACCTGGTCGGGGGCACAGCGCAGCTCTGTTGCGGTATGACACTGAGTTGTTGGCTAAGACGTGAGGGCCACGTTGTCCGCAGCAGGACATCCTTTGTTGCCTGATTGCCTTGTTGGATGTTTGTCCACAGCATACCTTCACCGCAAATGGAATCCCAGCCCGCTTCGGACAGGGCGTAGGTGCAAGCGCACAACACACTCACTCTCAGCATGCATGCATGCATGCGTGTAGACTTATACGGCGCGGCGAGGGCGTGCGCTGTTAGTGTTCCGCCAGCAGCCTATCACTACCAGCAGGCCAGCAGCGCATATAGCTGAATGAGCCACGCGGGCCTGCGTGTCACCGAATGGCACGCGGACGAGGTGGGATAATGCCGGCGCCTTGCGCCAACCACACGCGCACAGGTAGGTGCTTCATCCCCTTGGCAGGAATGCTTCCTCAAGGTGCATGCAAAGCTTGCGTGGGGGTCTGAGCGATAGTCATTCACGCATGCAGTCCGTCAAGGGCTCCAGGCAGACCAGACTCCAGGCAGTCCTCACCCTGACCTCGCCTGTGCCGCCAGTTTCATGTTGGAAGTCAGAGAGAAATACCTTTGTACATCACTCAGACCAGGCAGCAGCCGTCAGGCTCGAACCGCGACGGTGCATCGACAGGTACGGCCAGGGTACGGCCGTGGCAGGCTAGCTCAGGAAAGTGTTCAAGCCATGCGCCGCAGTGAAGAAACCAACCAGGGCTGAAACTTCCACCGAGTCTGTAAAGTTGGGCTTGGAGGCATAACTGGGATCAGCAGGTGGGGGCCAGCAGGGAGCAGCGTAGTGTAGAGATAAGAACAGCGTGTGTGAGGCTCCATAGCAGGGAGGGCACTCACTCCACCAGCCAACGTGTTGTGCATGCTGCACACCAGGCCGCAGCAGTGCAGGCATGGGTGTGCTGTGACGTTGTGAGCGCCGAAGTGCAGGTGCAAGGCAGCACGCGTGCACCTGCAGAAACGTCCGCGGTGGCAAACGCCACATGCGCCGCATGATGGAGTGTACAGTTAACTCTGTCGCCTGGCAGCGGCTCCCGTCAGATGGACGTATGCCAGAAGCCAAGATTAGCGAACAACCGCGATGACTCCATGCCGACCGAGTTGACCACACATTGCCGGGTGGTTGACCTCCAGGCTGACGAAGCATCAAATCCAAAGCATCAGCATCTGCGTTTGGCTGTGATGATGTGATACAGCGACACGTCACACAATCCACAATAGTGTGAAGTCCGCAACGCACAACACGACTGGCGATGTGCTGTTTGAACACGTTGTGGCCATCTGCTGAGGCCTTGCGCAGCACGAATGGTGCAGATGTCGTTTCGCCCAACCGGCTGCTCTGCAGATAGTTGGCGCAACTCAAGTGTGCCCAGCCCACTGAGGAACAAACCCTGGACTTTTATCGCTTTGCAGACTTCCTCGTTCCGAGGTGCTCCTAGTGTACCCCACTGCAGCAGTACAAACTGCGGCGAGTGCTCGTCACTGGCCCCAATCAAGCCCGCAACCACAGCCACAGCAGGTTGGTCAAAGTGCAGCTCAAGGGCACAAGATGACTCGCGCAGGCATGGAGCAGAGCAGCAGACAGGTGTGTCTGTGGTTGACAGCTCGCACGTCCTGTATAAAACGGCGAGCCGGCACCCAGCGCCAAGCGAAGCTCAGTCCAGCCCTGTGAGCCTCAGCAAGCTTGTTTCAACGTATCCATACAAGCCTGAGCGCTACATCGGACCGGTGGAGGTCAAGCTTGTTCCGGGTGCGTGGTCCGTGTGTGGTTGATGGTGGAGTAGAATTTCCCGGCTGCACGGCTGCTGGTGTGCAAGGCGGAGGGGATGAAAGCCAAGCTAGCTTCACATTCGTGGCACAGGGATTTGCTCATCTGGCTAGCGTGTGAGACCACCTTTCACCAAGTCCTTCAACTCCTCCTGGCGTCGCTCCACAAACAAGGCTATGCTAGTGCTCTGCTTGCCGCCAAGTAGTGCACTTGACGACAACTACACCCGATACACCCGACTGCCCCCGTTGTGGTCTCCACACACTTTATCCCCTTGTGCAAAGCGCATCCTCACGAGTCTGCTCACTTATTGCAGGTAAGGGCAGAGGCTTGTTCGCCAGGCAGCCCATCGCTGCTGGCGAAATTGTTATTGCGAACACGCCACTGGTTGCGGAGCCATCCAGCGCAACGCACTCGCGTGTGGAGCCACTCGCCTGGCGCCTTGCCTGCTCCCACCTCACACAGGCCGACATGGCCTTGCTGCAGGACCTGAGCCACGGCGGCGATGAGCCCGACAGCACTGTACAGCCCGCGCTGCAGCAGCTTGAATCAAGGTCGAGCGCACATGCGCAGCAGCTGGGGCAAGCCAGTGAGCAGGCACACTACGGCAGCTCCTCTGAGGTTGTGGACACACTGTCAGTATCCCCTCTTGCACAAGGGCCTTCCGATCGCGGCCTGCAAACCTGCCCCGACGCCGCCTACTGCCCCGACGCACACGTCTGCGCGCCGTTGTCGCACCCGCGCATAGCACACGCAGCAGCCCTCCACAGCAGCTCAAGCAGCCCCTTCACAGGGCCTGCTGCCGTCACACCAGCGCCCGCTGAAGCTAGCCCGATCCAGCTCGGCCAGCAGCCCACGCCGCGCGCTGCAAGCAGTTCCTCAGGCAGAGGCCCCCAGCAGGCGCCGCAGGCGCTGCCGCCCTGCTTGGACCTGCAGCGGCTGCCCTCCAGTAGCGAGTGCACAGAGTGCCTCTACTCGCGCTGGGTGCGGGACGGTCCGTCCCTCATCGCCAGCAGCAGCAATAGTGCCAGCGCCAGCAGCAACGCCGCTAACAGTCCTTCTGCCACAGGCAGTACGCGCCCTGTCGCCACAGGCCTGTCAGCGTCTTGCAGCCACACGCTGCAGCCACAGGTACCAGGTCCGAAGCAAGGCTTGCTCGTCAGTGCCACCGCAGCGCCAGGCGACGATGAAGGAAAGGTCAGCAGCGGCATCCGCAACGGAGGTGCGGTGGCAGTGGCGGTGGAGCCTTGCCCTGTAGCTGCTGCGGTGAGCACATTCCTTGGCGCTGCCGCCATCAGCGCTTCAGACACGTATGACGACATCGACGATAAGCTCATCAGGGTGAGCTGATGCACGCGCTGTGCCGAACCGCGATGCACGCACCACGTCTGGACGGCGATGCACACGCCACCATCAAGGCCGCACACATGTTCACAGACACAGCGTTCCTGCATGGCATTGGAAATTGGGAACCTGGTGGAAACATGCCCTTACATAACCACCCACACAACCCCCGTAGTGGCCATCACGTGCTCTCCTGATGCCCCCTGCACACGCGGCGGCAAGGAGGGGTCTCAGCTAGGGTCAAGCCTGCCATTCAATCCATGATTGCAAGAAAGGTCATGCCTGCCTGCCAAATGCCAATCAAAGCAAAGCCCCAAATGATGAGGTAATACTGTATGCTTAGGTAAACCTTATGTAGGTTCTCCTAGGCATGCCCTGCAGGGTATGGCCTCGCCTCGAGGCCATGACTTCAAAACGACCAATCCACGTTGATTGGGGGTGTACAACGCCCTCAACCTTTTGCGATTGGTTTGACTACATGCTAGTGCTGTGTTGCATGTCATCGTGTGTGTGGGCATGCACCCCCACGTAACCCCCGCATGCCCTGCTGCCTGTCGTCACACGGGTTTGCGGCTGAGCAGGCGGCTGACGCGATGAGGGCGAGTGAGAGCAGCAGCAGCAGCAGCGGCGAGGGCGGCGGCGATGAGGGCGGCGGCTCGGAGTCTGAGGCTGCGCAGGAGGTGTGCGATGAGATAGAGCTGGGCCTGCTGCAGAGCCACGATGTGCTGCCCGCGCACTTTGCAATGGCACAGGCATCCGCCAGGCCCACCGCCACCGCCACCCACCACACCTACAACAGTACAACGGCTGAAGCCTCATCAGGCTCATCAGGCGGCAGGCCGTCCTCGTCAGCAACCGCAGTGGTGGGCGGGCTGTATGGCGGCGGCGGCCTGGACGGCCCTGCAGCGCATGCGAGTCCCCCCTTCGGCGGCGGCGGCGGCGCCGAGTGGTACGACGGAGGTGCGGGGTGGCGCAGCGCGCAGCTGCGGCAGCTGCAGGACAAGCTGCGCATCAACATGATCTCCGCAGAGGACCCAGCGCTCGCCGCCGCCGCTGCTTCGGCAGCTGCAGCAGCAGCAGCCGAGGTTGCGCCTGCCCCACCGCCATCTACCGTCATGGCTTTGCCTGTGCCGCCCACCGCTGCGTTCTCCATACCAGCGGTACCTCTGTCCCCTTCCTCGCCCGTCAGAGCCGGCCACATCAGCGGTGCTGGCAGTGAGGCTGCGATGGAAGTAGCAGGTCGCGCTGTCCCTGTGGCGACCGCCGCGACGCCTGGCGTTGTGACGGACTGTGCCGGCTGTGAGCGGGAGTGCAACCAGCGCCCTGCTAGTAGCCTTACCACGCCTGCTGCTTCCTCCTCGCCATCGCCATCCTCCGCTTCCACCGCCGCCGCCGTGTTGCCGGCCGGCGTGCGTGAGATGTCTGTGGCGGAGGTGCAGGCGGCGGCGCAGGAGGCGCAGGCGGGTCACCGGCGCCAGGCGCAGCTTCACGAACCGCGCGCCGTGCTGTGCCCGCTGTTTGCCATCATGAACCACGCGTGCGCACCAAACACCGCCCACTTCCTGTTCAACGGGACCAGCGTCGTGCGCGCAACACGCGACATACACGCAGGTCGGTTGTGCGTGTGTTTCTCAATCCACTCTTTTAGACCTGTCATATTCGTCGCTTTCCATGTAGTTGAGTGGGCGTCATGGTACATTCTTGTGTTGTTGACCCGCCGCGTGTTGCGCTGCCACTGCACGGCTCCCACCCGTTCCTCTTCACTGCCTCACACGCACTGTACTTCCAGCCTGACTGACTTCTGCATGCTGGGTGCAACCAGCTGCACCCCTAGCAAGTGCATTGCAGAACATGCAGTATTCGCATCACACTTCTGCTGCCTCGCTTTGCGTGCTGCTGCCCTGACCAACCACCAACCGCTTCCCCCCCTACCTGACCTCACCCATACGGCAATACCTGACCGCCACCACTGCCAGGCGAGGAGCTGAGCATCTCCTACCTTCACACCTGGAAGCTGGGCCGGCCGGCAGGAGCCCGCCGCGCAGTGCTGCGCGCAACATGGGGCTTTGAGTGCGACTGTGACAGGTGCGCGCTGCTACACGCTTCCTGCGCTGCTGGCAGGACGGAGGTGTTGGGGTGGGTGAGGGGGGAGTGGCACAGACGCACAGTGCGTTCGCTCAATTCAAGGCAGGGCCAGGCAAGGTGTACAAATGCTGGAGCGGTCAATACGCTCATCCCACTCCCTCCTATAGTCCTCATGCCATTCCACCAGTGTTGCATTGGGTGCCATGTCGCCACCTTCCCATCCTTTCACCATGTCGCTGGCTCAGTGACTGCATGCATGCATATGCCCCTGCCAGTTGCCAGGCAAGGGGCAGCAGGGGCCCTGCCTGCTGCCACCGCCTCCACGTGTGCAACATCGTGCATACACGCACGCGTGTTTGAGTGCATGCACGCGCACGTTGTGCACTTCGCAGGTGTGTGGCGGAGGGGCACCTCAGCGTGCGGGCGCAGGCGGCGGTGCAGGACGCCGCCGCCGCCGCCGAGGGCCTGATGGCGGAGGCGGTGCGCCTCAATCCGTACCGCAACGTGTACCACAACGGCACGCTGGCGTTCGTGCAGGCGCTGGGCCCCCAGGAGGGCGCAAGGTACCTGCAGGTGCGGCTGCGGCTGTGAGGTGTGCCTGTACGCTTGCTCTGGAGCGTGGTAGTGCAGCAGATAATGCAAAGGTGCAATGTCTGCTTACGCATGGTGTGCGCTGGTGTGCTTGTCATACATGTGTGTATATATGTGTGACACCATGTGTATGTGTGTAGGAGCGCCTGGCGGAACCGTGCGAGAGGCTGCTGGCCGAGGCGGAGGCGGAGGCAGAGGCGCAGGCGGGCGCCCCCTGCAGCACGGCGGAGGGCCTCCAGGGGGGCGCTGAGGGCATTGCTGCGGGGGGTGCTGCCAGCGCGCTAATGCTGGGTGCGGCACTGCAGGCGTTGCGCATGTACTACCACGCCCGGCTGGACTACGGCAAGGTGAGCGAGGACAGGCAGTGGAGGGGGGCTCAGGACCGGTGGCTGGTGAGCGTGATCGTGGCGTGATGCCTTATGCATGAGAGAGAGAGAGAGAGAGAGAGATTACATCACCCGGACCAGTATAGCCAGAGGCTCAGACCAGGATATGGCAGCAAGAGCATGGTTTGCATCGTTTGCAACATTTGCATGTGTGTGTTAGCGCGTGTGTGGATGTGCATGTGTGCGTGTGTGTGTGCACGTGTCCACCATGGCATGGGGCCACACTACCAGACGGGATGGCGCTGATGGTACGCCGGCACGACTTGATGCCATGACTGCGGTTTGGGTGTTTGCCAGAAGCGGCCTGTCGGTGACACAATGCGTATGCGCATCGCTCAGCGGCTGCGCGTGGCTCGTCCTCACTCCCACCCCCTGCCATGCGTGCAGGTGTGGGACGTGCGTGTGCTGCGCGCCCTGCTGGCCACCACGCGCGCGCTCTCCCCCACCAGCTATGAGCACGTGCAGGTCGCCAAGGACTGCCTCACACAGGCACGCACCCTGGCCGCCGCCACCGGCACCTGCAGCGGCCCTGCCGCCACCGCCACCATGAATCACACAGACCACACCAGCTGGGCGGCAAGCGGCGGCGGCGATGATGATGGCGGGCGCGATCAGGCTGAGGGGCAGGGCGAGGGGAAAGAGGATGCGTACGTGCGAGAGGGGGTGGAGGCGTTGGCGACTGCGCTGCGGTGGCGGTACGGTGACCGCCACAGCGATGCCTTTGCGGCACGCTTGTGGGACGCAGTCATGGCGGTGCCCGACCAATGAGGCTATTAGTGAGCGAGCGTATCAACGGGTCCCCCGCATAGGGATTCGGGACCGAGCCATACGTAGCAGATGCACTGCAAGTACAAGAGAAGGGCCGCCGAGGCCGGCCTGGTGCGCGTGCTGCTGAGCTGATACAGCCTCACACCCAGCACCCAGTCTCTTAGTGATGGTGTATGCACAAATAAGAAGACCGACATGTACTGTATGTCGTTTAAGTGTTCATCACGAATTCACGATGATGCCGTGCAGCAATGCCTGCTGCGCTGAGACCTGCTGCATTCTTGCATCCCTCGTGTTGTCCCTCAGCACGTGATACGCCCTGCTGCTGCCTGGCGTCTGTACCACGACGCGCATCGTAGCGTGCCACCAGCCAGGGCCAGGTCTGCTGCTATTCCCATGGCTTGATAGCAGACAGCTCTTTGCATGCAGATCATGTTTCCTCGACTTTGGTCTTGTGCCTTTTTCTATGCAGCGTTGTTGTTTATGCTCTCTTGTACTCGGATCGCGTTTGAATGTGGTTTACCGTGTGACATGTAGTTGATTTGGCGACAGGCTTGCTAGTGGAATCCCGCGTGTCCCTCCGCGGGATGGTTTGCAGCATTCATGATTCTCATAACGCTAGCTGCAGACGCCCCCAGCCTGCCCCAACCCCACACACCCACACATTCAAGTTCATCATATCGGACGATTTGCTGTGAGCGGCGACACAAGCGTGGTATGAGTTTGCGATGCACAGTGGGCCTTGCCCCTGGCATGCTGCCCATGCAGCATGGTATTATTGTGAGACAATTGCTTAAAATGCATTTGGAACTGTGCACGCTGTGCAGTCTGTGGCCTCACCACTTGAAGGCCCACAAACTTGAACACAACCCAGTGAACTCTGTTGTTGACCGAGTGGATCCTTTGAACGTGAGCCTTGGAGTACGCATGATCGCACTTGTCCCCTGATAGGAGGGAGGGCGGCAGCAGCAGCAGCAGCCTCCCTGGCGCTGTGCCCGCTGAACATGACCTGGGAGGCCTGCCCGGTTTGTGAATTTGCTTTCCTGAACCAACCGGATGTACCGTTCGTCTTCTCTCCGCTCATGAGCTGTATCATGACGTGCGGCGGAGGCACGTTGCATGCCCGCCTCTGTTACAGCATGCAACTCCTGCTTGGCCTTGATCGCCACATGTTGATGCTTGCCTGGACCCCGACCAAGAAAGTTGCGAGCAGTCATACGCGTGGTACTGCAGTGCTTTGCAGTACTTGTAGATTGTACAATGCCCACAGACAGCAGCACCGACAGTGCATTGAGATAAGTTTGTCGCACCCACTTTCCAGTCCAGAGGGGAGCGTTGGCTTCGGCTGGGAAGCTCCAAACGCCGAAAAAACCTGAGATTTGAACCCAATTCTTGGCAGCGCAGCGGATCACGTTTATGGCCAGCAGCACGCACACTCTCTCAAGGTCACCAACAGTGTGGGCGGCCGAGGGGCTGCAGCTCAACGCGTACATGGCAATGAGCAGCACCACATAAGCAGCGCTGTCCCACATCCTACAAGGCCCCTAGCGCTAGCCTACGTACGTCACAATTCGTATGAGAATAGGTTGGAAATCACTGTACATGCAATGCCGTGTACAGTCGCTACCGCCACCGCTAACTGACACATACGGTAACCAATGAATAATGACCGCGGCGCCTGCAGCCTGGGTCAGGTGCGGCGAGATGAGGTGGTGAGCTCACAGCATGCGCGGGAGGTGCAGCTACAGGGGCGTGATGACTGATGAGGTAGCGCAGCGGCCCACCAGCTCACCGGCTCGCGGTCCGCATCGGGACACGCAGGCAGGGGGTGTGCAAGGCAGACAGTATCACTCATAGGGGGAATCACACACACGCACACACATGCGCAAATGCTTCAGGTAGACGGGCAGCAGGCCCACCTTGGCCAACACGCTGCTGCCTCCAGTCCTGGGCCCCCTAACCAAACCGTGCAGGCCTGCTGTTGGTCCGACATGCATGCAAGCAGGTTCTTGTGGCATTTATTTCATCGCCGCTTTCTGCGACGCCCTGCTTGCTAGCGAGCTCAGTGCTCACATACAGTCCACAACAATGCCATGTGCAAGGGGATTGTACAGTGCTCAGGGCATGCCCCCCTGCTTGTGTACTAACACGCATCAGCTATACCGGTAGTAGGTAGGTAGCTACACAGCCCACCATGGATCATCACTTCATCCGGAAGGCATCACACCACGCTGCAGCGCGTGCCGGTGTACATGGCCAGCCTGCGCCTCAGCTTCTGGCCAGCTACCACACGGATCCAGCTGCCCGCGTCCTCATCAGGCGCCTCCAGCTTGTACTGCATCAGCGAGGCGTAGCGCTTGAGCAGGTGCACCAGGTAGCAGCTGACGCTGCCCTCGCTCAGCACGCTCAGCGCCTGCGCGCGCGCGTCCGCCGCAATCAGCCGCGACGCCTCCTCGCTCGCGCGAGCGCCCTCGGCTGTGGCCACGAGGTCGTCCAGGGAGGCCTCCACCGGCAGGTAGTGGCGCAGCGGCTTGAAGTGCGAGTAGTAGAACTCGTAGCAGGCCGAGGGCGACTGGGGCCGCAGCGTGAGCGAGCCGGAGAAGAGCGCCGCCACCAGCGCGGGCCCGGGGCACGAATCGGCGTCAGGCACCATCACGTACTTGTGCCTGCACAGCGCGCAGTTAAGCGGAGGGCAGCGGTCCAGATGTGCAGTGAGAGGCAAGCGCTAGGAGCGGGGAGGCAGGCGGGAGGACGCGACCACTGCGTGCATGTGCCTCGAGCACTGAGCGGATGGACGTACCACGCAGATGTTGGGATGTATCACCACCGAACGAGCAGCGTGTGTTTAGAGTGATTTGTAACCCGTGGGGCCATGCCGTGTGCTTATGCAGCGTGTGTGTGCCAGACAGAGGTTCCTGTGGGGCCATGCAGCATTGCTCCCGTGGGGCCATGCAGTGTGCATAAGCGTAAGGATAAGCTGCAGTAGATCAGTGGTGAGGTGTGTGTGGGCATGTGTGTTCTTTCGGCTGTCGCAAAGCGAACGACGGTATAATGGGCTCAAGCGGTGGCTGCAGTAAGAACGGTCTGTCACATGGAATGTTAACGAATTTGTGCTGATGCGGCCGTAGCGTGTGTGTGAGGCGGGGGTAGAGGGGGGGCTCTTGAGGCAACCACAGGCGTGCACGTGAGTTGGCGAGGTGGTCAGCCAGGTCAAGCTGCAGGAGGTGAGCACACACATGAGATGCGAGCGCGCATACGATTTGCACCTGCGCACCCACATGCATGCATGAGTTCCCGGCGAGCCCACAGTCGTGAGGTCTGCATAAGGTAAGCGCCCCACTTTGACTGCATGCGCACACACCCACACCCAGCTTGACGCTGCGCTGACACACCAGGTTGCCTGTGTGACGGCCATGAGACTCAAAACGGTTTGGAACACCATGAACAGTACACTTGGGAGAGACTTTTGCTTTCCGTGGAGATTCACGTCCTTTGGTCTGGCAGAACACGGAAAGGGAAAGGCTGCGGCCAGGTAGAGACCCATCTGTGTTCGGCAAGGTCCTATCTATGAGGGTGTCAGGTTTGCCCTACTACGTGTACTGTACCAATACGTGCCGCTCAACAGGGCCACAGAGTCAGTCCTAGGTTTGTGGCTGGTTGCCATGAAGAAAGGGGGATGGAAGCTTTTAAGCACGGTCCTGCGCACGCATGCAGCAGCTCTCTCAAGGCTATAGCTCAGTACCTTGCTATCTGGTCGTCAAGCTCCTCCCTGTGTGTCGCAGCTTGCTGTTCATCAAGCTCCTCATGGTCGACATACTCCGCGTCGCATAGGTCTGGGTGGTTGTGGCACAAGGCCACAAGCTTGGCTCTCTGGTTCCAGCCGGTAGAGACATTGTATCCGAGCGATAGCCTGCTTTTACTGGTGCCGCGGAAAAACGCCTTATTGATGCGATTATCCCAAGCAACGTCCGCCAAATCCCATCTGCAGCAGCAAAAACAACGGTGCGCGGCACAATGTGTCAGCCGGTTCAAGGATGGCACACTGTCACGGAAGGAGCAGGAACACAAGATAACTGGCAAGGGGCACAGGCATCGGACGTATCTAGCCGCTCCGTACCCGTGATACCGATTGACGAATGCGAAGCTGTGCGGGTGAGGCAAGGGCAGGTCCAGGTGCTGTTTAGAAGTGGAGAACCCAAACAGAGGTGTGGCCCGCTCCGTCCACTCATACTCCTCCTCCAGTTCGTTCACTACTGGCACCAACGGCACGTCGCCCCGCCGGTAGACAAATTCCACCTCCAATCGAGGAGCATAGTAGAGAATCTTGGCCAGCATGACAAGCTCGGCAGGAAGCTTGCCATGACCCATTCCTGCTAGTACGTCGGGGTCTACGCCAAACGGTTTGACGTAGAGCGATCGATTGTGCAGCATCACACGCCATCCTGTTGTCTTGCTGGCAACCACGACACGCGCCGCCCTGTCTGTGTCCGCACGTGTGATGCCCTGCTGCGCGAAGGGCTCTAGCAGCTGCAGCACTATCGCACTCCATTTCGCCTCACAGTCGACGTGAAGCGGCAGCACTGGTGACGGCCCCTTGCCATACCCACTTGAGCTGCCGGTGTCACTGCTAGTAGCGACGTAGCAAAGCGGTATCCCTGTCAGGAAGGGGTGGTAGTTGAACAGCAGAATCACCGAGCTCAAGAGAATTGTTACTCCAGCGATGAGCACGCGTGCAACGAGGGACAGACCCCCGCTCGCAGAAGGACTATGCCATTTATGCTGGGGCATGGCTATAGACAACAGAAGCAGGCACGCCGGTTGCATCAAGTACCCAAATAGCTGGCGTCCTGGTTTGGCCATGCATGCCATTCTGCCGATCAAGCCAATCCAAATCTGCCCCACAAACTCAGACACCGAAGGGGACCCTCCTCTGAGGCTGCTGGTATTGGGCTATCAGCACACCTGAGAGAAGTGTCCCCTGTGTGCATCCTGCAGACACATCACAGCTTCTTGCACCTGGTTGATGGCAACGCAACTCCTTCCTGTCATATAGTGAGGAACGGGGACAAGGCCAACGGCAACACACTGATAGTGCCAGCGTTTAAAACAAAGGGCGACACTAGGCCAGCGCCGTGGACGCCTCTCTTCAGGCCTTTGCACAGGACGCTCGTGTACGGGTGAGCGACCATCAATGTGAAAACCAACTGCAGTGCAACGTACCTTCAGACAGCTCTGCTTTCTCAGAGCAACTTATATGCACCTGGCTGACCAGTGCCTCGTTTGACATGCCCTTGCTTGATAGGGACACTTCTGGCTGGAGAAAGGTGCAACCTGGCACTGATCATCATGTTCCTGCTTGCTTGCCTGCAGGATCCACCTGTGCCGTGCCACGCTTAAGCGTGTCTATGAGCAATGGAGCTGGGTGTGGGTGCTGACCCTCGGCAGTTTGCTCGCCGTTCATCCTGGTGCCGCCAACCAACCCCGTCAGGATGTATCCTGGTCAACAGCCCAGTCAGCGCCAGCCTGGGCAGTGACAAGAAGTTCACAGCCAAAGAGAGCAAGGCATGGCTTCGTGGGCTGTCCCATTCGCAGGTGTCCTTCGTCGGTGCACGCGCCCGGCTGACGGCATGCCAGTCCAGCACGAGGCAAGATGGTATGGGCACTGCCAATGCGATCCTCCCGAGCTTGACAAGCAGCGGAGATGGTGCAGGCCGCGGCTCTCCCTTGTTCTCTGGTGGACCTCAACACGGCTCGGCCCACACACACTCACCTCACCGACTGCCCCATCATCATCACCAACTCCCTCCAATAACGCCCTCCAACCAGGCCAGCGACGATGCGCAGCCTCACCACGCCTCTGCAGGGATCCAGTGCGCGTCATCCCTTGCAACCACCTGTGTCGCAGAAACAAACATGTGCACGTCTGAATGGGACACTATAGACCAGTTTGACACGCGACAGGGACCACTGTGGGCCATGCCGCGAGATTTGCAAGCCGCCGAGAGTGCCACAGCCTCAGGTTATGCACACTCACCACCTGGCAGCAGCGCTCACGCTGCCCCGCTGCTAGACATTGACCACGCGCCTGTGTGGACGCGCGACCGCTCCGGTGCGCTGCTCAGCGGCTACCGCCCGCAGCTCACGCCCGCGCAGTGCGTCGCGTCCCTGTGGCAGCAGCACAACCAGTCTGGGCCTGTGTGGACGTTTGTGCTCTCCGTAGCGCTGTGCACGGTCATGTACCTCGCGCTGAGCACCGCAGCGGACATCGCTGTGCCTGCGGGTGACAGCCTGTACACCTGGGCAGAAGCCACAACAGCCAATCCCATGATTTCAACATCCGAGGCTGAAGTCCTGCTAGGGAGCGGCATTGGGGCTGCTTCGGATGCAGTTCCAGCGGTATCCTCTGGGCTGCTCTTCGGGGCTACTCCACCGTTTGCGGACAGCGCCGCTGCAGCAGGAGCGGGCTCGCTGCAGTCCGCAGCAGCAGCCTCGGGGGCCGCTGCCTCGCTGGCGCTCCCGCTGGGCCTGCTGCTTGCGGGCGAGCTGCTGCACGCGCCCGCCAGCATCGCGTTCCACCTGTTCCAGCCCGTGTCGCCGCACGCGGAGCACGAGCTTAACCGCTGGGACTTTGTCCTAATATTCGTCAAGGTGCGCTGCAACCCGTTCGCCTCTGTTGGCAGCATTGAAGTACAGTATGCAGGTGTGCATGGCGCAAAGCCATATGCAAAGCCAAATGCACGGCTCTTCCTGACACAGCGCACAGAGCCACGGACACACGTGCTTAGCTCTTGAGAGGCCCCTGACCCTGCCGTTGTCGATCAGCCACACGCATCAGGCAGGAATGCAAAATGCCCCCTGCAGGGCACTTCCCGCCTACTCAGGTCTGCGTCGCTCGGGCCCCATGTGAACGTCCTTCAAACTCCACCAAACTCACACAGTTGCCTGTATGTATGTGTGTGCACACAAACGCAGGTGTTTGTGACGTCCGTCGCGCTGGGTTGGTACCCGCTGGCTGCGCTGCCCTCCTGGCACGCCGCGCAGCTCTCCACCACCGCGCTGTGCTGCGCGCTCAACATTGCCTGGGGCCTGTCGCCGGCCTTTGGCGCGTCGCGTGCGCCCTCGCTGGGTGCGGCGGACGGCCGCATGGCGCGCCTGCTGTCCACTGCCATCGCCATCACCGCTGCGCTGGCGCCTGTGGTGTATGTCGTGGCCCTGGCGGGGATGACGGGCGCCGACCCGCCCTGGGCTGCGGATGCCATCATCCCCCATGTGGGTCAGACCAGCTACGTGTCGGCACTGCCTGTCGCAGCTGAAGGCGCAGTGGATGGTGTGCTGAGCGGAGCATCTGTCGGCGGCGCGGCAGTGGCGGCGGCGGCGGCGGCGGCAGGAGTTGCAGGAGTTGCGGGAGGGGAGCTGGATGGTGCTGTCACCATAGCAGCCGCAGCAGCATTGGCGTTGGTTGCAGCGGGCGGCGCAGCCAGGCTCTCCACTGGCAAGGACGGTGCCGTTGCGGAGCCTGTTGCCGGGGCGGCTGTGCTGAAGGCGCTGCCTGCCGGGGCTCGCGCCGCAGCCGTGACCGGCGCGCTGGTGGGCCTGGCGATGTTTGGGGCGATGACGGAGGGCGGGGGGCCCGCGGGCGCAGGAAGCGCCTTCAGCACCGCCGCAGACATCGGCAGCAGCGGCGACAGCGCCATCGCTCATGCAACGTCCGCGTACATATCGGTAACGGCGTTCGCTGCCACGGCGTCATCCGCCGTGTCCACCGCATGGGGTGCGGCCGTGCAGGGCGTCTCGGGCGTGGCGTTGAGCCAGGGCCCGGCGGTGTGGGGCGCGGCGGCGTGTGCGGCGTACGCGGCAGGCGGGCTGGTGTGGGTCAAGCGCTGGCCGGAGCGTTGCGCGCCACGCGTGTTTGACTGCGGCGCCAACAGCGCTGCGCTGATGCACGCGGCGGTGGCGGCGGCGCAGCTGTGCCACTTCATGTTTGTGTACGGTGCAGGCGTGCGTGCGCTGGCGCTGCTGTGAGCGGCTGACCTCCGCGCGCCGTAATGCCGCAAGGCATGTGCATACAGGCGCCGCCGCTGCTGCTGCTGCTGCCTCTGGCTGAGGGCGGCTATGCTGCGCATGCTGCAATAAGCCAAGTACCCTTTTGTGCCCCCCACCCCACCCCCACC
>BDDA01000110.1:59816-70372 GCA_001662385.1 Chlamydomonas asymmetrica
TTGCTGGGTGGGGGGGGGGATGGGAAAAGGAGGACGGTGGGAAAGGGGATGTGCCGCGAAGCAAGGCGTGGAGGTGCAGTTAGCAGCGGAAGAAGCGTGGCTCCTGGGCAGAGACCAGGTGCAGCGGCCAGTGCGGCGCACAGGGAAAGGGAAAAGGGAAAGGGAAAGGGAAGGCTGCTGGCAGGTCTTGGGTTGGTGTGTGTCGGGGTTGAGCTCTTGCACGTTGTGTGTTGCGGCAGTTAAGCCCGCATGTCCAGTGCAGCCGGCCAGGCCTCGGCCTGCAATCCCGGCATGATCATCATGCTTGGCACATGCAGCGGCATGGCCTCCACTGCCGCAGCGCACGCACAACGCTGCGCCCACCGCTCTGTGTGCAACAGCTACAATAGCTTCCACAAATTGCATTTGCACACATACGACACATACGGCCTGTACAACTGCATGTGGTGCGCCCATCACCTACGTACGCCCCCCCCACCCAGCTTTGTGTGTTGGTCCTGCTGTACCGCACCGCCGCGGCAGGCCCATCCCGCGCCGCGTACCTGACCAGTACATCTTCCTCTTCACGCTGGAGTTCCCCGCCGCGCTCAGCGACGACCAGCGCGCACTGTTCAACGTGGACTCGCTGAATGAGGTGCTGGCGCAGGAGCTGGCCAAGTTCGGGGGCAGCGTCGTGTTTGTCATGCAGGTAGGTGCGCGCTGCAGCAATGCAGCTGTGTGTGATTCATGCATGGACACCCCGATTGCCGAAACAGGACCACCAGCGCGAGTCCGCTCCGCATCCCCTCTGCAAGCACCCACAACTCAACGCCCATGCTGATGATCATTACACTACTGCTGCCGCCATGTCACACGCAGGCGTATGATGCCGGTGAGGGGGAGGGGGACAGCACCGGCACAGACCCCGCCACCCCCGCGCCCACCCCCGCCCCTAGCCGCCGCCGTGGCCTGCTGCGTGGCGTCAACAGCATCAGCACGCTCCTGGCCGCCGGTGCACAGCTTGCGATGCAGGGCTCCAAGGCCGGGTTGCTGCCCGCATCCTCATCGGAGCTCCAGGCTGCTGACGCTGCTGACGCTGTCGACACAAATCTGGTCACCAGTGACGCCACCGGCAACGCTGCACTGCCCGAAAGCAAGCTCAGCAGCGCCCAGCAGCGCGCCTCCAGCTCCACTGCGCAGTCACAGTCACGGGTAGATGTGGGGGTTCGGCGCGTCAACTGCCCAATGGCGAATGGCGATGCGGCAGGGATGCCACACAGGCAACAGCAGCTGTAAGCTGTCGTCTGCTCCTGCACTCTGCAGCGCCAGCTGCTGACCACGGGCCGCCCACCCGCCTGGGCCACCTACCCACACATCAGCTTGGCCGTTAACTTGCCTCCCGCTTACACCATCTGCACCATACCATTACTGGTCAACTGATCAACCAAATCCTGCATGACATATTGAATGCCTGGCCTGATTATGAGCCTGCACAGCAGTGTACCTGCTGCTGTTGCGGCTTTCGCTGTGTCTCAGTGCAAGCGCTTGTGATTTATTGCACCTGTCCCCGTGCTTGCTCCCATTTCATGCTGCGCAAGCCCGCTCTGCATTTGATACATTTCCGTTAGTGCGTGTGCAAGGAAACCCCTGCCTGCCTTTGATTCAGCGCAGTGCATCCTACAGGTATGCCGTCCGGTATCGTCCTCTTTTGCAAAACCTGCACAGACACTGCATACATCATGCTTCATCCGCTTTGTGCTGCGAGTTGTCCTGGACAGCTGCGTGTGTTACCAACATTCATAATCTTACATTCATAGCACAGCCACGAACGCAGCATGCGCAGACTGGATTGCGATCATGCATGCGCGTTCCCCCCCGGGGCCTCAACACCGCTCTGTATAATCCCCATGATGCATACCGTATACGGGCCGTATACAGTATGTCATACGTTGGCCACAATGGCATGCATGGCGAACCAATAATCCCTGGCCGTCAACATGGTTTGCTCCCATCATTTGCCCCGGCGTGACACTACCATATGAGCTTGCTTGCAAAGCATTGAAAGGTACCCCATCCCGTACCCACACTGCATGCATGTGCATTCACACCTTGATTTTTGTGAATGGCTTCTGCTTGGGCATATGATGTCTTGCTTGGGGTTGCGCTGATAAGTTCAGCACCCCGCTGTGAATCTCATTCACCAGCAATGCCTGAGGTGGGGAGGGAGGGGCACTGAGCCCAGTACGAACGACGCCTATGTCGGTGAATGTGCTCCTGGTCCCCACCCATAGGGAGGCATGGGCCGTCTGGCCGACACGCTCCTGATTTAACCTAACAGGATACCACATGACTGCATGAGGCCTCGGTCTGCATCGGTCTGCGCGTGGCCCCGGCCGCCTGCACACACATCGCGCGCTGCCGCCGTAAAAGCCCGTGCCCCTTGTCCAAGATCTCAAGCCAGTCGGGCGCCTCATGCTGCCAGCCACTGCCTCACACCATACAATATGTATGTTCCGGCCCTGCGCCATACACGTGCTGCATGCCTCACACGGCCACCAGTGGATATGAAGCGCTGCTGCGTGGATAAATCCTGCGCACAGCCTTCCCTGAGCAAGCCTGCAGTAATGCTGGTCAGCCTGCACAAGAGCTCTACACGAAGAGGGCATGCAGTACAGTGCCACACGACACCATGTGTCGCATACCTGCATGAATGTCGCCCCCGTGCACGCCCGTGTCCATGCACCTTGTGCGCAGCAGCTGCCGTGAGTGTGCGTCCTGCAAACATCTCCCAGGGCGGCTGACTGCAACCAATCCAACGCCCAGCTCAAACTCGCAAGTTTACAGATGCCATGGTAGCCTGGCAAATCCGGCACACGTCTTGAACGCCACGATACTTGTTGCGTGTGTTATCGAGCGCAGCAGAGCATGTGCGGCGCCGTGGGTGCTGAGACAACAACAGCCAGACGGCGTTGGCGGCCTTTGCTTCGGTAAACCTCAACGCAAATGGCTGTTGGTTGCCTCAAATGCCTGTCACATAACGCTTTCCGGCAGGCATACCGCCAGCAGGCACGCGCAGGACATGCACATGTTCAGCACCAAGTTCGATTGGGCAAGAAGACCAGTCTGACGAAGAACGGAGGAGCCTATGCGAATCCTCACTGCTCCTGGCAGAATTCCTCCCTGTCAAGTGCTTGCCTGCCTGCCTTGGAATCGTTGGAGCCCAGGCAGGTATTAGACTGTACCGAGGGCACGCAGGGCCACTATGTAAGCATGCGCGTGCTTGCGTCGAGTGATGAGTCAGCCAGACACCATGGGCAACGGTGCCTGCCCAGCCCCTGATGATGCCGAATGCGGCTATATCAGGTTCAATACGACCATTCATCTTGTGCTGGGAGGGCAGCTGTGCAGGCGTTACCCCTGCTTGAATGAAGGCCTCAGTGAGTCATCAACAGTGTGTGCACCAATTGAGTGTGCACAGCGTCAGCACTGCCACTTGCTCACCCTGTGCCCATATTTGTATACTCCACTTTACACGTTATGCGCAGCATGCTGGCCGATTGGCGCCCGTCGCACCTGCGGCAGGGTTGATGTGGTCGTTCGTGCAAGGATTCTCAAAAACGTCCTAGCGGGAATCGCGACGCGTCGGGTGGTGTTACGTCTTTCAGCGCTCTGCGACCAAGGCCACATGTTGCTGCTGGGTACCTTGTATTGTCAACCCCTGCTGGTTTGGACACTCCAACTTCTGAGCAGGTGTCACTGGCCTTGAGCCTCCGAAGACGAATCGCCCCTTTGGCGCGCTTAATAAACCCGTGGACTTCACACGGCCAGAACAAGCTTCCGTTGCTGTAATTCACGCACAAACACCAGGAGCGCACCCTTACATCAACGTGCGGGCGCTTTTTGGCCGCAAGCCTGGTACACAGGTCACACTCACACACAACGGGCTACCACCAACGACATGATGAGGACGGCGAACCTATGGCTACTGATGTGCGCCTGCCTGCTGGCATTTACAGTGGGCTTTGCAGCGTCTGAAGCAAAGCTTGCAGCGTTGAGCGGCGTTTGGGAGGGTCCCCTGGAGGCACCAGGTGCGTGACGGAACGGTGGATGCGTTCAGGTCAACGAGGAACACCGTGCTTGGCATTCTGCACCGCATATAGGGCGTTTTATATCAGGTTCTCCACTGCGTTTAACCCACCCTTATGCATGTGCATCAGGGGTTGCGGCACACGTGCACAGCAAGCCCAACAGAGCCAACAGCACAGGACTCAGACGACGGAGTTTGAAGCTTGCAAGCATACAGACGTGTTGCAAATATGTTATTTTCATCTGGAGTTTGGGCATGCCCCTGTTCGTGCTCATGCAAAGGTTGGGCCCCAACCGCTGTGACAAATATGGTGCACGGTACAACACGGTGTGCACACAAGCACTGCTGACACTGGCGTGACTCTCAAACATGCCCCGTTTGTTTGTACTCCTGCAGGTGGTACAATTTCCGACATGCTCTATGCACACATCCGCGCAACTGCCAACGAGACCAGGCCTGGGGTCCGAAAGCTGCTGCAAGGCACCCCGGACCTGGAGACCCTCTGCTATCCCATGAACTACCCAGATGGCTGTGCAGGCTGCACCACAAGCAATCGGCGGGTAAGTCGACTGTAAAACACGTGTGTGCCAGGGCATCATCAATTATGTGCACCTGGTTGCTCACCTGTAAGACACACTTACGCCTGGCCACAATACCAAACTGCTGCCTGCAGGGATGTCCTCTGCCCGCCAGCGACCCTTTCGGCAGGTTGAGGTCGTGGGAGGACTGCACCTGCGCGCTCACGTGCGAAGGCAACCACGCCGCGGCGCTCTGCGGCTCTGGCTACGGCTGGTGCCTGCAGGCAAGCAATTTGATCTTACGGCCCTCTGGCGACATGCTTGCTGACACAGCACCTTGAATGCAAACGCAAGCTTGTTTGCAGCAGCTTTGGCATTGCGCCTCCCCACAACCCTGTTGCCTGTACCACAACGTTGAGCCCGCCTGCCCTCCCGTGCTGCCTGGTCAATTACCTGGACTACACCCACCCGACCTGCTACATACCCACCCACACTCAACCAGCAGGCGGAACACTCATGGCAGCACCCCCCCTCCCATCCACTGCAGTGCTTGTGCGATGACTTCATTACGCCTGCTGTCTGCCTGCTGCCTGCTGCGTGCAGTGGTGCAACCCGAACGACTACCGTAACTCGGCTGGCTGCCCCGTGTCCTGCTACAACAACGTGAGCTACATAGCTGCTGGGACTTGGCAGGCTGATGAGCTCCACTGTACATGCAGCCTGTGCCTTGCATGTGCGCAATCACGTAGCCAATTTACGCACCCCGCAGTCGCACAGGTACCTCCAGTCCTCAGTCCTGACTTGTGTGCGTGCTTGCTTGTGGCCCGCCCCTGCCTGCGCGTGCGCAGCTGCCGGGCTTCTTCACCTACTGCACCTGCTCCCCCCAGGAGAACGTCAACTGCCTGCACTCCTGGGGCAACTACTTCATCGGTCTGTACAAGCAGGTGGGCAGTGCGCATGCATGGTGGGCAGCATCCTAGACTTCATGCTCGATGCACCATGCGTTCATGCATGATAGGTGAGGGGGCTTCACATGCGGACAGACTGGTATGCCCGCATGACAGCTCGTCCGCTGCTGCATGCGCGTGTGCACACGCCCTCGTAACAGGCGCGCACAAGCACGCGCATGTGCAGCTTGTGCTCTTCTACACTGCCACGCACGCCGTCAGCAGCTTCCATGTCGTGGGGTGCATGCCGTGGCTCCGTGTGCTCAACCACGTTGCTGTGACAGCGGAGCATTTATCACTTATGGGGGGTAAGGCAAACCCATGCCATGGCACAACAGGAAGACTTCCTGAGCCCCTACCTGATTCCAACACAACACTCCACGCCTCCTCACCGCCCTCCCTCCCTGCCTGCTTCCCTCCTTCCCGCCCTCTGCCGCCCTCCCACCCCCTCTCCACCCCTCACCTTTACGTATGTACGCGCAGTACTGCCTGGCGCTACCGCGCCGCAGTGACCTCAGCGTGGAGTATGGCGGCACAGTCACCTGGCCCAGCCCGGGGCCCACCCCCGCCCCAGCCCCCGCTTCACCGCCGCCCAAGCGCCAGCAGCCCCCACCCACCCGCAAGCCCCCCGCTGTCAAGCCCCCCCCGGCACTCAAGCCCCCGACCAGGAAGCCGCCTGCCAGCAAGCTGAGCCCACCACCCAGCAAGCAGCAGGGCTAAATGTCAGCATGGCAGCCAGCTCACCGTTTTACGGCCTTGCAGCTTTGCGGGTGCCAAACTCTTACCACATAAGCGGTCTCACACTTATCCACACACATCCCGTCCACTAACTGCAAACCACATTCAGGTGCACCGATACACGCCATGAACTGCTTTTTACAACGGCGCTGCCGACTATTACCCCGCGAAAGCGCCTGCAACCTTGAGGCGCAAGCGGCGCCTCGTTAATGTGGCATACGCACTGTCACGGAGTACATCGTATTACCTCATGCGAGCTGCAACCTGCGCAGGGCAGACAAGCATACTGATCATGACGCAACGCGCAACCAGATGATGGGCCATGCGCATGCACCCTTCGAATGGCAGCAAGCAGTGCGTACCCGTACGCAGCTGTGCGTGCTGCATGCTGCCGCCCATGTGGTCATCATGTCATCCAACATGCATGTGTCGTCTACCATGTGATGGCCAGGCACACATGCATGGATGGAAGGCTTGGAAGCACACGGGGTGTTTGCGTGCATGTGCATGCGCCACTGCGCATGCTTGAGGACTGGGCAAGGCCAACCGGCGGTGCCCATCATTTACAAGCAATGCCCCCACAATGCAGCATGCGATCATAGATGCCCCGCATGCCTATGAGGCTAAAATCGAAGCACTCCTTGCAGTTTTTCCTTCTTTGCTCACCAACTGCATTGCGTAGCAATACGAACATGTGCATGAATTGTTTCTGCGCCACCCATCAAACGCATAATCCCTTTACTCGTTCAAAGGTGATCAGTTTGCTTTGCCTATCATTTGCATCAGAAGCGTTTGCATTGTAAGCTCAAGGACGTCACACACACACTGTATTTCCCTTTCCTAAACTCCTATTGCTCTGCACACCTGAAGTGCACTGATGCTTTGGACTGTCACCCGCCTGCTTGTGGCTGCCGCTAAGATTGCCCCACCACTGCGTTTGCTGTACTGGTTGTGTTGCCTCCACCCCCCGCTAGCATCACCGCCAAACTGTGTCCTGCGCACGGCGCTATTGCTTATTGCTTGATGTGGCTCCTGCCCTACCAGCGCCTCCCATCCCCCCAGTACCTGCCGGCACGCCCGGCTGGCTGGCTGCTGGAAACATCGCACCTGATGGTGCTGCGTTGTGTCGCCTCCCTCTCCCCCTGTACATGTGGTTCTAAGCGCTGCCCTGCAATGAGGTGTCAGATGTGCAATAATAAACGCTTGCACTCCAGAGGTTTGCACAATCGCTGAAGTCGGCTGCAGGGCGCATGTTCCTCCTCTGCAGGGCTCAATACCGTACCGGCTGCTGGTAGCAACACAGTTTTACACAGCTCATCTGTCACGCCATGCGCCCTCAGCTTCCCATCAATGCGGTTGATGATCTTCTGGTCCATGCAAGGCATATGTACATACTCGCAGCAGCAAACGCCAGCAAATGATAGAACCAAAGAAGCTGGGTGGTCCTGCAGGAAGGGCAAGTCCTACTGTAGGGAGGGGTAAGGGGAATGGGGGGGGGCGCTCGGAGCGCTGCGCGAGCGGGCCGCTGAGTGCTGCTGCCACTGGACCTATCCATGCCATCCACGGCGTGTGGGTACAGGTTTAGGAGCAAAAAATGCGACATCGCGGAGTGCGTTCCCCAGCACTGCGGATAAAAGCATCGGCACCTCATCTCTCCCCTACCTACCTACCTACCTACCTAGCCAGCCTGCCTACACAGCCAGCTAGCCAGCGGTGCCTGGAGGGGAAGGCTACCGCGCAGGAGCCGGCGAGCGCAGCGCAACAGAGGACAGAGGGGTCAGGGGGGCGTGGGCTGAGCCACCAACTGCGGGCTCAGGGGCGCATGCATGGCCATGGTGCGGCCGCGGACTGCCGCCCAGCAGTGCACCACCGGGTCTGGCTGGTGTGTGCAAGCACCGCTGCCTGCCCCTCACCTATTGATGCGCCGCTTGGTGCTGGCATGGCCAATCACACACGCACACATGCGCGTGGCGGTACCGCAGTCAGGTGGATAACACCCGGCCCGCCCCTGTTGCCACCATGTCACGGTGTGTGAGGTGGACCGCCAGGCAGGCACTTGCAGGTGTATTGTACTTGTCACGCGCACGTGCTGGCGCTTCACTACTCGCCAGCTGCCAGTCGCTCACTGCTGCTTGCAGTCGACGTCTCCGTCCTCCTGCGTGCGCAGGCGCTTGTTGTCCTCGGCCTCGCGTGCCTCCCCCGCCAGCACAGCGGGTGGCTTGGCGTACGCCACCACCAGCGTGTTGTTGGCATGGCTCCACGTCAGCGGGGCCTCGGCCAGCGCAATGCCCAGCAGGTCCAGCTCAGGCACGCTGATGCGCTTGTAGTACCTGCACCACAAATTCACCACGCAGCGGGCAGGCATGCGTGTTTGGAGGCAATGGTTCCCGTGGGGCCATGCAGAGTGCTTCCCATGGGGCCGTGCATGTGTGTTTGGAGTTTCTGGGTGCATGTGCATGGGCATGTGTATGGTACGACGTACAGCCAGCGCGTGTGCCCCCGTGCGCTGATGGAGTGCATGCAGGATGCGACGCGACCAGGTCATCCACGCAAGAGCTAGCCATTGCCAACGACCACCACCAAGACAAAGCGCCAGCAGCACGCACCCAACACGTGATGTTGTTTGGCGGGGTGCGGGGGAGAGCCGCCGTGGTCCTGCCTGAGCTGGTGAGGAGGCCATGCAGGCGTGACGCATGAATGCATGATGTGACCCGGGCATCAGCTGCGATGTGCACTATCACCCGCAGCCTGGCTGGCCCCTTCACGCCGGCCCCCGTCCAGGCCCCCGGCCCCCGGCGTCCCCTGCCCCCCTCACTTCTTGTTGGTGGTTGATATGACGATCTGCCGCGCCGCAGCGTCCACCGCCACCCGGTACGTGTCAGGCGGGTACGGCAGGTTGCGCACACGCCACATGAAGGCGTCCTTGCTGTCCTTGCGGCTGAACTCCGGCTGAGGACACAGACGGAAGCGCAGGCGGGCAGGCAGGCGGGCAGGCGGGCGGGCAGGCGGGAGTGCATTGTTGATCGTGCAGCCGCATTACGGTGGTGCGGCGCTGGTGCTGGTGGGACATGTACGCAAGTAAGTACGTTGCATGCACGGTGCCAGTGGGTGAAGGTGTCTGCACGGTGCCAAGGCGGGGTCGGGGCACCTACACACATGCAACCTCAGGGGCGCCAAGGTGCCCTCCCCGCATTTGCATCCCCGTCCCCCCCTTCTGTGTTGTGCAATGCATGCAATCTTTTCAACCAACACTGCACCTGCACAGCTACATCAAACCAGCTGCAATCAAGGCCTGTGCACGTCGTTTGATTCGTCAACCCAAGCCACGTATCACTTGGACGTGTTGGCAGGGTCATCAAGTCCTCTCATGCGACCCCTAGCACCTCCCCCCACCCTCCCCTCCCGGCCTCGCGCACACACAACCCACGACCACCAGCCCCAACGGCAGCACAAGGCGCCAACCTGGTGTGGTCGGTGATTTCCGTCATAACACGGCACACCATCACATTGAATGCACTCACTCACACCCTCGGGCCCGGTCAGTCTCTTGTGGTGAGCCTGCCTGCCTGCACTCCACAGTTCCGCCACTCACTCACGTTGAGCGAGCTGGGCTTCATCAGCCCGGGGATGCCGCCAGCGGCGCTGCCGGCGGCGGCGCCGGCCGACGCGTCATTGTGCCCCACCAGCACCTCCCACTCGCCCGCCACCCCCAGCGGGGTCTTGCTGCGGCGCTTGCGCACTGAGCGGTGGTGCGGCGTCAACCAGCAGCAGCAGCAGCAGGATTGATGGCAGCCTGCAGGACTGGCCTTGGTTGTGCAGTGCCTCGGTGCAGTGGAGCGGCGACCCCATGCGCTCGCTGTATGCAGTGTTGGGCCACACGCCAAATGCATGTACATGAATCGCGCCCTGCATGCGTAAGAGCTTGAGCACGGTGCTGCTGAGCCATGTGGCCAACAGCCAGGGCCAAGCCGGCATGCGGCAGCGCCTTGCACACCATGCGCCCTTCACTTGGACGCTTGCTGGGGTGTATGGTAGGGTCATGGCGGTTGGCCCCTCCGGCCGCCCCTCCCCGGCAGTGAGTCCCCGTGGCGCACGCCCCCATCCAGAACACGCATGCACATGCATTGATATACACATGCACCAATCGCTAGACATGCGGGGCTTCCTGCAGCCTTCACTGTATTACGTTGAAATCGGCATGGCGGGCTGCAGGCACCACAGCCGCACCCGCGCAGGCGGGTTCGCCCGCTCAGCTGCGCCCGCCCCCCTGCGTGACCCTCCCCCTCC
>BDDA01000110.1:71444-108325 GCA_001662385.1 Chlamydomonas asymmetrica
CACAGGAGAGGACCATCCAGCGCACACAGCGCCACTATGCTGGACGGAGTGTGGGTGTGCTATACGCGTATGTGTGACGCAGACCTTGCGGGAGGTGTTCACCATGCATGCATACAGGCGGCCACGTGCGCCGCCAAAGCGCAAGCAGCATGTGCCATGCGTGCTTTGTATGCTCTGGTGCGAGGGTATGCCAGGGTATGCCCATGCACTATTCGAGACAACCCGCCTGGGTTTGCCGGTCGCAGACAGGGCGAATGAGACGCGCTCACCCTGCGTGACTTGTATCACTGGTGCCTCAGGTCGTGTGGTTTGCGGTAATCATGTATGGGTGCATTCCTTGCACACGCTCTGGGATTCGGGCAGGGGCATGACTGAGTGCCAAACGACGGCGTTCGACACTAAGACCTCCGCAAACAGCAAGCACTCACCATCAAAGGTGGTGTGCACCTTTCGCCTCCCCCCGGATACTACTGCTGTGGTGTGGCCTCCCTCTCTGAACATGCTGCTGCAGGGCTTGACCGTGCGTGTTGACTGTTGGGCCGTCAGCGGACCCTAATGCCAGCACTTGGGCGCAAGTTTCATCGCAAATGGCAGGATTTCCATGCTGGAACCTGGACTGAGGGAAAGAACTGTTATGTGAGTCCCACAACTTTCGTCGCACGATCTTCAGCGCACGTCGGACTGGGATGTTGCAACTGAGTGACGTGGGGCAGAGAAGCGTTTGAATGAGTGTTTGGGCTTGTTGCAGAGCTAACCAAGTCAGTGCTTGTATATCCGTTGTGTTAGCACAGGCAATTCTTTGCCCGTCAATGTGCAAGTTCGCGTCGCACAGCCAATACAAACTAGCAGCTGGTGCAAGTGGATTGGGCAAGATGCCATCAGTAGATTTTGAGACATAGTGCATGTCCACTTGTCGCACCATAGATGGGAATTCTACACCGGATGAACTTAGACGAAGGGTTGCACAGCATGCGAAATTTCGGCAGAGACGACGGGCAAAAGTCGTGCTGTCTACAAGATGTTTTTAATTTCCCATAATAGTTATAACAACTCTCTCTACACGACCTCCAACCGTGGTATCTTGACTTGGTCATCGACAACTTGTTAGGTGGTCTTCAAACAAAGAAGTCCGTCTTAAAATTGCCCTTGGCTTTAGGTGTTAAGCTTGTCAACATGTAAGCCGCTTGCACTGATTTCTGGTTCTGGCTTCCCTGCGCTTCTGCTTTGTTTGCCAGCGTTGCTGTGTTATAACTGCCTCGCCTTGGTCGCTTTGCGGTGCAGGGGTTGCGCTGGTGACTTGGCGAAGAAAATATTCACTATCATAATATCCCTTCTCAAGGTGTGCTGCTTGCTCCTGCTGCACTGTCACTAGTACATTACCTTTCTCTTTCCCGGAAGGAAGGTAGCCTGCAGCGCGCATGCAAGCTTGTAGGTTGTCTAGGGTCGTCATCATCAGTGCTGGGCATCAGCTATTGCCTATTGGCATCCCCCATATCTGCTATTGTCAAGAGGGCCTCCGAAGCAGCCAGGGGTCACTGTGCTTGCGCGTGTGCCCGAAACCGCTGGTGGAAGACTGGTCTGATGCTGAGTCACTTGCTATCCACTGCCCTTCACAGGTTGGGGTTGCTGTGGCTATCATAGTTATTGTGGCGGAGGACCTGTACAACCAGTCCTTTCACTGGGATGGCATTAAGACGACCGCAACGGCTTCGTGCCTCCTCAGCACAAACGTCACCAACGCCTCTCTGTGCTTGTACGCCTATGCTGTGGCGGGCGTATCCATCATTGTCTCATTCTTGATAGCGCTGCTGCTGGTGAGTTGAACAGGCACATTCACACCACCACTGGTCAGTTTCGCTGCAACCAACCTCGGTCAACAGGAATGCCTCTACCAGTTTGCACCAGCTTGCCAAGGCACATCCTGCTTTGCCACTCTTACCGTTGAATAAACTTCAGCGCTCGCACTGCGTGTTTGTGGCTGCGAGCAACGCCCGCACTTGCACCTGCATTCAACTGCAAACGAAAGCAAGCACCAGGTGCTGCTTTTGTGACACCTGTATACGTAATGTATGCTTGTGTAGTAACTCAGTGGTGTGTTGCGTTGCCCACCACCTGGCCGCTGTTTGGTGCTGCAGTGCTGTACGTGCAACCTGTGCGGCCTGGGCGGCATTATCGAAATCATCCTGGCTGTCCTGGGGACTTGCTGGTGAGTGCTATTGCTGCGTGGCCAAGCCTGGCCGGCTGCTGTGCTGACTCGTCTGCCAGGAAGCTGGCCAAAAGTAGGCTGGCATTGACCTTGCAGCGGGGGAAGCGATTCTCATGAGCACACAACCCACCCACGCCACCCACCCGAGTGTGGCCGACTGGGCAGTACATGGCAACGAAATGCATACAGCGCTCTTGCATGCCGTTGTAGCGCGGTCTTCCTCCCTTCCGCAGCGAATGCGTGCGAGCATGCACACACGCCACTCGCAATGTGCGCCTGCTTGCGCCCACCATGCATCCGCCATTGCCCTGCTGCCTCGCGTATGTCCTCCTGCCAGCCCTCCTGACGTGCCTACCGCACATCACTGCGCATCACTGCCCAACTCGCCCCGGCTCCGCCTCACTGTTGCGGTGTGCTGTGCTGTGGTGTGGTGCGCTGCTGCAGGTGGACGGTCGCCGCCATTGTGTTCAACAAGTACGGCGCAGAGGCCAACAACGCTAATGTGGGTAGTGTCTCAAGCGCCTGAGGGTGCAGCAGGCAGGCAGCGTGTGACTTCACATTATTTGGGGTTGCAGCCGCCTGCCGTGCAGGCGGGTGCTCTCACAGCTGATGCAGCATGCAGCCATGAACGCATGATACTGCGCCTTGCGCCATGCCATCAAGCATCAGGCGCATACCACGTTGTTTCCAGTTGTCAAGGCTCGGTGTGTGTGATGGATGCCTTTGCCTTTGTTTATACACGGGGTTGAAGGGGGAGGGCAAGCGCAGCCTCACTGGCTCTCAGGCCTGCCAGGAGCATGCGCGTGCAGCCGCCACAGCTCGCACCGCTTCGACCCGACCAATGTGCACCTGTGTCCCCCTACCTGCCTGCCTGCCTGCGCGCCTGCAGGTCCCCCAGCACGACCCGCGCCTGATCGTCATCATCCTATGCTGGGTGGAGGTGGGGCTCTTCGCCATGGCCATCCTCATCCTGCTCATCACCGTGAGTACCGCCTGCCGTACCGCCTGCCGTACCGCCTGATGCACCACCTGCTGTACCGCCTGCTGTACTGCCTGATGCATTACGTGTGATTGGAAGGGCAAGGGAGGGCGTGCGAGACACACATGCATCCTTGGGCGAGTGCAAGATGGGGACGGCAAAGCAACATGCGTGTGTGGACCTGATCGCTACTGGCAGCCTGAAGGCGCGCAAGGGTGCACCTCTTAATGCATTGGTGCTGTTGTATGGAGTTGATAACATGCTTCAGAGCAGAGATTGTGCGCACGTGTTGAGATGTCAGTCGCTCGCCACGGTTGCCTGCGATCCTGACTTCCCCTTACCTGCCTGACACACACACACACGCACACACTTGCAGGCCATCAACTGCCTGCGCAAGTGCCTGTGCTGCTGCTGCGGGGACGACGATGACAAGAAGAAGAGCAACAAGGTCATGGCCATGTAGCCGCCGCGCAAACTGTACGCCTGTGGCTCATGTGTATAATCCTGCCTACCTACCCACTGGCTGTACTGTCTGTACCGGTAGTGCCATCCTGCACGACTGGTCAGTCATCAGTGCTGCGGCGTGGCAGCGGTGGCGGCATTAGGGCTACACACATGGTCTGTCTCGTCCTTGACACGTCTGAATGGGGATGGCGGTGTCGCCAAGCCATAGGTTGCGAAGGCATGGCAGTTGCAGCTCGCTGCCTATGGTGCATGGCTCCACGCATGCCCTGCGCACAGCTTTGCGCTCGGTTCCGTGGTGGCGTTGCTGGTGCTGGGCTATACCGAGCCCCGCTGACCTGCAGCCAGCGGCACTGCCGCAGCCAGGTACTGCTGGTGCTGTCAGTGGTACTGCCACACCCATACGACCACACACACCACACCCTTATCCGCGTTACACAACCACAGCCACACTCACGGCCAGCGGTCGTGTCGTTCCCATTAGCTTGCTGTCAATTGTGCCGGCGCGTACATCAAACCTGCGTCCCTGGTGACCCGCGCTTGCACACCCACCCCCACACAGACATCATCTGCCTCTCCGATGAGCATATCCCGCCGTATGTGTTTGCTGCGGCTAGTGACGTACACTGTGACAGTGTGACGCGTGTACCGCCGCATGGCCGTGGCAAGGCTGCTCAGCTGTACATAACAAGCCCTCAACGTATGAACTAGCAATTAATCCTCTCCATTCTGCGTCCCCTACCTTTTCCCTATGCGTATCTTATTTATGTTCGCGCCTCACGCGTTGCGAGCCCTCCTGAGTTGGACCTCCCACCTGCATGCGCTGCGCACCCATGCCGCACAGCGCGTGCGCCCTTGCACGCCCGCTGAGCGGCACGGGTGCATAGCTCGTCGCCATTGCCTGCACACGCGCGCCGCCCTGCGCAGGGGTCCGCAGCTTGACGGTGTTACAAATGGGCTGGTGCCGCACACCTGCATCCCGTGGCTGACCTTATCCTCCCCTTACCTCTCAACCCCCACCTCTTACCTCTTACCCCTTACCTCTTACCTGGCTTGAACCTGAACTGGAGCGTGCTGCCTGATTCATGTACCGATAGGTCCTTTGCAATGCGCGCAAGCGTGCACAGCTTGACCGTGCGCAGTGCGTGCAGCGCTACCCGGCTGTGCCGGCGTGCACGTCATCCTCCCTTGGCTTTTTGTACGCCTGCCCTGCATGTTCGTCACGCAGGCATGCCGTGCGCAACATGCGTTAGTGCCCCTCTTCTTTTCCTTCCGTGCCCCACTGCTTCGACACCAGACCATTCATCCAATCGTGATGCAAATATGCAATTGACCAACGACTGGTATTGGGATGGTGCTTGCTACACAATTGTGCCCTGCATCCTCCTCACCGCATCTGCCCGGCGATGCCATTTCCCCCCCTCCCCCCTCCCTCCCCCTCCAGCCCCCCACCTCTGCCCCCGGCGCTGCATGCCCCATCACGAGTATCCCGCCATCCATGCACCATCCGCTCGTCCAAAAGGTTGCTTACCGCTATGATTCCTGCCTTGTCAGAAGCGCTATTGGCTCCGCCTGATTGTGCAAGCGTGTAACGGTTGCTTACCCGGTACTGTCAGCCGTTGGCTAATGTGCTGCGGGTGGCACTCGTCATGGGGAGTGCTGAGTACACCTACCGGCTACAGCGTGTGGGACCCAGACAGTTAGCAGGGAAGGGCTTGGCGCCGCTTGGCCAAGCAACGTCACGCCAAGGCAGTCGCTGTGCGGGGCGCGCGGCCGGCTCACTCATCCACATTGGGTGAAACGTTGAAGACCTCTAGGACTGCAGCCACAGTTTGCGCACCCCATGCTGGCAAGCTTGCAGCTTGCCTCCTGCCTGGTGCACCCACACGGCGTGCCGCATGCCCTGCAGCCACCGGATGTCACCGCAAGCACCACAAACAGGCAGCACAGACAGCGCTGTCAGCTTGCTTAGAGTCCATCCTGACCATTCCACTGGCCGCGTAGCGCTGTGTGTCATGCAGCGTTGGCTCAGGCATCCGTCACGCCATCAGGAATTCATCCACCAGCTGGCTGCTGGCTGAATACTCAATGCATTGATTGGGTACGCTATGCATTGATTGGCTATCAGCGACTGCGCCACCGATTCAATTTTACGCCTGCTGGAAACGCCCACCATAGATTGGGGCCAACGGTACTTCACAGGACAAACAGCCAAATACTGATCACTCAGGATTCACAGAGTTTTCTTGAGCACTGTCCAACATATGTGGCCTCACGGCGATGTGCTTTTGTGATGAGCAAGGCCCAAGGCAGCGCCGTGACGCTTGCGCTAGCTAGCTGCCAGCGGTGTGAGCACTGCTGCACGATGGCGCATACAGGCTGCGGATGTAACGAACATTAAGCAGCAGTAATGTAAGTCAAGTTCCTTAGGGACAAGAGACCCTGAGATTTGTTGTTTTTGGATCCTGTCATAGCGCTATCGAAGCCCGTTGCGCCACGCGTCGTTCTTCTTCCATTCCCCGTTTTTTCAGGGGATGCGTGGCGGCAGTGGCAAAGGGAGTTTGCATAGCCCTGTTAGCTATCCTGAAGGTGCGAGTCGAGTTTTCCGAGCCTGCCCGCCTGGGTGCCCACCAGTCACAGACACACAGCCTGGCACACGTGTGCTCAAGCACCATACGGTCAAGCTCTAGGTATGGCATCTGCTTTCGTGCGCTTGTTCGTCTGCTAACTTTCCGCTCATTCCTACATGCTTTGTAGGTTGCCGTTGCAGTGGGAATTATTGTTATTGTTGCGGTGGACCTCCAGTCCACAGAAATCCAGGAGAATGGCGCTCTTTATGAATGGAGTAGCGTGTGCTTCATGTCGACCGACGTCACAGATACCAGCCTCTGCATATATGCATACGCAGTGGCGGGCCTGTCCATTATTATCTCGGTCGTCATGGCGTTGTTCCTGGTAAGCTGCTGCTGCTTCCCATCGCAGTATGAGGAGCGTTTCTGCTCTGCATGCCACTTGAATTGGAAGCTGTTTGAGCTCTGAGCCCGTTTCAAGGGTTGTTGCAGCAGTTGGTATAGCGCTCGCTCGATCGGGTTGGTGTGAACACCCTCAAGCCTGCATTTTTGAGCACAAGAAACTGTTGCCCTCATGTTCTCGTGTCTTTCAGTGTTGCACCTGCAACCTTTGCGGGCTCGGGGACATAATCGACATCATCCTTGCTGCCTGCGGCGTCGTGTGGTGAGCAGTTCCGGCTCGTGTACCCTTCCCCCAGGCAGGAGGGCGCCTGTGCGGTACACACACACAGTCTGATGCATCTTATGCTCTCACGCCCTGCATTCCGAACGGGGTTTGGTGGCGTGCGACATACATCCGGGTGGTACACGCAAACCGCACCAACATGAAGTGCAGCGGCATAAAGTTGGTTTCGCGACCGCACACCTCGCCTGTTGGTGCAGCAAACATGAACAGCGCAGCACGTAGCATGGTACATGGTATCATGCATAGCGCTGGCCCATGCACATGCCTACTGAGCCCTCTGCAGCAAAATGCCAGCCGGCTACCGTATCACTTGCGCTGGTGTTGCCTGCGCGTGTGTTGAACTGACCGGCTGTGGCCTGCTGGGGTGCTGACTGACGTGCAGGTGGACGATCGCCGCAATTGTTTTCAGCGCATATGGTGCGGATGCCAACGATGCAAACGTGAGCGAATTTGCATGTGCGGGTGGGGTTTTAGCCAGCAGTGCTCTCACCGCCAGCATGCTGCGGCCCCAATATCCCAACGTGCTGCGCATGCCGGTGCGTGCTCCCTGCGTCGCAACCCTGCAGCCCACCGGTGGCCTTCCGCCTGCGAGGGCTGTTGGTCTGTGTGTGGTGTGCGGGTTTGTTTGGTGCTGTCCCCATCCATCATCCAGGGCGGGGCTCACTGGCTGCTCCGGGCGCGGCTAGCCCTCCAGGTACTGCTGTGCCTGGGCGTGCGTTGCAGTGGTGTCGTGGGTGCGATACCAGACACACCATGCCACTGTGGCTGTCGTGCTACCTGTGCCCGCACAATCCCACACGCCCCCCCCCCCTTACACGCCATTCCTGTCCTGGATCCATCACTGTCGTATTGCAGGTTCCCCAGCAGAGCGCACGCACCGCCACGCTGGTGCTGTCATGGTGCAACGTGGCCTTTTTCGGCCTCAGCCTGCTGGTCGCGCTCGTGTCGGTGCGTGCACAGTGGGGGGTGGGGGCATAGACATGATTCGCATGTGCGTCATATGGGTCATGTGACTCATGTTGTCATACATGTGAGCACACAAGCAGCTGCACATCCACCAAGAGTTGTAAGCAACAGACAGCAACAGACACGGCTGCTGCAAGCTGCAAGGAACGCAGCCGTATCAGCGCTCCACTAGTCTGTGTGCATGATAGAGTCTAGTTACCAGCAGCCAGGTGAGGGAGCGAGGGGGCACTGCACTGCAGCAGCAGCAGCAGCACCAGCACCAGCAGCAACTGACACGCGACACCACACCTTAGTGCTGCACAGCGGTCACAGCCTGCCGAGCGTCCCTCTTGCGTGTTGTTGGAGGCGGAGATAACGTCCAACATGCATATGAATACAGACAACATAGTACCAAGTGATGCGGGGGCCGAACATGGTCCCCGGGCGCTTTTGGTAGCTCTCGACACGTTATGGGCCAACCCCGCTTCCGCTGCGCCACTTTGAAGCGGACCGGAAGCATGGTGGGCCCATAACCTGTTGAGAGCCACCAAAAGCGCCCGGGAACCACGGATGGCCCCCGTATTTCCTGGTACTAGGTTTTTCTACATACATAGGCATGTTGGATATAATCTCGGTCACGGCACATGTAATATGCATGTACGCGTTATGGCCCCTGCATCAACCGCATCCCGCTTGCCCCCATGATGCTTGGAAGACGCGCAAGCAGTAGCAGTGCATTGCTGTATTCACAGTGTACAATACCGCACAGTATGCTGCTCAACATAACCATCCTCGCCCTACCATTCCTACACTGCCCCGCCTGAGCGCGGTCCTTGTGCAGGTGATTGCCTGCCTGGCCAAGTGCCTGTGCTGCTGCTGTAAGAAAGAAGGCGACTGAGCGGATCAACCAGGCACAACAGGATGACCATCATGCATGCGGGGCGGCGTTGGCATGTGTCGAGCAGTGCCTGCAGTACCGCTAGCTGCCGCTTCACAGCCTCGCTCGCGGTGTTTGCTGTGGGTCCAGCGGGCAGTCACCGCACTGTTCAGTCCCGCGCTGCACACACCTGGCTGACCTTACCCCAACCCCACTGCCACTGCCACTGCCTGGCCGCAGTGTCCGTGCCTGCGTGCTGCTGCTAGGAGCTTTGCCGGCTGGCGCGTTAGGTGGCTGCGTTGGTGGCCTAGCCTGAGCCCCCCTGGGCCCTTCATCCGCCCATCCACCACCTCATTTGCCCGCTGCCTCCTGCCGCGCACGCGCACGCACGCATGCATGCATGCACACGTGCACCCTCGCTTCTCCCCGCCAGCTGACGTCGCCACACCCCGCAGGCCCGCTCCCTGCACGACCATTGCCCACACTGCGCACTTGAATCGCCTACTGATTCGCACTACGCTCTTGTCTTCATCAATTCTTTATCCACCACCCACTCCCCGGGATATGCCCCTGCATGCAAACCAAGGAATGGCTACCGGCAGTCCGCCTGTATGTGTGGATCGCACAGCTCACAGCTGCAGTAGAGGCAGCCTCACCCGTATGTACCCGTGCCCGCTGCATCATGAAGTCAATGGCGTGTGCTCTCAGTGCATTACCAGGCAGTTGTGTACGAGCGCTGCCAACACGGATGACAACTGCCAGGAGCCCACAGGCCATGCGTGCAAGCTGCCATGCCGGGGGTGGGTGTGGGTGTGGCTGGGCATCAATGCAGGTCACCCTCTACCCGAATGCGAACAACAACATGCATGAGTCCCAGGCCGGATGTGTGCACTGCATGACCCTGCCTGCCTGCTGCCTGCGCTGCATTGATTGTGTACATGCTAAACGCCAAGTGCGGCTTGTCGCAAGCAAGCCGCGACCACCGCAGAGGAGAGGTCGTGGGAAGCAGGCACAAGCGTGGTGTCGTGAAGCGACATTGCGTGCAGTGCAAGTCGTGGACGGCTAATCGCGCATTGTGGCAGATGCATTTGCAGCATACTGCGCACACACACCAGACCCAGGTTCAGCCCACATGCCATCATGCGCAAATGGCCGACTGGGAATGTTGCAGCCATGGAGAGGCGTGTCATGCGTATAGTCCTGCCTGTTCCAATGAGCATAACAATGATAAACATGAACAGTGTACTGAGCGTGCGCTTGCTGCTTGCACATGCTAGTGCATGCAAGCCGTGCGCTACGGCCATTCAGGCTGTTTGCAGTCATGTTCGCCCGCCCGCCAACACTGAGGAGGAGTCAGGCCAGGCGGCGGTAGGTGCGCGCAGTTGGGTGTGGTGAGGCCAGCAGCTGAGGCTTGCCACGAGCAGGAGTGGGAGTGTGTAACAGCAAAGGGTGTGACCACCGAGGCATGCAGTTTGTTTGGCATCTGACATGCAAGCAAGGCGGGCTGGACGACCTGTTGCGCGTGGCAACGTATTGGTGACGACAGCACGAACAGTACACGCATAAGGGATCAAGAGGGAGGGGGGTGCGCAGGAGCCGTACATTCGACCCTGTGTGCGCTCTAAATCACAGCAGCATGAGCTCCCTCAGGCCATGCAAGTGCGTGGCGAGGCGCAGTGTGCCCACCAGCTGCTGCGCGCTCTCCTGGTCTTCCAGGACGCACCCCGTCAGGCACAGCTTGGTCAGCTGCAGGTGCGGCGCGGCCCGCAGCGCCGCAAACAGCGCCAGCCAGTCAGCCGGCGAGAAGGTGTTGTACGAGAAGTCCAGGCGGGTCAGCCTCGACAGCAGGCAGACGCTGCTGCTGCTGCCGCTGACGCCGCTGCTGCTGCTGCTGCGCACGGCTTGCCCGCTTGGGCCCGCCAGCACATCACACAGTGCCTGCACAGGCGACTTATGACGCAGCAGGTCCCCCGCTGCCAGCGGCTGCGCCAGTTCCAGGTCGGGTTGCAGGGGGTCGCGCATGCGGCTGAGGTTGAGGCTCGTGAGCGACGCGGCAGTGTGCGGGACTGTGAGCAGCAATGTCACGCCGCTGAGGGCGTTGCCGCCGAGGTCCAATCGCTCCAGGGAGGTCAGCTGCGTCCTGCCCGCCAGCCGCTGAGCAAGGCTGCACCAGCCGCGCGGGCCGATGGCGTTGCGCCTCAGGCTGAGGTGGCGCAGGGCCGCCAGGTGCGGCGCGCTGCGCGCGAGCGCGGCGGCCAGCGTTGCGGCGCCGGCATCCTGCAGGCTGCAGTAGTTGAGGTTGAGGAACACCGACCCGCAGCGCAGCACGTCGCGCAGCTGGCGGGGCGAGAGCGGCCGCTGGTACCCCTCACCCTCCTCCTCACCCTCACTATCACCGCCGCCACAGCCGCCTGTGAGGGGCGCGTGCAGGCGCAGCGCGCAGAGGCGGGTGAAGGTGATAGTGGTGATATCACTAGTGATTCAGGTGGAATCGGTGCGAGGTGTGGCAGCGGCATGCGTGCGCCTAGCTGGCCTCCCCCTCCGCTTCGTGCGTATGGTGTGCACCAGAGAGAGAGGTGTAACATCCATCCCAGTATCCCACACGCCGAGCCCTGGCAAATGAAAACAACGCTGGCGCTTGTCCGCTTGGCGCAAGGTGCAGTATCACGCATGAGCGACGAGGGCACTCCCGCTCGCCCGGCAGGCGGCTGCCGCCGCCCCCAAACAACGCAGAATCGCACCCTAACTGCCGTGCCCGGACCCTGAGGCCCTTGAGGCACTCATTACCCATATCGGCATTGTTGGCCTCTGCGCCGTACTTGTTGAACACAATGGCGGCGACCGTCCACCTGTGGCACCGCACCATACCACAGCACACCGCAGCAGCGGGGCGGAGCCCGGGCGAGTTGGGCAGTGATACGCAGTGGTGACGCAGTGGTGTGCGTTAGGCATGCCAGGAGGGCTGCCGAGAGAACGTACGCGAGTCAGCAGGGCAATGGCTGATGCATGGTGGGCGCAAGCAGGCGCACATTGCGAGCGGTGTGCGTGCGCGTGTGTGTGCAAGTAGTGTGAGCGCATTCGTTGGCGAAGGGTGGGGAGTGCGCGCTACAACGGTGACATCGTACCCAACAACGCTGCATGCGTTCCGTTGCCAAGTACTACCCAGTTGCCCTCAGGCAGCACCTGCACCGCTTTGGTTGACCTCACATCACCTCACCACCTCACCCCGGCACCCGTCACGAATTCATCCACCATTTGTCGACGCCTGCCATTCTGTAGAACCTGGTGCAAACCTCTCGCTGCGTGACACAAGGCCTGCCACCGTTGAAAACGGGAGACGGCATTGCTGCTTGCAAGCTTGTCAATAGGCACTGACTGATTGAGTGTCGGGTGGACGCCCAGGTAGGCCGTGCCAAGCGTGCACAGCACGCCTGGTCACATACACCTGCACCGTTGTGTTGCAGCTTTTGCAGGAGGTTGTAAAATGGCACAGGCAGAGCGCACAGTGGCAGCGGACTGGCTCAACAGCTCTGTATCATTGCCAATGTATCATGCCAATTATGCCATTTATGCCAATTGGCATAATTGAGACAACTGGCAATCCAATTGCCTGCCCATTGCCATCACCGAGAGCAGAGCGAAACTGGTCTGCAACCGGAACTATGAAGCTCGCTTGTAACAGGTGAACTGGTAAATTTAACAGGACGGATAGGGACTGGCCGATCACGCAAACCCTGGTGCACAGGCAGGACACAGCCAAACACAAACAGTGGAAGTGCCCAGGCACCGCCGACACTCGCTGCAGGGGCACAGCCAAACAGACGCTCAGAGAACCGACAAGCACCAACACCTGGTTATCGCGCGGGAAGGCTCGCCACATTGCCCCAGTCCCTACCTGCTGGTAGCAGGTGCCGAAAGCCGTAGTACATCAGTTTGTGGCCCTTTGCCAAGTCGCCGTTTCTGCATTGTTTCACTTCCCGCCACGTGCATTCTATCGGGCGCGACCCATTCAGGCATGCATTTGAAGAAGCTTGAATTTCGAGACCCGCAACCTGCAACGGTGCCGCAAACACCGTTCTGCTCTGCTGTCTGTCTGGCAAAACCTGTCCGGTATACGTTGGCCCGTCATAAGCCAGGATCAGCCGAAAACCTGCGCAACCTGTATATTCTCTGCCAAATTCAGGTGGAAAGCCAACAGTACTTCACATGACACACAGCCGACTATTAACCAGTTTGGAATACGCAGAGTTTGCGGTGGTCTCGGTGGTCTCGCGGCGTGCGTTGCTTTGTGACGGGTGGCCTCGCTACCTGCCAGCGGTGTGAGCACTGCTGCACCACGGCGCATACAGGCTGCAGATCGTAACAACCAATAACCAGCAGCGATGTAAGTCAAGTTCCTTAGGGACAAGAGGCCCTGAGGTTTGTTGTTTTTGGAACCTGTCATAAGCACTCTGACATCCAAGCCGTTGCACCCGCGTCGTTCTTCTTCCATGTTTGCCCTTTATATTTACAGGGGCTGTACTGCGTCAGTGGCGAAGAAAGTGCTCTTAGGCCTGTTAGATGTCCTGAAGGTGTGAGGTGATTGTGACTGTGAGCACGCTCGTTGCTGACTGCCTACTGCGTGCCCACCATCACAGACACGAACCTGGCACACATCCAGCTCTATACATGGAACCTGCTTACGTGCGCTTGTTTGTCTGCCACCTTTTCGCTCATTCCTATGTGCTTGTAGGTTGCCGTTGCAGTGGCGATTATTGTTGTTGTTGCTGGGGACCTCCAGAACACAGAACTCCAGGAGAATCCTCCTCTCAATGACTGGAGTAGCGTGTGCTTTATGTCCACTGATGTTCCAGACACCAGCCTCTGCATATATGCATACGTCGTGGCGGGCCTGTCCATAATCATCTCGCTCGGCATGGCGTTGTTCCTGGTAAGCTATTCACTTGGAATGCAAAGCTGCGTGAGCCCTGAGCCAGTTTCAAGGGTTTGGATCGAGCAGTTGGCAGTGCGCTTACTCGACGTGTGTCAGGTTCGTGCAAACACCCTCAAGCCAGGACTTTTGAGCACCAAAACTGTTGGCCTCATTAGCCTCATGTTTTCGTGTCTTGCAGTGCTGCACCTGCAACCTTTGCGGACTTGGGGACATAATCGACATAATCCTTGCTGCCTGCGGCGTCGTGTGGTAAGCAGTTCCAGCGCGTGTACCCTTCCCCCAGGCAGGAGGGCACCTCGCGGTGCGGTACACACAGACAATCTGATGGGCCCCATGCCGATCACGGATGCGATTGAGTGACGTGCAGGCACATGTCAGTGTGGTACAAACATACACGCACGCCGTACAGCCCTATGACACACTGCATCGTCCCACGGAAGCAAATGCTTCTCTCACACACCGCACCCGCTGAAGTGCAGTGAAATAATGGCATGGGGCTGGCTTTGCGACCGCTCACCTCGCTCGCGTATGGGTGCAGCAAAATTGAACAGCGCAGTGCGTGGCATGGCATTACGCGTAGCGCTGGCTCGTGCACATGCCTGCTGAGCCCGCCCGCTGTAGAAAAAACGCCAGCCAGGGTGCATTCCTGCTATTACTTGCCCTGATGTTTGCCTGCACATGTGTTGCACTGAGCCGCTGCGGCCCGCTGTGGCGCTGAATGATGTGCAGGTGGACGATCGCCGCGATTGTTTTCAGCGCGTATGGCGCGGACGCCAACGATGCAAATGTGAGTGAATTTGCATGTGATATTGTGATGGGTGGGGTTGTAGCGCGTAGTGCTGTCACCGCCAGCTTGCCGCAACGCCCCTACACCCCAACGCGCAGTGCAGCGTCTGCCGGCGCTGCGTACTCCCGGCATCGCAACACCGCAGCCCACCGGCGGGTGGCCTTGTGCCCGCCCGTGTCGCCTGCACAAAAATTGCGAGTGCCGTTGCCCCATTGGTCTGTGTGTGGTGTGCGGCGGTGTCGGATGCTGTCCCCATCATCCAGGGCGGGGCTCAATTGCTGCTCCGGGCGTTGTACGCCCTCAAGGTGATGCTGAGCCTTGGCGTGTGCTGCAGTTGTGCAGAAGGTGCGTTACCACGCCATGCCACTGACACTGTTGTGCTATATACGCCCGCACAATCCGTCGCGCCCCCCCGCCCGCCGTTCCCGTCCTGGATCCATCACTGCCGTATTGCAGGTTCCCCAGCAGGGCTCGCGCACCGCCACGCTGGCACTGTCCTGGGTCAACGTGGGCTTGTTCGGCCTCAGCCTGCTGGTGGCGCTCGTGTCGGTGCGTGCAGTGGGGGGTGGGGGCATAGACATGACTCGCATGTGAGTCATATGAGTTGTATGAGTCATGCAAGGCATATGGGTCATATACTCGTGTCTTGATCCTTGAGCTTGGCTTGCTTTGCGTGCGTTGCCTCTCACTTGCTTGTGCGAGCGTTATCTGCCCTCGTCTTGACGGGTGTGTTGGCCTCGGCCTAAAAGCTCCTTACAACATGACAACTGAACTAACCCATCACATGGGAGTTACGCATTCGATGACCACATACGTACATGAGTCACGCGCGCAGCCGTGTCAGTGCTCTAGTAGTGCATGTGCATGATGCATCTGGTGACAGGCAGCCAGATGATGAGGTGAGGGAGTGAGGGGGCGCTGACCTGCACACCAGCACCAGCACCAGCACCAGCACCAGCACAGCGGGCATGGCCTGCTGAGCGCGCCTTCGTTCTGCGCTATCAGACGCGTGCACGCGTTACTGCCCCAGCATTGACGGCCGCATCCCTTGCGCCCCCTCACCACCCGTAATGCTTGGAGGCGCGCAAACAGTGGCAGCGCCACTGTACAGTACAGTACAATACCGCAGCACATGCTGCTGCGATGTCGCCGCGCCGCTATGACGGCACTACCCCGCCTGCGTGCGTGCTCCTTGCGCAGGTGGTTGCGTGCCTGGCCAAGTGCCTGTGCTGCTGCTGTAAGAAAGAAGGCGACTGAATAGAGCAATCAGGCACCAGTATGACCATTATGATTGTGGCAGCTCTGCCGTGTGGTCATGTAGTGCCTCCACTACCGCTAGCTGCCGCGTGACCACCCCGGTGGTGTTTGCTGCGGGCCCAGCGGGCAGGAACGGCACCGTTCCATGTTGGGCTGCACACACCTTGCTGACCTCACCTCAACCCCACTGCCTACCGTACCTGCCCAAAACCGTGCCTGCGTGCTGTTGCTGGGGGCCTGTGCTGGCTGGCGCGTTAGGTGGCTGCGTTGGTGACCTAGCCTGAGCCCCGCTGGGCCCTCCATCCGTCTATGCGCCCCTCACACTGCACCTTGCCTGCCCGCTGCCCTCCCGCCGCACGCACTCGCGCACGCACGCATGCATGCATGTGTGCACCCTCGCTCCTCCTCGCCGGCTGACGTAGTCATACCCCGGCAGGCCGCTCCCTGCACGACTATTCCTCACACTGTGTGCGTGCATCCCCTAGATGCATGCATGCACTGTGATTCACACAGGGCTCGTGTCTTCATCAATGCATTATCCACCCCGCCCGGTTCTTTATCCACTGCGCATCCAAGGCGAGGGCTACCGGCAGTCCGCCTGTATGCGTGCTTCACGAAGCTCACAGCTGCAGTAGAGGCAGCCTCACCCGTATGTACCCTTGCCCGCTGCATGAAGTAAATGGCGTGCGCTCCCACCTGCAAGTGCAAGCGCACCAACAGGCAGTTGCTTGCGAGCGCTGGCGACGCGGGTGAGGACCGTGAGAAGACGACAAGCCGTCATGCAACACACCCTCAGAGCGTGCAGAGGCCGCCATAGCGTCCTGGGTGTGGCTGGGCATCAATGCAGGTCACCCTCTACCCGAATGCGAACAACACCATGCATGAGTCCCAAGCCGGATGTGCGCACTGTATGAATCCGCCTGCCTGCTGTCTGCGCTGCATTGTTTGTGTACGTCCCTGCCCCCTGCAATCAGCAGCCCTGTCACATGCCTGCTGTGCCTGTTGGCGGCGGTGCGGCCATACGGGGGGTTGGGCTGGTAGTGGGCTTGTTAGGCCTATATGAGGCCCAGGGCTGCTGAGCGCAGAGTGCTGTGCAGTGCTGTTCGTGAGAGCGACACTCCCATTGGCTTCAGTACCACCTCCTGCCTGCCGTAAGCGTGTGTATGGTTCAAACACGTCAGCCAGCCTTGCTTGCACGTTGCGTGCTAAACGCCACGTGCGCCTTGTCGCAAGCGAGCAAGTGACCACCACAGCATGGGAAGCAGGCACAAGCTGGGCACAAGCGCGAGGTCATGAGGGGCGGTGCGTGCAGTGGGTGGAAGTTGTGAACGGCTGGCTAGTCGCGCGTTGTGGCATGATGGATTTGTACACACAGATTGGACCCAGGTTCAGACCACATACCATTGTGCGCGAATGCCAGACTGGCAATGTTGCAGCAATGAAGAGGCGTGCCATGCGTATAGTCCTGCCTGTTCCAATGAGCATAACAATGATAAACACCAACAACGTACTGAGCGTGCGCTTACTGCTTGCACATGCGAGTGCATGCAAGTGGTGCGCTACGGCCACACAGGCTGTTTTCAGTCATGTTCGCCCGCCCGCCAACACTGAGGAGGAGCGAGGTCAGGCGGTGGTAGGTGCGTGCAGTTGGGTGCGGCGAGGCCAGCAGCTGAGGCTCGCCAAGAGCAGGAGTGGGAGTGTGGTAGAGGTTGTTGCTCCCATGCAGCCATGCAGTGGGAGTGGAGAACCGCAAAGCTATAAGGGTGTGACAGCCCGTGCAGGGTCTATGGGGGAACGGGGCACCACCAAGTCTGGCATCTGACATGCACACAAGGCGGGCTGAATGACCTGTTGTGCGTGGCAACGTGTTGGTGATGGCAGCGCGAACAGCAGATTGATAAGGAGGGGGTGCGCTTGAGCCGTACATTCGACCGTGAGTGCCAGAAAGTGCGCCCAAGCGGCCATGCAGTGTGATCCCCCCTTCCATCACCTCCATCAGCCACCACTATCATCATGCAACGATTACTGCGGATACGCCAACTACTTGTAGCGGACGCAAGGTGAGGCCTGGCAGCACTGCCATCCAAAACCTAGTCGGCACACCTGCTGCGCTATGTACATGTGTGCGGGAAATACAAGCTGCGTTCTCTGCTTGATCCAAAACCAAGCTGCGCTGCTGCTGTCGCCTGCTAGCAGTCTATATCAACATCCTGCAGGTGGGGAACGCCGCGGCACGCCTCCGCCACCACCCGCATCGCGGCCGCCCCGCTGCTGGCCCCCAGCGCGACGCGCCTCAGGCCCGCCAGGTGCGGCGAGCCGCGCAGCGCATCGCCCAGCACGCCCGCGCCGGCGGCGTCCAGCGCCGCCGCCGCCAGGCCCAGCGTGCGGAGGGTCGTGAGGGCCGTGGAGGCGCGCAGCGCATCGCCGATGATGCCCGCCACGCTGTTGCCCCACTCCCGGCTCCAAAGGAAGTCCCCGCTTTCGAGCCTCCGTTGCAGGCCAAGTCGAGGCGCTCCAGCGCCGAGAGGTGCCATGCAGTGGGCAGCAGGCGGCACACGCGCCTCAGGCCGTCGCGGTGCAGGCTGAAGAAGCTTAACCGCGTCAAGCTGCGCAGGGAGGTGCGGGTCAGCACCGCGGCCGCCACAGCCGCCACCGCCGCCGCCTGGCGCCTGGAGGACGGCTCGGAGCGCTGACCCAGGAAGAGCTCGCGTAGCTCAGGCAGGGTGAGTCGGGGCAGCAGGCCCTCCACCAGCGCGGGGTCCAGGTCGCAGCCATAGAGGTCCAGGTGCGTGAGCCGGCTGGCGAGGTGCGGGGCGGTAAGCGCCGCCTGCAGCATGGCGCACGCGCGCGCGCTTGAGAGGTCGTTGTGGTTCAGGTCCAGCAAGCGCAGCTTGGCGAGGCTGGCGGTGCCTGCGATCACCTCCAGCACGTCCACAACACCACCGGCCCCGCTGCTGCTGCCGCTGCCGCTGCTGCTGCTGCTGCTGCTGCTGCTGCGGTTGGATGCAGTCGGGGTCGATGCGCCCAACCCAACATGCCCCCCTTGCGCGCTGCCACTGCCACCTGCTGCTTCCAACGGCTCCGTGAGTGCATTGTCATTCTGCTGGCCTTCATCGTCATCGTTGTTGCCGTTGTTGTCCGGCGGAGGCGGAGGCGGGGCCGGGGCCGGGGTCGCAGGCGCGGGTGCGGGCACCACCACCGCTGCCACGCGCGGTGGCACCCTGATGCACGGCAGCATGAGCTCCCTCAGGCCGTGCAGGTGGGTGGCTAGCCGTAGCGTGTCCGCCAGCTGCGTCACGCTGCCCTGCTCCTCCATTGAGCACCCCGTCAGGCACAGCTTGGTCAGGCACAGGTGCCGCGCGGCCCGCAGCGCCGCAAACAGCGCCAGCCAGTCAGCCGGAGAGAAGGTGTTGTACGATAAGTCCAGGCGGGTCAGCCTCGACAGCAGGCAGACGCTGCTGACACCGCTGACGCCGCTGCTGCTGCTGCTGCGCACGGCTTGCCCGCTTGGGCCCGCCAGCACATCACACAGCGCCTGCACAGGCGACTTATGACGCAGCAGGTCCCCCGCTGCCAGCTGCTGCGCCAGTTCCAGGTCGAGTTGCAGGGAGTCGCGCATGCGGCTGAGGTTGAGGCTCGTGAGCGACGCGGCAATGTGCGGGACTGTGAGCAGCAATGTCACGCCGCTGAGGCTGTTGCCGCCGAGGTCCAAGCGCTCCAGGGAGGTCAGCTGCGTCCTGCCGCCCAGCCGCTGAGCGAGGCTGCACCAGCCGCGCGGGCCGATGGCGTTGCGCCTCAGGCTGAGGTGGCGCAGGGCCGCCAGGCGCGGTGCGCTGCGCGCGAGCGCGGCGCCCAGCGTGGCGGCACCGGCGTCCTGCAGGCTGCAGTAGTTGAGGTTGAGGAACACCGACCCGCAGCGCAGCACGTCCCTCAGCTGACGGGGAGACAGTGGACGCTGGTACCCCTCACCACCCTCCTCCTCACCACTATCAGCACTACCACCACCACCTGTGAGGGGAGCGTGCAGGCGCAGCGCGCAGAGGCGGGTGAAGACGTGCCTGCTGGACGGCCGTCTCAGCAAATCCGCCACGCGGCAAAGCAGCTCGTTGCCCTCCTGCTGCGCCTCTTCCTGCTTGTTGACCGCCTCCCCACCCCTGGTGTTAAACACCCTGTGGAGGATGGCTGGGGACGGGGCCTTGGGTGCGGGTCGAAGATCCACCTCCAGCTGGGTGAGGGAGCGCAGGTGTGTGGAGCGGGAGAGCGACAGCAGCGCGGCTGTGACACTGCTGGCCCCGCCGGCATGCGCCGAGCAGATGTTGATGGCGGTGAGGCGGGAGAACCAGGGGGGGAGGGGCTGGCCCTCAGGGTAGGGCCAGTAGAGAGTGTCGCGGGCGGTCGTGGTGCAGGACGTCGGCCCGCGCGGGGGAGAGCACGTGATGCGGGCAGTGGCGCTGCTGCGGATGGAGGTGACGCCTTGTGAATAGGCGTCACGCCACTGCCTGCACACCAGCCTCACGCCCTTGTTTACGCGGCGCGGCGAGAGAATGAGCTCCAACACGTCGTTCGGTAGCTTCAGCATCTCGCAGCAACAGGCGTTGCTTGACCCGCCGCACCCGCTGCTGTCATCGCCACGAACGCCTGGTGCTTGCGGATGAGTGGCGGTGCCTTCAAGGGAGACGTGCAGGTGGCCGCCTGGTTGGCTGCTGGCAGAACACAGCATGGCCGGTGCGTGGCGCACATCCGCTGCGCTGCTGCCTAGCATCCCGCCCTCGCTGTCCGCCCCTGGATGGACACGCACAACAAGGATGCGCCGCGCAGCACATGTCATGCAGGATAATGCAGCATGCAGTGGCGCGCAAGGCCGAGCGCCACGCAAACGGTGCATATAGTAAGCAGCAGCAAATGTTTGCATGGCGCAAGCAGACAAGGCGATGACATGTGAACGCGTTGCCTGCCGAGACCACGGAACCAGACCACGGCCACGGGTGAGATGTTGAGATGAACAGTAAGTGTTGAAGCACCTTAGCGCAGTGGCCGGAGTGGCACCTCTGCCTTGCGATGCACGTAAGGAGTTGCGCAAGTGAACGCATGCCAGCCAGCTGGATGACATACAATGCCAGCAGTCGCTCGCTTGTGTGCCAGACAACACAGGCAGGCATATGGCTTGTTATGGCGATTATGGCGATGTATTGCTCCTGACTGACCAAAACTCGGTCAGTTCGCAATTCTGTCTGTCACCTGCCGCGACAGGTCATTATCGAAGGGGACAAAACTGCGACACTCAAAAGCTGCTTGCCCACAGGCCCTCTTCTTAGCTTGCATACGGATTCAGCTCCTTATACCGGTATACTTTCTCTCGCTTTCATTCCAGAGGCTCACAAAGGCGCTGTTCGTAGCATCCAGTGTCAGGCGGAAGCTGCCGATGGAAACCACGAGACGCACAGTGACGCACTGCAGCGCGCAAACAATGGTTGGAGTTTGACGTTGCCCAGCGTTTGACGTTGCCAAGATCGCATACCTTCGTATGTATTGCTTTTAATTCCTGAATCCTGCTGCGTTGCTGACAGAGCTGCAGCTCCTGTGACGGAGGTGCCACCATTGTGATGACCAGCTAGGGAAACACCCGAAGCACCTGAAGCCAGCCGAAAAGTATTTCAAGCACCCACACACGCATTCGTGTTGGCTGAAGAGCTCACGTACAGCTCAGATTGCAAGTTGCTGACTTCAAGGCCGCTCCTTGCGCACAGCACATGCCATCTCAGGCCCTGGCTGGGGAAAGCGCGTGTATGTGCGAGGGGCGCAATGCAGCTAGCACACTCTGAAGGACCCAAAGCGCACAGGCTGTGTGACAGAACCAGCAATCATAGGTTACATGCCAAGCTTACCTGGTGCTGTGCTGGTTGAAGCATCTCCCAACGGCTCAGTAGCGTCAGGCTGCTGTTGTGGTGGCAGGCGGCGGCGGCGCCCTCGTCGCCCGCTGACACCGCCACGGCGGCGAGGCGGGCGCGCGGCCGCGCCTCCTGCCGGCGTGTTGTGACGCCCTGCTGGGTTAAGCTGAGGTGCCTGTGAGTAGTAAATCATGCTTGTTGCGCGGAGTACCGAGTTGGTCGACCCATTTATGATTTGTCTGACGCGAGAGTCCAGGGGTCCCCCAGCAATTCCCCAGCAATTGGGATGCTGAGCCTGGCAAGCGAGCGAGGTGAATGATTTAGAAGGCTTTGCGACCAAATGCAAATCCAGACGCAGCTGGTCCCGATGAACCTTTGAGTGCACCCGCCTTCCCCCCACTGACAGCTGTCAGCCTCAAGCAAGCCAGCGTCTGCCAGCTGGCAGCCGACCTGCGCCGTGCGACATCTAGCCTGCTGCACTTGACGGCATGGCGGTGTGACATGAAGGACCTCTACCGGAGTGGCATCTTAGTGTAGCAGCGGGCCTCACCCCACCGCTGCTCGCTGCCGGACCCTCCGTCCTACTCCGGCTGGGCTCATCGGTGCGTGACGGGCGGCGGCTGACAAACACCGTCACATACACCACAGTGAGCAAGCGAGGGTGGGCGCAGGACAAGCTGTGCATGCTTGGCAGATGCAGGTTCAGGCACCTGCATGGGCATGCTAGCTGAAATTGCATACAACAGACACTGATGCGGCAAACGAGGCTGCCGCTACACTGCATCGTTGTTGGCGGTGCACAGCACATGGTGGAGTGCACGAATGCGTTGCATCGCAGGCAGGCTGCCTAATTACTATGCACGCAGTAGCACACAGCCTATCATGCAGCGCTGCCTGTCGTGTTAAGCTACCAACCTGGTCGTTCCACCCGTCGCCTGCCCTCACCTACATGAGACCCTAATGAAAGTCAGACCCGTGCGGCAACCACACTCGCCGCATGTGCACACAAACATGGCTGTGTGCGCCAAGCTTACATCCTGCCAATCGATGGCCTACTCGATGGGCTGCCAGTGGTGGTTGTTCTACAGCACCCACCACGCGCCACACGCACCTCTCTCGCCGGGAGTCCTCGCACGCACACATGTGCACATGCACACGTACACCCTTACGCATGCGTTGCCATGCACGTGGCATGCGAATGCTGCATATGGCAGGTTCATTGAACAGCGCGCAGTGACACTCATATGCTTCAGCATGCATTGGACAACATGTGTGCGCACGACGAGTTGCATGATGTCGATCATAAATCTTGTGGCGAGGCAACGTTCACAGTCCTTCGTATTCCTATTAATTCAACAATGCATGTTGACAGCTGGCAGGCCGGCATGCGCTCATGGTGGGCGACCGAGTGCACCCACCGTACGCGCAGCGTAAGGAGGGGGAATTGCGCGGCGGACCTTGCTTGAAGCTCTTAGCATGCGTGTCAACCGGCAAGTGCCGAAGGGTGGCAGCTGCCGGCCGTGACCCCCACAGTGCTTGCGCCGTGCGTTCTGTCGTAATGGCTGTGCAGGTTTTGTGCCATGACTTTTCAGGCTTGTGAAGTTCACATACAGCAGTCTGTGGTCACATAACCATGCTTCCCACACAGTGAGGCTGGCGGTGTGCTTTGAGTAGGCCCGATTTGACCTTGGAGCAAGTGAGCTGCGCATGCACATGTTGTTCATTTTGTTGCAAGGCAGAATTACCGCCACTTTGCTGGTCAGCTGGCGCCAGGAACCTCAATGAGAGGTGGGGTGTGGCGCCTTCACGTGGCGAGCGCTCGGCCCAAGACCCACACGTGGCGGCACCTATCGATTCCGGCTTGAGCCTCAAGCCGAACCGTGCTCACGCAGACGGCATACAGCGTGTGTAGCATGTGGGCATGATGCTCCGGCTGCCTGCTGCAGAACTGCTGGTGCACCCTCAAAGCACAGGACCTTGTCATAGTGTCATTCTGATGTAGCTGTTGATAATGCGCACAACAATTCATTTAGCACCAGTCCTTTGGCCATGCGCCCGTTGGCGGGGTACTGCACCGATCTAATGGCCTCCTGCACAGATCCGAAGTGATTGCATTTGTTCAGCAATACCGTCGTAGGTGCCCCTCTGTGCTCACCTGCACATTGTCACAGAGGCATATTGTGCTGGCGTACAAGCAGCGGACCTGCCTATCTTTTCTGGTCCACTTCGTGTCGTTTACGGTATCGTAGGTATCAAACTGTTTCTCGGGGACGTTCAAGGTGCTCTTCACGTCGCCGCAGTTCGGCTGCACAGTCGCCACTTTGACGCACTAGAGACACGATGTGAGTAAAGCTGTGTGTTGCTGGGCTGGGATTCAACGTTGTGCAGGCGTGGGCCGCGGCTGTACACGGCAATACAGAGCGCGCTCATCCTCACTGGCTTCCTTCTCCAATCTGCTGGTCTGCAGGGGTTGCACTTCCAAGATTTGCAAGGCGATCTTCCTCATCTTGGTCTCGTTGGCCAAGGTATGTTCTTTCCTTTCGCATGGTTCTGTTCAAGGTGGTAAAAACGGTTGTTGTCATCGCAAGCCAGGCATCGAGCGCAGGGGCTCTACATGGCAAAAGTGAATGGCAATATGGAGCGGAGCTGTATAGGAAACAGGGCCTGGGTGGGGGGTGCATGCCTTGCACCAGGGTTGCGCGGTTGAGCGCTACTGCGTGCTCGCTCCCCAACTGCAACGACTCAGCCCCTGCTTAGCCTGTTGGGGCCTCAGGGGTGGCCCTGTTGGGCCTGTTGACACTGTTCCTGCAGCAAACTGGTGTAGATCCGCTTGCTCTTCCCAGCAGGTGTTATCACAGCAAAGTGGTTCAGCTCCTGTTTGTCAAGCGCTCAACCGGCAACTCGCAATGCGCTTCTGCAGGTGGGCGTTGCGATTGCAATAATCGTGCTGGTGGCAGACAACCTGCACGATGTCAAGCTGACCAAGGAAGGAGTCATATACCAGTACAGCGCCACGTGCCTGCTGGAGACGGACGTCAACAGCGATAGCCTGTGCATATATGCGTACATCGTGTGCGGCGTCTCCATCGTCACGTCTGGCCTCATCGCCCTCTTCTTGGTGAGCACAACAAGCCATGATGGCACACAGGTGGCGCCGCAAACACCACCCGCGTGTTACAACCGTGTTACAACCATATGTTACAACCACGGTGCAGTACAGGCCTTCGAAAAGGTTCACAGCAACAGCGTTTTGCTCTTAACCTTTCCGCTTTCGCCGGGAGGAAGTCGACCTTCTCACGGCCATCTCACTTTGATCCTTTTGAAGGCCCGTCTCTGCTGCCGTTTTATTACATCGCTGTCCTTCACACAAGTGTGGGGTTCGCCGCACTTTCGCCAGCCTGCTCAATGCTCATGCCTGCGTGCCTTGGTTGTTGCAGTGCTGCACGTGCAACCTATGCGGCCTGGGTGCTATCCTGGAGGTCATCCTTGCGTTGGCTGGCGTCGTTTGGTGAGTGAGCGCCAGCTGTCGCGCAGGCAGAGATGGCGGGTGGCACAGCGCACGAGTTCAACTGAAAACGGCGGCAAGGTGCTGGCCGTGAGTGCCATGCACACTGCTAGAAGCTGCTTTTGCCTGCCGCACTCCGTGAGGCACGCCTCACGCACGCGCGTGTGACTAAGTAGAAGCCTAAGTAGTCATCGCCCAACACAAGCAGTCTGGCTTGGCGTGTGCGGGCCCCTCTGCTGCAGTCCGTGTGGGTGGACATGACATTAATCCTGATGAATTATAGCAGCATGCGAGTGGACATAGTTGCATCCATTTGCGTGCATGTGACTGACAGCGCAGCCGTGGTTCACCAAAGCGGTCAATGGGCGTGCGTGCGTGCATGGCAGCGCGTGTTCAGCGTACGGCTGCGTGTGCATGTGCGCAGGTGGGTGGTTGCGGCCATCGTGTTCAGCAGCTACGGTGCAAAGGCCAACGACGCCAACCTGCCTGAGGAGAGCTCCCGTACCGCCGTCATCATCCTCAGCTGGGTCGAGGTGGGGCTCTTTGGCGTCGCCGTGATAGGCGCGATCATCTCGGTGAGTGAGGGCGAGGCTGAGAGAAGGAAACTAGACAGGCTGCGAGCGAGCGGCCACCATTCATGCGTGCTCATCGCATCGCAGCTTGTCGTCCGTACAGGTCAGGCCAGACAGCATAGGCGCAGGAGGAGGAATCTAGGAAGTACTCCTGCCTTGCCAGTTGGGCCTGGCAAACAGCTAGTGATGAGCTGAAGTTGTCAGTACGTGCCAAGTATGCCTCTCATCACAGTGGCGCGACCTGCATGCGGTATGGACCCAGGCAGGCAAAGAGCTGATGAGCCTGCACTAGGCAGCTGGCCTGGCGTTGCCACCTGGGAAGCATTGTGTACGACATAGCGCATACGGAGGGGGGCACAAGGCGGGCGAGTGCAGGGCTGCAGGTTGCTCCCCAGACCATGCCTGCCTAGTAGTATAGTGCTTTTAGCGCTTTGCGTGCCACATGCCTGGCCCTGCCTTGTTGACTGGCCGCGGCAGCTGGTAGCGGCGTGTACTGACGTCGGACAGGTCCATGCCCCCCCCCCTCCCACCCCCCACACGCGTACACAGCGCCGCACAGCACACCAACGCATTCCTGGCATGGCTGTGTTGGATGTTCCATGCAAGCTGCATGTCCTCTCGCCTGACCGCCGCCTCCGCCCCTGCGCACCCCCTGCGTTCAGACGGCAATGTGCTGCAAGAAGATGTGCTGCTCGGACGACGACGATGATGACAAGAAGGGCAAGAAGAGCAAGAAGGGCAAGGATGCGGAGGCCGCGCCCGCCATGACGTCTGCGCCGGCACCCATGTCCGCGGGTCTGGCGCAGCCAGGGCCGTACGCGCCCATGCCTGGGGGTGGGGCACCGACGCCGGCCATGGCAGGCTAATCAGACCCGCGTTGTGCTTGGCGTGGCATCATCACTTGCCACACTATGTGCATTGCATTCTGGCATCACCCTGCCGCCCCCAGCGTAGCGGCCGCATGCGTGTGTCGCTAGCGAGGAACGGTCGTCAGGGTGGGGCGGCTTTGCCACGTGCGCCTGTGTGGCCTGTTTGGCGGTATGTGGGTATGTATGTAGGTATGCAGCCATGTAGGTGTGTAGGTAGGTATGTAGGTAGGTAGGTGCAGCGTGCGCTTGTGCATCAAGCAAGTGAAGTGCTCACAGCGCGCACACCTGCACGCGCTCCCCCGTCCTGCCCTGCCCCACCCCACCAGGCACTTTAGAGGGCCTGTGGCAGCCAACCAACCCGCAAGCAAACCGCACCTGCCGTGGCAGTCAGCCAGCACAGAGAGAGAGAGAGAGAGACGTCATTCACTCAGGAGGCCAGCGCATGAACGAAGACAGCCGGGGGGGGCTACCCGGGTGGCATGCACCCTACTACCCTGCTGCGCCACGCCCTGCCCTTACCCCTGGCTGAGCGCTGCAGTGCTGAATGCGGTTGAGCGCTTACATTTGCCTCTGCACCACCACTCTGCACCACCGCTCAATTTCAGCCTAGCCCAGTGCGCTTGTTTGTGTGTCAGGCGGCATGTACCGTTTCTGCACTCTTTGGAACACATGGTGTGAGTGGATTGAAAATGTTTGTATTTGTACCTGTTTTTGTAAGTATTTACGGCTGAGTTACAATGGCCTTGCGCGGGGCCGCACCATAGCGCATGTCGTGCCTGTGGTAGGCGCAAGGCAGTATGCGGTGGTCGGGCGCAAGGCAGCTCGCCTTCGCACAGCCCCATGCGTGCGTGCACGCCTGGCAGGTGCACGTCAGCACGAGTGCCGTCAGCGCTGCCAGCATGACGGATTGCTTCCTGGCGCATTCTGCTCGCCCTTACTCCTCCAGCTTGGCCTTGCCGTGTCTTTCGGTGCTCATTGGCTGTGCCCTCTTGTGCTTGCTTGCCTGCCACCGCTGCCTGCCTTTGCTGTGTACACGCCTGTGCGCACAAGGTTTCGGTACACTAGGACCCCACTCACCGTAGTGGACACGTGCTGGAACAGCCCTGGGACAAGCACTTACAGGCTCCGCCTCCACCTCATCAGTAGCTGATGTGCCAGCCACCAGCGTCATGCCGGGTCGTCAGGGGTGTGGTTGCGCAGCGTCAGCGCCGCAGGCCGTGCAGCATGCCGTGCACAGTTCACACGACGCCGCGGTTGATAGACAAAACTCAAACGACATGCCATGTCACACAAGGCGGCGCCGCCAGTGTGGCCCTGTACTCTAGCGTTAGCACGTGACAAGGGCCGACGGTGGGCAGTGCAAGTGACAAGGTGGGGGGGGATTGGCGCACTGCAACCTAGCCATCGGTGCTACAAATTCCACAGCACATAGGCTAGTATGCTCCAATATGTGGAAGCAAGGCATCTCAATTATGCGCTCGCTGGTTGGTGATGCAAGCGCCTTCACAATAGTTGACTGAATGCATCGGTGCTGTACTTCTGGGTTCGAGTGAAGGTGGGCAAAGCACTGTTCGTTCACTGGTTTGCTTGCAAGGGAGCACTTCGCAAAACAGCAACGCCTGAACGACTTGCTGTTTCGCAAGCCGTACCAAGGTGCCAGGACCAGGGCTCTCACTTCACCTTTCCCGCCAGCAGAGGGCAGCATGCCCTGCGTAATGGCTTGTTTGCTTTGTGCTTCCAACGTGCAATATGTGGTTGTGGTATGTTCACTGAGAAGGAGCCGCCTGCTGCCCACGCACGTGTGTATACCACCGTCTTAACGCGAGCGAACACGTGTTGCGTGGCTCTAGGAAGAGAACTAGTACAACCCGAAATTGTACACCACGCAGTCCCTTACACACCTACCATGTGTCACACCTACCCTATGTGAACCCCCCTTGCATGAGAAGCTGACTCTAATGGGAAACCCTTAAGCTGGGTTCAAAATCTAGTGAGCATTGAAGCTGCGCAAGCCACGAACAATCCGACTGTTTCCACGCCGGGTTCCGACTCTGCGCGACTGCAATAGTTGCGTAAAACTTTGTTGGTGTGAAACTTTCAATACCTCCACCTCCTTTCAAAACAGCCCCCGCCAGTTCCGCGCTCAGCGTGCAGTTTGAATTCCACCAGGACTCACTTTCGTCAAGCCAGCAATCATGTGAGCTGCCTGGGGCTTGCTGACTACTGGCTTGGCTCCTTCGAGGAGACCCTGGTGGCGACCTCACGCTGTGGTGTCAAACAGGAACCTCTCGTGCTTGCCTTGTGGACTGACAAGGTATATGTTTGTGTACCTTGTTTGCAGGGGTTGTGCAGAGAAAGTGCTGAAGTCCATCACGCTCCTCGTGCTTGGGGCACTGAAGGTAGGCCTGGTCAGGATGGTTAGGACGGCGACTTGTAAGCAAGCAAGCTCGCTACTGTAAGCCTCTGTAAGGTTGTCAGTTGTTGCTCTCCAACAGGTGGTTTGTACGCCCCAGCGTTTATGGCTTGGCCTGTGCCTTTTGACTCTAGCTATTCTCGGCCTGCGCAGCTGCGCCTTGCACAACGGTAGCACGACATCAGCTTGCAGCTGTCTGAGTGACGAGGGCCTTGCTGCTTATGCTAAGGCAGCGAAACAACTAATGTCTGTTGTTCCTCTGCGGTGTGGCAGGTTGCAATCGCAGTGGCGATTATCATTCTCGTGAGCACGGACCTCCAGAACGTCACGATCCAGGCAGGCGAATGGTACAACCCTGAACAGTGGGACGGCACGTGCTTGATGTCGACTGACGTCAACTCTTACAGCTTGTGCGCCTACGCCTATGCTGTCTGCGGTGTGTCAATATTCATCTCCCTCCTCATCGCAGTCCTGCTGGTAAGCCTGAGAACGCTGAACCTGCCTGAAGCAGTAAGAGCTGCTGTTCCTTATTTCGGGTGACCATGGTGCTCAGCCAGTGTGGGAACCGTCATGATGACACCTTCGTGGCGTGCAAGCATAGTGTGCATGCAAGGAGGGGGGCAAGGGTTTAACGCGCCAGCAACACGAGCCACTGGCACAGGCCTGGGCAAGCAGTCAGGGAGGTGTGTGGCATGTGTGGGCCTTTGTGCCCTACGCAGCATGCATAGCATGCGCTTGCTGACCACTTTCGAACTGCAATAACGCCTACACCTGAACCACGTATGTTGTTTCCTGCTGCAGTGCTGCACGTGCAATTTGTGCGGCGTGGGAGGCCTGGTGGAGATTTTCCTTTCGGCCTGCGGCACCGCCTGGTGAGTTTGTGCCGAGGCTGGTATATGGTGAGGGGTCATGTGACACTGGGGCGGGGTGTTATGCTTCGCACGCGCTGTGCTCCATGGATGGCGCACGACTGCAGCCGTGCCCCTGCCAGGGCAGCATGTGCGCGGGCCAGTGCTGACAGCAGCCAGCGCACGACCTGCAAGCAGGCGCTGCCCAGGCACTGCTGCGTTGCCCTTGGCGGTTGTGAGCGACGTGTGTGTTGAGTGTGAACCCCCACAGTACGTGTGACCCCTGTTCCCGTGTGTCACGGTGTGTGCGCTACCTCAGGCCACCAGTGCCTTAGTGAAGCACTTGCGAACCTTATCACTCATGCGAGCCGTCCAGCACACGGCGTGTGGGCCAACCCAGGCAGACCGACCCATGACTCCCTGACCGGATGACCAACGTTGGTGCATATGCAATATTGCTTGCTGCAGGTGGGTGGCGGCTGCCATCGTGTTCAACAAGTATGGTGTCCCGGTAAGCTCCAGGGGTGTGCGTACACAACATAGCTGTGACGCTGCATGGGCAGCAACGCTGCACCACAGCACCAGGGCGATACACACCTGACGTGGCTTCCTGCCTGGAGCGGCATATGCTGTGCATTTCCAGCCAGCTAGCTAGCGCAGCTCATCGATACGTGCAATCCTTGCATGATGTTGACGGTGCCTGGGCGCGTTCAGCGGTGGCTACGGCCATGCTCTGGTGCAGCGCCGGTCACGCACCGCCTCCATGTCTGGCGTGGGACACAAGCATTTCCGTTTGTGACATGCACATCCACCGCACACATCTGGCGACGTGACGTGAATGCTGGCTGGCTTGCGCGCCGCCCACAGGCCAACGACCAGAACGTGCCTGGCAAGGACCAGCGTACCACGGTGGTCATCCTGAGCTGGGTCAACGTCATCTTCTTTGGCCTCACGCTCATCATTGAGCTCATCGCGGTGAGCCTGGTGTGCCTGCATGGGCGTGTATGGGCGCGCGTCTCGCCCCGCCAGCATTTAACAACTTATTGTTGGTGGTGCCTGCAATGGTGCGAGTGTTCCCGTGGGGCAGGTCTGTGCAGTGCAATGGCTGTGAATGGATTGGGGTGTCCCGTGCATGGAAGGTGGCGAGGGGGCTGATACCACCCGGGCTGCTACTGAGGATATGCAAGCGCGAGGCCTGGTCGGCACTTGCCATGAGCCTGTTGGTTCAAGCAAGAAGCAAGGGATGGCCAGCCATGGTGGTTGGGCAGCGACAGCATGCAGCGTGCCCGTGTCGCAGCCATGGCGCATGGACAGCCGGGAGTGTCACACGGTCCGCAGGCAGGGCTGCTCCTGCCCGGGGCGCCACAACCCTCGACGTCGGCCTCGACAAGGGCCCCATCACATGTGTGTCAACGTGATGTGTGTACCTGATGTGCTGCCGTGGCGCATTGCCTTCCCGGCTTGGCTTGACGTGCATGCGCTGCGCTGCCCCGCTGATGCTGACGCAGGCGCTTGCGTGCATGGGCCAGTGCTGCGGGCGCAAGAACAAGCACGAGCGCCACGAGGACGAGGTGCCGCCGCCCAAGGCTGCCAAGGGCAAGGGCAAGGACGCGGAGATGGCGGCGCCGGCGCAGGTCAAGGCCGTGGGCAAGTAAGCAACATACCACGCGCGCGTGTGGCGGTACCACGCGCCTCCTCCCTGAGGAACGCGACGACAATGTGAAGAAATGCCGACAGGAATTGCCCCATGCCTCACTGCCAGCAGCGGTGATATGGCACGGCGTGATATGGTGCGACCCGCTGTGGGTGCGCGCTGATGCGTCAGTCGTATTTATGTAGTCGCGAGGCTAGTGATGCTGCCTGATCCTAATCATGACGTGCAGTTGTGATCAACCCTTACGGCGCAGTGTTGGTACAGTGTGGTTGGGGGGCCGATGTACAGCTCACGCGATGGCGGCCAGGTCGCCGCTACACACGCTAAGGCCGAGCGGGCACAGTGAAGAGATGTTGGTACTGCCGTGTCCTGCAGCGTGGACGTGTAGTCCCTTGTAGTCCCTCTACCCAGACGGGCAGCATTTCACGCGTGGCCTTGTCTTCCTCTTCCTTAGCATCCTCGCTGTTTGCAAATGCATTGAGAGCAAGAACGTACTGCTATGTTGGTGTGCTTTGCGCTGGCGGCTGCGTGATAACCCCTGATGCATATCTTCCTGTACCACTTGCGCCGGCTGCATGCTGGCGCCAGCGCATGCACACTCATGCACGTGCTGGAGGCGGCTTGATGGGCGCTGCCTGGTCTTTGTGGCGAAATACCGTAGAATAACGCGTCTGTTTGTTTTTTGGTTCAGCACACCATGGTCATGTCCAGTAAACGCATTACGTTTTGAATGCAGATTTGTGACATATATGGACATGCGACTTGAATGCACGTTGCTACATGTGATGGTTTTGAGTGGTAGTTCATATGCAACCCCACCCCCACTCACCACCAGCCGCTGGTGGGATTCTCACAGGTGTAGCGCACCTGCCTCCTGCGTATCGCCAACCGGCTCTCGCCCACTGGCGGGTGATGCAGGGGAAGGCTCAATGGCCCCCGTAGTGCGTCGCTGTGAATAAAATGGGTTTGTTTGTTGTAAGTTTGGGTTTGTTCAACTACGCCTGTCTGTAGTGTGTCACACCCGATGTGGCGTGCTCTGTGGACGCACAGGCAGCCACGCCTGCAAAGCACTCCGCCAAGGTGAGCTGCTAGGTGCACGGCAGGAGGGCAGGCTGGTGCGCACAGGCCGGTCCTGGTGTGGAGCAGTTGTGCTGGGTGCTGACCGGGCCTCCCCTGCAGCCACGGTGTCAAACATGTCACTGCATGCACGCAGTAAGGCTACTGGGGTGGAATGGCGTGAGACCGCATGTTGTTCGCACGCAAGCTGCCAAGCTTGCTGTGCAGCAGCTTTTGAGTAGCTGGCACGCCAAACTGAAAAGCGTGCGTTGCGCAGCAACGGCACGTAAATGTCCACCTGCTGAGGTAAGTCGCATCCCTAGCGGAGGGTGTAGGAAACAGTTGTAAGGCACAGGTGCCATCAGATTTGCTGTGCCGCTTGGGGCGTGCAGGTTGGCTCACGAGGGAGCTGCACTGGTGCTGCGCTGCAACGCATGCGGGAGTGGTGGCCCACTGGTGCCACAGCTCATGTGTAACATCCTCTGGTCGGAGCAGCCCTGCTACTGGTAATAGGTAACAGCCCGCACTCCTGCAATAACCGGCCAAACTGAATCGGTGCTCTGGGGTCATGTTCCACCCCGCCGGCTCATTTCCCCATGCTGCTCAGCCCTGCTCAGCCAGCTGGCTGGTGAGATGAAAATGTGGACAGCATCACTGTACTGTACGGCATTACTGCACTGTACTGTACAGCATTGCTGCACTGTACTTGCATCGTTGAGCTGTACCATGTCAGCAACCTTGCGCAAGGTTGCTGATATGGTACAGCTCAACAGCATCCATCATGCATCAGCAGCCTAGCCTCGCCTATGATGAGGAGTGCCATGGATCCTTAAACGGGCACACAAAACGCCCACATCCTGCTGAGGGGCTCACCCATTCGCACTCAATTACAGGAAAGCCAGCTTGCCTACACAGGAGCAATTTCCGTGGGTTGTTCCTTGTTCTGCGCTTTCACCTGTACTTGCTTCGTTGTCGAGAGGACCTGAGCAGCGCAAGCAGCAGCCGCTGACCATTGCTGACTTGATAGAGGAGATGGCGGCGGGGTCGCCCGAGGAGCAGCGCCGCCGTGAGGCCGAGCGCGAGCAAGCGCAGGTGGATAACGATGTAAAGGACAGGGCTGCGCGGGCAGCCAGTAACCTGAGCGAGGCGGTCAACCAGCTGGGCCCGCTCACGTCGGAGCAGAGGGCGGTTTTGGGCTTCATCCAGCAGCAGATAGACATGATGACGAGCACGGTTAAGTCTTGGGCCGCCAGGTGATAGTCCAGGTACCTGGAGCTTGGTTTGCGCGCATGTCAACAGGTGGCTGCCTGTATGAATATCAGCGGAATGGTTGGCAGCAGTCAGCGCAAGCGCGGACAGCGAGCGATGCCACAACCTGGTGTTGTCGTGCCTCACATGTGTGGCGGCACGTAACCTGCACAGTGCACAGCACAGCCTAGGCGTGGGACACGCTGGCGGATGTGCAACAATCAAGGCCCCCTTGAGGGAGGCCAACGGTGTACGCTGTACTCCCCTGGCTTTGTGAATGCGTTGAGCGTTGGCCGTAATGCGGATGCTGTGCATGAAGCATGCCAGCAGGAATTGCGTGATGCTTGCCTGCACCGCGCACAAACCGGCACCAAAGTTACCCTTCACGTTACCCTTCACGCATATGTTATCCTTCATGTGGACATACAGACGTATGAAACCAGCTGTAACCCAAGTTGGGAAGGCAAAGACACATTGTGCTTAAACGGACCCGTCTGACTGTGACTTAATGCACCCGTCCGCAGCAGTTGCACGTCTGAAGTCATGCACTCGCAGGAAGCTGATGGGTTTGCAAAGTGAACACATAACAGGAACTGAGTGCTCAGCTCCTCGTGCTTGGGCAGCTTCCAGGGTGCTCCGTGAGGTGTGAGAGCTTGGAGAAGTTGAGGGCAAGCAAGGGGAGGGTAAAAGTGGGCACTCCGCCACGCCGCTGAGTAAGCTCCATAGGCAGGCCTAACACACACGAGGAACAAGAGGGCAAGCCATGCGCCGTATGATGCGTAGTTCAGGTTGCGTCTCACAGGCTTGGGGATAAAAGTCCCCTGTACTGCAAGAATCCGAAACGGGCCCCACTTTCGCCGGCCAACTTTAACTCCTCGCGCATAAGGCGAATTATAACTTCCGTCCCTTGTCTACTTCCGGACTCCTCTACTCTCACTACGCGCACAAACTTGCTCTCTCGACGTATTGGACGGACAGACCCGTGCACGCGAAGCTGCTGTGGCCCTGTGCCTTCTCGCGCTGACAAAGCTCCTCCAAGATGTAAGGATTGGGCCAGTGCCTTGCCTTCTCTGGTGGGCAAGGAGGCAGTGCAAACCTTCGCTCCACACAGTTTGGGGTTACCGCTTATTTTTTCAACGCTTGCGTGCTCGGTGGTTGCTCGTTTTCAGGGGCTGCGGGACAAAGCTGGCGAAGATCATCTTCACGGTGCTAGTGTCTCTAGCCAAGGTGAGCGCTGACACCACGCAAGCACCTAGGCCACCGATTCTTTCGTCATGATACCTTGTCCCTTTTTCAAAGCGCCTGTTTGAACTGGCAGCAGCTCCATTCAAGCGAAGCAGCAGCAGCAGCTTTCAAAGTTGCTACGGTTGTTGCACAGCAGACAAGTCCACCCCTGACCATACACACTTCGGACAGCAGCACCCGAGGGTGTTAAGACGACCTTACAGAACGCACGTGCAACCTCCTTGTGCACGCTGCGTTGGGCACATGTCGTATGAGGTATTGGCAGTGCTTGTGTCTTTGCACCCGCACAGCTTATCATTGGCTCTTTCACCCTGCACCCCACACACCCGTTCGGCGAGCACGGAACCGTCCAGCAAACGTCAGCCTGCAGCCATGCATATGCGCACGTGCGTGCCCCACGTGCGGGGGGGCTTGGACAGATCTCTCGACTGTGTGTAATATGCATCACTCCCAATCCGTGTACGCTGCCAAATAACAGCGTCTTTTACATGCGCGTTGCTGCAGATTGGTATTGCCGTGGCCATCATCGTTGTGGTCACGGAGAACCTCTATTCAGTCAACATCAACGATAGCGGGGCCACAGCGAAATGTCTGATGGGCACGTCCATCACCGACAGCAGCCTGTGTGCTTACGCCTACGCGGTGGCTGGCCTGTCCATCATCGTGTCCGGCATCATCGCCATGCTCCTGGTACGTGACTTGCACCTGACCTTCACCTGCATGCGGTGCCTGTTAACCACGGCTGTATCTGGTGGGCTGGGCCAGCAGCTCACGCATGCATTTAGTCTGTGTGTATGTGTGATGGCTGTCAAGGTGCTGGGGCGAGGAGGCAGCAGCGCACTACAGCACCGCAAGCGGTCTCGTGCCGCGCTGTGCACCTGCACGCGAAGCAGGGCGGCGGAGCCAGCCAGCCGGGGGAGCCTGTGGGGTCCAATCACCGAAACGAATGCGGCAGGGGGAAATGCGGATGTCAGCTTGCGGAGCTTGCGCTGAGTGGTGCAGACTGTAGAGCGGCCCTGCCGGTGCACGCACGCAGGCCGCCAACACCATTGCACATTCACTAGGGCATCCCAACGCTGCGTGCCCCTGCGTGGATGGCGCAAGCGCAATGCCGGCCGGGGTTGTGTGCCTGCTGCTTCGACGCCGCTTGCTGCCGCTGTGTGTTGTGCTCCTGGCTGGTCATGAGCGCCGCCGAGCCACCAAGCCTGCCCCCACATCCGCGACCTGACCCGCATCACCGCCTTTACTGCCTGTACCGCAGTGCTGCACATGCAATCTGTGCGGTCTCGGAGGCATCATCGACTTCATCGTTGCGCTAGCAGGATGCGCATGGTGAGGGTGCGGGTGTGCATGCCTGGTGCAGGAGGCAAGACCACCTTACAGCAGAGCGCGTGCGTGTGTGGCAGCCATGTGGGCGGGTTGGTGTTCTGTGCGTACCACGCGGGCTCAGTTGACTAGCTAGCGAGCTTGGGGGAGGCGACTTGTGGTGCGGTGCGCATGCTGCGCATATGCCAGTGCTCGAGCAGCGCATGTGCCCTAACTGCCACACGGTGGTGTGGGAGGAAGCTGAGATAAATTGTGGGAGGAAGCGCCACCAGCGGCGATACGGTAGGACACCCAACCGCACACCTGCAAGCACACCCAGGCAGCGGATGCCGCGATGCTAACTGTTGCCGGCCTGCTGCACACGCAGGTGGGTGGCAGCTGCGATTGTGTTTGCCAAGTACGGCGACGAGGCCAACGGTGAGGGCCTGCCTGAGAAGGCCTCGCGTGACGCCGTCATCGTGCTGTCCTGGGTACAAGTGGGCCTCTTCGGCGCCACCGCGCTGGTTATGCTGGTCTCGGTAAGCGGCAGCGGCAGGGGGGGGGGGGGGGGCAGGCA
>BDDA01000110.1:109284-123459 GCA_001662385.1 Chlamydomonas asymmetrica
GTCAGCTAGATGTTGTGTACACGCTATGTACACGCTGTGTGTGAAAGCGCATGCCAGGCCGATGGAAACAGCAAGCAGCGTGTGCCGCGCAAACGCTCACCTCTCTCCCTTTGCTCTCTCTATTGCGTACTCCACTATTCCCTCCCTTGTGCCTTGCACCGCAGGCCGTATCCTGCTTGAAGAAGTGCTTGTGTTGCTGCTGCGAAGACGACGACAAGAAGTAATGCATGCCCTGCCAGCAGCAGCAGCGGGAGGCGCACGGCGTGAGGGTGATAGGACAGTAGGAGCGGACACGGAGACGTGCGATTCATGACATGGCAGCGCCACACGCACGGCCACGCCTGACCATTGAGGACCCCACGCCACCAGCGTGTGAGCAGCAGCGGTCATAACAGGCATGGCAGCAGCCGCGCAGTAGCAGCTGCGCGGTGGCAGATTGGCTGCCATTACGTAGCGGCGTTGCCGCGGCGCTGCTGTCACGCCTCATTGGGCCGGGCGCAGGGGAGGCCTCAGCATGCGCGTACATACACATGCACATACACACACGCAAACGCACGTAGCATGGAGAGCTGGCTGGTGGGATCACTGTCGGTGTGGGATGGGGGCTGCGCCTGCGCTGGCCTGCTCAGGTGCATGTCATGGGGCCAGCGCAGAGGTCTGGGCGTGCCCCCGGCAGCCGGGTAGGTACTGACACCAGTAGAGTATTACTGTATTAGACGCCGTGAGTGGGTGGTTGCCGGGCGCTGTTGACCACGGCTGCGGTGTGTCAGCACGCGGCGACCGTCGGCTGCTCACCTGCTCATTCATTTGCTAGCGCAGAAGTCAGAGGTGTCTGGGAGCAGGGCTCAGTAGCTGCCTTTAGGGAACACTACGCACGAAAGCCGTTTTTTACCCGGTATACGTGCGAATGCTCCACGCATATTCGTAAAGCTGTGCCGTGCTGATCGCCCACTCACCAATAACAAGGGCACAGGCGAGGGGCTGTGTGCAGGTTGCATGGCTGCATGCAGTGTTGGCCGAGCCCAATGGCGCGCATGAGCGCATCGCACGGCAAGCTGGAGCGCGAACTTTCCCTGCTGCACTGCGACCGATCGGTCTGAGTTCTCATGCTGCCGCGCTGCGCTAAGAGTAGCGGTACCGTCAGATACTAGTATACTGAGCAAGCACACTCATCTTGTGCTGCAGGTTGTACTGGCATCAGCTCAAATGCTATACTGGTACCTTTGTATGTAATGCGAAATGTGTGAACTCGGGATGAGTCCTGCTGGATGCCCTATGTAAAGACCCCACAATATGACGGATCGTGCCACCTCAGAGAATGTGCACGATGCGCTTGCCTTGAGAGTTGAGGTCACTGCACCATACCGCGGCGCAGCGTGCCAGTGTTACATGCCGCCGGCCGTCCTGCCCCGTGGCAAGGGGTCCAGCCGTACAAGCATGCTGCGGCCTGCATGCTGCTGCTCGCCAGCACGCTGATGGCAGCTTGGCCAGCCATCTGCGTGCAGCCCTGCTTTTGAGTTCACTCCGTCACGAAAGACATCGCGGGTGCCTGACGGCAGCACAGAGCAAGGCAACGCTCATGGCGGGACCTTCCCAGCGGCCGTAGCCCCGCCCCTGCAGCTGAGACCACCCAGCACTTACGGGGAGACGGACCGAGAGGGAACCACATCACCCAGGCAAGTGTAGACGTAAGTCGCGAGGCTCAGACCTGGGACAGCGCATCAAGAGGAGGGTCACGCCACTCAGGTGTGAGCCAGCTGCATGTGATGGTGAGCGACTGTGGATGAATGCGTCAGCTCGATACAATTGCCAGCCTGCGCTGCCCCGCATGGACCCTCAGTACCTCAGGCATGCAATGCAACGCACGCAGCTGTGAAGGCGATGAGCGCTGCGGAAATGACGCAGGTGGCAAAGCCTGTCATGATGGTGCCTGCCCAGTGCCCACCAAGATCAAGGCATCTGTTTGCATGCCTGCCGTGTGCATTTCAGCATTTGCAGTGGCCGTTGCATTGCAGCGTCGCTTGACCCTTACACACATTCGGAAACCTCTGATTGTCTACTGCAAAGCCGTTGTGTTGTATAGGGACCGCAGCGGGCTTCACGCGCAGTAGCACATACGGTACACACGTTGGGCACACGCGTGCTTGCGCTCGAGCAACGATCATGATGTTCGCTCCCTGCAGTGGATGCAGCCCGCTTCAGGCTTACCGGAACGCAAGGCATATCCTAGTGCGCCAGAGGAGTGGCCTGGCAGGAGCGCTGGTCAACCCGCACGCGCTCGTGGATCACGCCCGTGCCACACAGCCTGCTCCGTATCACCCCAGCTCCCAGGATGTCGGATACCAATGCACCAGCGAAGACCTATCTTTGCAGAGGCCTGCTCCAATTTGCAGCCCTCGGTCCAGGCGCTCCCTATTTCAGGCTGTGCTTGGCGCCAGCGTATGTGCCAGCGATGCAATTGCGGGACTGGCAGCGTCCCCATCAACGGCATGGGCTGTGCCGTGGGGTCGTCCCAGTGCAGCCCTGGTAGAAGCTTTCAGTGCAGCCATGTCCGTCACAGGTGGTTTTGAGGTGGGTTGCAACAGCTCAGGGTCCTGCTCCACGTGCTGGACGCTTGATTGTCGAGTATCCAGCTGTTTGGGGCCTGCACTCGTGTGAATGGCAAGACTGCATTGATTCACCTGAGCGACTCCATTACAACTGTGGTGGCTTTGTTTTATTGCTTGGTGACAGGAAAGGGATGCGGCGTGGAGCCGCTGCATCAACCTGGCACCTGACAACTCAGCTGCGTGGAGCAACCGAGGCACAGTGAGGCTGCAGTATGCCAAGTAAGCCATGCCAACACGCTTCATGGGTGGTTCATGAGCACCTACTGGCTTTGGGCTTGCTGTGTGGTAGGTGCGCTGACCCTTGATGCTCTTTCCCCTGCTGCCCATGTCCACGGCAGCACCGGCTGCTTGCCTAGCTCATCAATCACAACTGCATACACCGCGACACGGCATTACACGCGCTTCAGAACTGCACCCTGCCTGAATGTACGATTCACCCTACGGAGTGTTGCGGCGCCAGCGCACGGTAGGTACCAGCAGCCGAGCGTGTGTGTATGGGTGGTGTTGCTTGGCGGTTGCACTGCACTGCAGGTGGGGTCCAGCGCTGGAGGACCTGCAGCACGCGTACGAGCTGGAGTGCGCCCAGCAGGGCGCTGATGGTGTAGATGCGGTGCTCCTGAACAACCTTGGTGGGCGCGCTGATGGCCCCCCCCCGGGGACGCTTGGCCAGTGGTCACTCCAGTACTCTGATACCCCTCGTTGCACGCTCACGGCTTGCACGCCTCACGCATGGCCGCATCGCCGCATAGGCGTTGCCATGCCTTGAATGCCTGCTGCCCGCTGTCACAGTGGACCAGCCAGCTCGCTCCAACCCCTGGCGCTCCCCACAAACAAATGCACATGCCATGTAGCGAGTGGTGGTGCACTGCAAGTGGTGGTGTGTAACGTCCGTGGGGTGGCGTGTGCGTGCTGGGTGCATGCGCGGGCACGCTGGCACAACACCACGCGCCTGCAGGCAACGCGGAGGGCGCTGCGGGGCTGTGGGAGGACGCGCTGGCGCACTACACGGTGGCGGCGCGCCACGCCAGCACCCAGGGTGGCGACGCGGAGATGGAGGCCATCGCCAGCGCTAATGCCGCGCTGGCCGCGTTTGAGATGCAGCGCGACGCGGAGGCTGTCGCCATTGCACGCCGCCTCACACGCAGGTAGATAGTGGCGGCGGTGGGTAGGCGGTAGTGGCGGTGGCGGTGGCAATGGCGGTGGCAATGGCAGTGGCTGGTGGGCATACGCCTGCATGCGCCTGCTATTGTAACCTGCTCCCCTAATGCCGTCCTTGCTGTTGGCTGTGGTATTGTGGATGACGCTCTGGTGCAGACCCTAGTAAGGAACCCTAGTGTGTGTTGATGTGTACTTTCCGTGGGGCCATGCAGTGTGCGCATGCATAAAGATTGAGACTGCGCCTGACGATGGTGAGGTGTCTTGGCTGCTCTGGCTGCTGTTGCCAACGAACGGCGGTCTGATGGACGGTCTTCAACACCTGAGCGTGTATGTTGTGCATTGTGAGTGTACTGGTGCTGTGTGTTGTGGTGTGTCGTGTCGTGCCATGCTACCGCTGCCAGGGACCCGGCCTTCCTGGACGCACGCTGTGCGCTGGTGGCGCTGCTGTGGGGGTCACGGCGGCGCGCTGATGCGGAGGAGGAGTGGGAGGCGCTGCAGCAGGCGCAGGGTGAGAGGCAGGCAGTAGGGCGCATGCGCACGCAGGCACACACACAAGCAGGCACGCGCACGTGCGCTCGCGCGCAAGCATATGCAGCATGCACACACTAAGGTTTATGATAAGCGCATGGCGATGATGTGGACGAGGCAGGTCAGGGTTAAGAAGGCAACAGCGCACAGCACTCTTCGTGCCTGTGAGGGCATTGCGTACGGCCCTCGTTGCATGGCTGGGCGGCATCACACACAGCTCGCCAGCCACATAGCGGTCGTCACGTAGAGTGTTGAGCGGTTGCCCTCCCTCTCCCTCTCCCGCCCCCTCATCTCCTCCGCCTCTCATATGCGCTCTCCCCTCCGCTCTCTGCCCATGCAGATGGGCTGGGTGGCGCCATGTATAGCCGCTCCTCCGCGCTGGCGCGCGTGTCTGGGCGCTGGCCGCCGCGCGCGTACGCGGCCCTGGCGGCCTTCCTGGCGCTGCAGGACAGCGGCAGCGCGCTGGGCTACGACCTGCAGCCACACACCTACACCTTCTGACCACCCACCCGCCATGGCGCCGTCATGCGTGATGGCGACGGCTGTGATCCTATTCGATGATTGCTGACCAGTTACCTATGCAGCGTGCACCTTCCGCTCAGCATGGCATGGCACACGCACTCGACCATCTTGGCAGTGCGCTAAGGCTTCATGGGCTATCGCAACCAGTAGTGTGGGCATCAGGTCACGGCATCAGGCCTTCATCACTCATACCTGAGGCTTGCTGCATCGGATTTTGGGGGTGTAACTGGGAATTAGGGACCCACACCCACATTCAGTTGTGCTCTGTGTCCGCCCACTTCATGCCTGGATTCAAACCTTCCCGCTGAACTCAACCATTTGAACCACTGCCGGACACAAACATTGACACCAACACAAACATCCCGCACCCGTTTGAACCGCATGTAACCTGCGGCTGTGCCAGGCCAGGCAGCCGCACCACCCACTCACATGCGGCAGCAACTGGTCGCAGACACCAGACACCAGCGCTGGGTAAGGGCGTAGGCTGGGGAGGTGGGTTGGATGAAGGGTGTTTACACTGTTGATAAGGAGAGGGCGGGGGAAGGATATCGTGGTGTGCTGCACTGCACTGGCTGATGTGCGTGCAGTGTGCCTAAGACTAACAGGGTCTGGTGGGTGCCAAGGCAAGGGTGTGCCGGTGAGTCAGGGTCAGGGTTCGTAAAGCGTCTGGTGCATGGTCCACGTGCAAAGCAGTACAGTGGACAGCAAGCAAGGGTTGCCGTCAACAGCGCGTCAAGGTCCGTGCTTGTCATTGAGCAGCGGGTGCACACGCGGTAAACTGCACTAGTTTGATGCCCGTGTGTGTGTCGCGAGCAGTCGGCCAAAGCCTTACACAGGCTAGGTTCCGGGAGTACGGAGCTAGTACCGGTATGTGTTGAGCATGTGCGCATCCAGGGGCCAAACAGCGCTCCCCTGCAGCGGAACAGAGCGCTTCCATGGTGCGTGGCTCACCATGCATGCACGCATGCGGCACACTGACAGCGCAATGCCGCGCGGAAAGCAGCGGAGCTCTCATGCGGCACGTAAAGCTGCGCTGCTGCGTTATAAGGGGGGGGCTGTCTTGCCGCTGCACTGCACTGCTCTGCCTGCCAGCCAGCTATGTCAATGAAGGCGTCGCAGCCTGGATTGTGCGGGCGGGCGGGAAGGGTGTGCACAAGGGCCAGTCGGAGAAGGAGGGCCAGAGGCACGGGCGCACCCGCTCGCATATGCATGCATGCGGCCTGTCACTGGATCATTGCAGATCCAGCGCGCCCATGCGCCTGCCGGCCCACCCGTCCAGTCGCGGGGCGTCAGCGCCTGCAGCTCTGCAGCTGCTTACGAGAGCTGCGCCAGCACGTCGCTCTCACGCACCACGATGTACGTCACCTCGTCCTCCTGTGGTTGCGAAAGGGAGCGAGGGAGAGCATGCACACACGCACACACCAGGCGTCGTACGTGAAAACAGCAGGATGTGCGCACGTGGTTGAGCAGCTTCCCAACAAGCTGCGGGGTGCGGGGTGCCAGGCACAGCCAGAAGGGCAGCCAGCAGGGATGACAGGGAGCAGCAACACCATACACCGCAAGCGCTGGCCCGCTACGTACGTAGTACAACATCCAGGACACACCCTCAACATCCTAAACCGCCTCACATCATGCAGCCACCCCTCAGCCCCTTCTTCACATGCCTCATCTGACGCTATGCGCGTTTCCGGCCGCGCAGCGCACGCATGCACTTACGCACTCCCACGTCACCTTCCCGGCATGCCCCTGCTGCGCACCTACGCTGCGCTGCACAGCGCAGCGCTGTAGTGCCAAGGTGTACCGCCCCCCCCCACCCACCTCGAACTCAGTGCCGGAGTACTTGGAGTACATGACGGTGGCGCCGACCGTCAGGTTGACGGGCGTCACCTCGCCGCTGTCCTCGTCCTTGCGCCCTGGGCCCACCGCAACCACCTGCACATGCGCACACACACGCGCACGCATGGTCGTCACGCCATGGACGGTGACGACCACAACAACTAAAACACAACCATGCACACGACGGGCGTATCGTGGTGTGAGTGTGTCATTGGACTGGCTTACTGCAGTGGCAATGCATCATGTGGTCGTGCATGCATGCGATCACGCAAACCGGGAGCGGGGGCCGGTGGCAGATTCACTGTACTCACAGACCAGCTAGCGCAGCGCAGTGCAGGCAAGTGGGGCGGGCGGGGACGCATCCAGGCAGGCATACCGAGCCACAAGGTGTAGATTTGGGGTTTGATTCAGAGTCTGAATGCGCGCCTCCGAAGTGGCCTCTCAACATGCATATGTGTCCATGCAGTCCGCGCTGCTGCTGCTGCTGCTGCTGCTGCGCCCGCCCTGACTGCTCACCGTGCCGAACGTGGGCTTGTCTGCGCTGTCCACGTTGAGCAGCACGCCGCCAGTGGTCTTGGACTCAGCCTCGGCGTTCTGCAGGGAGGCGGGCAGGGAGGGGTATTTGGCAAGGCCGCAGACAGGGTCAGGTATGTTGGCCGCCATGCAGGCGCGGAGGCGCCAGCATAGCAGAACACGTACACGTGCATGCACATATGGCGTAATGCTGTGCTTATAAGCATCCTGCTGCTGCTGACGCAGTGGTGGTTGGTGGATTCTGGGGATGAAGCATGAGGCTCAAGGCTTGAGGCGCATGGGCAGCGATGGCCTCGCCCAGCTTGGCGCGTCATCACTGATGTGAGCCACCATGCCCCCCGCAGCAGGAGACCCCCACATCGCACCCCCTTCCCTCCCCATCTCCCGTCTCTCCCCGCCTCGGGTCGCACAGGCCCCTTGCCCAGTCATGCACCGCCCCTATCCTAAGGCTCACACACCGAAACGCGCACATGCATCGCCGGTGTGTGTGCGTGTGTCTGTGCATGCACACGCGCCCAGGCACTGCACGTGCACATCTGGGTGCATGGGGCTGAGGACAGCGGTGGTGCATGACTGGGCAGGGGTGCACAGTCACTGTGTGCACTCGTGTGCGCGCCCCTCATACCTTGATGAGCACGCGGTCGCTGAGCGGCTGCATCTGGCCAATCTTCTTGGCGGGGACAACGCCAATCACATCCTCCTCCTGCGTTGAGCCGAGGCAAGTGCGCACCGTGTGTCAGTGGTGGCGGGGACCGCAAGCAAGCATTGCAACACGCCGTCCGGCAGGCACCGCACCCAGCATGGCAGCAGAGGCGCCAGCAGCCACTGCTTCACGGCTCCAGGTTGCCAGCAGGTTGGGGCCAGGCCAATGCAGCACACAGTGCGTGCAGCCATACATGTTCAGCCGCACCCCCCAGGTGCCCATGAACACAGTCGGCTGCCGTACGTGCACTCATGCGCCTCAGCCCCACCTCCCCTCCCCCCCGCTGGTCTCACCTTGAGCAGCACGTGCTCCTTGCCGTTCACCTCCAGCTCAGTGCCGGCAAACTTGGAGTACACGACGCTGTCGTTCACCTGTGACACCCCCACCCCCGTACAACACACAGGTCACACAAGCACAGGGGCAGCAATCACATCATGCACGCGCATTCAGGCAGGGGGTTGTGCGAGAGGCATTCAGCGGTAAGTGGGCTCAGGCCACGCTCCCAATGCTTCTGGTGGTGGAGTGCTCGCATGCACGCATGTGGCTACGGTGGTGCACAGCAGCGGTTTGCGGATTGCGTCATGGCCCAGGGCCAACCAGCGTACGCACGCAGCCATTCGCACGCATCATCCAGCAGCCACGGTCGCAGCAAGTAAAGGGGTGCTGCAGGATGGCCATGCCGGTGCGCCATGTCTGTCACAAAGACCCAGGTGATGGGCATGCATGGCGTTTGTGTGGAGACAATGACTGATGCAGATTGCATCCCTGGGAGCATTTCGTGGGTGTCAGGGCATGCGGGTTCTGATACCTCATGCCTCAGGCAGGCCCTTCGCCACAAGCCATGAGCTGTCTGCCGTGCAGCCCAGCGCACACCGGGCATGTGCATGCTGGGCTGCACTTGGTGTGAGGGTGCAGGCTGCAAAGGAGCGCTGGCAGTCCTGGTTGCACATCAACTGTGCTGGGGCATACGTGCGCATCAGGCTGTGCGCATAATAGCCTCCTCACCTTGACGTTCTTGCCATCACCAACGATCTGCACGGTTCCGGTGGTCGGCTTGCTGCGGGCGTTGCTAGGCAGGATCACGCCGCCAATGCTGCGAGTCTCCTCGGCGTCAATTGACACCAGCACGCGGTCACCCACAGGCTTCACAGCCTTGAACTGCAAGGACACAAAGCACAACACAGTGTCTGGAGAGGAGGTGTCGAGTGGACCAAACAATGCCGCTGGTATCAAAAGACGCCGACCGCACAACCACAGTAGCCGCACTATCCACTACTAGTTTCACAGAACCACATAAACGCAATATCAGCAGATTCGGTTGGCAAAGTTGCACTAAGCCACAGACCACAACAGCCAAGGTGGCACAAATAAGCCTGAAGGACGACGGTAGGATGCAAGCGGTCATCAAGTGCACAAGAAAGCCCGGCCCACAAAAGAAGTGCCTGAAGTATGATGCGTCAAGAAACACTTTTTCTTGCATTGATCTGTGAGCTTATCCCGCACACAGTGCATACCGACTGTGCAGCCGGCACGTTACCCTGCAGTCACAATCGACCAGGACCTATGCAGTGGCTCAAGCAGAAGCCACACTCTAGTTACTATTTACAATACGTGACTCGACTCAGGCGTTATTCCTTGCACTCCGTCACTGACCACTCCTTGCACATTGCAATTTCCCTGTTTTATCTAGAACACTGAAAGTTCTAGCCACACCCCTACCAGAGCACCAGCGCCCCGAGCGTAATTGTGGCAGTAACATATTCTCACCTGCTTAGGAATGGCAGTGGCAGCGCGTGTCACAACGGCGCTGCGGCCACGAGTGACACCACGCAGGCTGGACTTGACGATAGTGGCCATCTGTGCAAGTTGATGGAGATTGGGGCGAGGGCGAAGGGACTGAAGCAGAGTTCAAGCGAAGCGCGCGGTCACAAGTTCGCGAAATAGCGAGGCAACGGATAGTGACGCCCAAATACCCGGCATTTCCCTTGCACGACTCCCCTTCGCGAAACTTGCAGAAGCCTGCATGCAACAGCATCCCCCAGCCCCAACCCTCCACCCTCCACCACCCCGGTCCCTGTCATGCGCACCCCAACGTGCAAGTCATCATGCAAGGCATTGGGTCTGTGAGGAACCCCACCAAGCTGCCTTGCGCATCGACCATGGGGCAACCTTATGTGGAGATGGCTGCACGGGTGGCGGCGGCGGGGGGGGCTGCTATGCACAAGCCTGGGTGTGCTGTGAGCGCAGGTCTGAGTCAGGCAGTACAACAATTGCGTTGCTGGGGCTTGCGGGGATGGGGCGTGCAGAGTCGGCCCACATACCTCCGGCCATCTGGGTGGGATACGGTGTGGGGCGTACGGATCATGCCAGTGTATGGCTTGGCGTCAGGGCGTGCCATGCTCGCCTTGCACTTCCGCGCTGCCATCCCGCATGCCAGCATGGCAACTAGACCCCGACCACTGTGTTCTCTCATCCGTCGTCATCGTCATCCGTTTGTGCAGTGCTGCCATTCCCAGCTTACGCCCTGCACTATTGCATGCGTCATTCCAGGCAAGCGTAGGAGGAAGGCTAATAATGTGTCGGGGCGGCAATGTGTTGAGTGCGATTCGTACACCCGTGCAAACGAGCGTTCACGTGTTTGCTGGCTCACGGCAAACGGCAGACCGTGTGGCCCGCAGCCAGTGCATACCCGCACTTGCACCCACACCCACACCCGAACCTGCAACCGCGCCTGCATGTGTATGCTCAGCACTAGCAAGCCTCCCTCCATCTCTGCAGTACTGCAGGCTGAAGCTGAGCGCCGTTTTGTGTCAGCATGCGTACATAGCGTGCGCAAACGGGCCGCTCAACCGATGAGCCCAGACCGCATATACGGGCAGGCAGGCAGGCAGGCAGGTGGGGTGGGGGGGAGCGTAGTGCGGCAAAGCACGCATGGTGTGACATACAAGCTTGTTTCAGACTGTGTGCGTCTGGCACAAGCTGACCTGCACAGATGCATCGGGGGGAGGCTGTGGCAGCATCTTGCCTGGGACGGTTGACGACGGAGGGCGGTCTTCAGGTTCAAGCACCATGCTGCGTGCTGCATACTACCGTAGGCAAGCCCTTACCTTGCACTACCACCATAACATTTGCGTTAACCGGCTGCCTTACAAAACGGCCCCAGTCAACGGATCACGCGGCCCTTCGGGCCTGCGTGACCGTGGCCCCTTGACATAGTTGTCACTTATAGTCACACTAGCAGGCGTAGCTAAGGCTACACACAGGACTTACCAGCTTGGGGAAGGTGCTTTGGAGCCATGGCGGACGCAACGAAGAAGCTCCTGCGCCTCCAGACCGTGAACAAGCTCGCGACAGGTACAAGCAAGCATGTGCCAACCCTGCTGCAGGATCTTGGCCCTGCATGGTCTGGCCCTTCTGTGTCCTACTGCAAGTGCCAAGTTGTGCTCTCGGCAAGTATTGTGCGACAGCGCAAACCCTGCCGCTAGTCAGAACGGCAACGCTAGTTGCGAATTCCTCTTTTTGCTTGGTTTGGTACAAAGCCTGCCTCCTGTACTTGCATAGCGTTGTCACTGACCCTCATAATGGACTTTGTCAGCCTGGTGACGCTGGAACCGTGTGCAGCCCATCCTGACGGTGCTGAAACCAGTTCCGTTCTTGCATGCGTTGTTCGCTACAGAGCTGGAAACTCACCTGCAGCTGGCAGATGCTACTGTGGCTGAGTTTATCGTGGAGCTGGCCGTGGATGCAAAGGGAAACGTCGACACGTTCAAGCGGGTAAGCTATTAGCACGGCGCCAGCAGCTTGCACATGGGCGCTCGGCAAGAAGGCTCGCACACATTTGTTGAGTTGGTGTTCGCTGAGGTAGCGTTCACATGGTAGCTCTCTCTCTGCAGTTTGCGCGTGTGTACGAGCTTTCCTTGCTGAAAACCTTCACTGCACACCACGCGGTGACCACCCGGTGTCTTGAACGAACAACCCTGCCATATGCTTTCCCCTGTGTGCCGGCTGCAGTTACTGCGCGAGCAGGGTTTGGGGGACAGCCTGAATGACATCTTCATGGAGCGGCTGTGGTCTATATACGCCTCGCTGAACGGCCTGTCGGGGTCGTCTCGTGGCGGCGCTGCCGCACTGCAGCAAGCGCGTCCAGGAGCAGTGGTGCCGGGCGCAGCGCTGGCGAACTCTAGGGACCGGGCAAAGGTGGGTGGAGGCCTGGTATGGGGCAGTAGGGCGATGGCGGTGTTGGATTGATTTTCAGTGTCCGGAGACTCGTTCCTGGTGGAAGGAAAGTGGGACACAGCAGTCGTTGAGCTGTGCGGCAGGAGAGCCATGCTCGTGTCGCAACACCACACTTGCCCCATGCTCAGTTGCCAGCAGTCAGTGCACGCTTTCTGGATCGCGTTGTGCTATGGCTCCTTGGCATGGTCGCGACGCAGCGACGCTGGCTGCGGCGGTGCATGGGTGCAGCACGGCATCAACAGGCATGCTTAATGAGGTCGTGTGTCACACAACACATGCCCTCACCAAGCTCGCCTGTTAACGCTGCGCTGCACCGCAGTGCTGCAGCATGCACCGTCGTTTCGCTTGGGCAAAGTCGCTAGCCAGTGTTCGCCTGATAAGCACCTGTAAAGTGTAAAGGACGATCTGAAGCAAACGGAACGCGTTCAACTTGCATGGGAACTTGCTTCAGACATACAGGACTTGTTAAAGCATGCGTTTCGCACCCCATGCGCGATACGTACGCCGTCGCACCCGCTGCCGCCTGCCCTGCCCTTGCCTCCTCACCGCACCCTCCCTCATCCCTTATCATGCGTGACCGCCGTGGCCACCTGCCGCCGTATGCTTGCCGCTCCCCGCACCCGCAGGCGCTCACCGACGAGCTGCTGCATGACGCAGACAAGAAGCGCGGCGGCGGCGAGCCGGGGCTGGGCGCACCACCCGCTGGCGGCCGCGATCAGCCGCTGCCGCCCCCGCCCCCGCTGCCTTCCACCAGCGGCCGTGACCGCGACCGCGACGATGACCGCGACAGGGATAGGGATAGGGGCCGCGAGCGCGACCGTGACCGGCGGCGCAGCCGCAGCCGCAGCCGCAGCAGGGAGCGGGATAGGGGCCGCGACCGTGACCGCGACCGCGACCGCGATCGGGACCGGGAGCGGGATGCCGACAGGGACTCATACCGCAACGGCCGCGACGGTGGCGGTGGGCGTGACGGCGGTGGCGGTGGCGTTGGCGGTGCGGGTGGGCCGCGCGGCATGATGCCGCCGCCGCCACCGCGTGCGCCGCTGCCTGCAGGCGCGGAGGTTGGCGGCGTGTACCGCGGTCGCGTGACCAACGTGATGCAGACGGGCGTGTTTGTGGAGCTTCAGGGCTTGTCCACCAAGGTGCGCCAGCAGGGCCTCCTCCCCGCGCCGCCCCACCACACACCAGGGGGGGCCTCTGTGGGGCTGAGTCTGTTGATGGCTAGGAGCCGCCTTGCTGCCAAGCCTGATCCCAGCGTGATGCTGCTGGCATGTTGGGCATATGTCATGGGCTTCCTGGGTGAGTGCACTGGCTGTTTGTGCGGCATGCGTGCGCCATTGGGGGTGCATTTGCCACACCCGCGATGGCACACGCATGTCGCACGAACAGTCAGGGCACTCGGAGGCCCCATCACACATGCGTATGTTTGTGAGGTTTCCACATGTTTGTCCCTGGCTATCTGTGCGTGCATAGCTCACATAGCTCCCGTGCGCTGCTGGGCTGCGCTTGTGATACACATGCGTGTGTGCATGAGGCACCCGGCATCTGCCGCTATGCTGTGACTGAATGAGTGGCTCATGCGGTGGCGCGCATCACCTTGACTGCCTTGGCAGGCCCCCGCTCGGCAGCGCTGTGTGTGTGTGTGTGTGCACGTCTGTGTGTTGGTCAATGTGGGGCCATGGCTGCAGTGTGCATACGGTATGCGTAAGGATAGAGACTGCACCTGACGACGGCGAGCCGAGATTTGTTTTACACTTGGAGCTTTCTGGCCGAGGTCGACACTCCCCTCCAGCTGAGGACTGACGTATGTATGTGTGCCTGTGCGTACCTCGGTGCATGTGCCTGCCCGGTGTGCGCCCCTACCTACCTAGGTGGAGGGCCTGGTGCACCTGTCCAACATCACCAAGCGCCCCATCCAGTCAGCCAGCGAGGTCGTCAAGCGCGGCCAGGACGTGAGTAATGGGCAGTAGTGGGCGCGCAGGCGGCAGGACACGCCCCTCCGGGGGGGGGGGGCGGGGGGAGGCACACGCACATGCACATGCGCGCACC
>BDDA01000110.1:139544-156715 GCA_001662385.1 Chlamydomonas asymmetrica
AAACCATGAGGTTCTGCAGGGCCAATGGGGGGTGAGCGGAATGCGAGTATGCATGATGCTGGAGCCTTTGACGATGTGGTGGAGACACAACCAACAGGCGAGGAGGGTGCAAGCAAGGACTGCTAGGAGGGAACGCAATTTGGTGTGTTGGCAATGGTGGTGGCATCAATGCACCTGTCAGCATCATCCTACAGTGTCATGCAGTGCGGGCTTGGTTGTAAATCAGGCTCGCACCTCATGCGTTGCGCTGTGGTGGTGGGCGGTGTCGTAGAACACCTCAACAACACCTGCTGCCCCCCCCAAGTCCCTCACCTGATGCTCTCCTCCCCCCCCCCTTATGCACACACACCCTTTCGAACCCGGCAGGTGCTTCAGATTGACCCGCGCTGGCTGGTGGAGCTGGCGCCGCGCTTCTTCCGCAGCGCCGACCCTCACAAGCTCAGCAGGCGCAAGCGCATGGAGCGCATCGAGCCGCTCTACGACAAGTGAGTAGCCCGGTAGCCACATGATGGGAGAGGCAGCGCGTGCCGTGGTGTGTGTGGCATGAGTGCGTGTATCACTGCTTGAGTGAGGGTTTTGGGGGGGGGAGAGGGCGTGCGAGCGGCTGCTGCTGCTGCTGCTGCTGGCGTGCAGAGCGGCACGTAGGGGTCACCTCACCCCCCCCTTCCAGCCACACCGCCTCACCTCACCTCATCATCAGCCGCTGGGGCCGATGGTGATGGTTGAGGTGCTGATGGCGGGTAACAGTTGCGGCTCTGAAGGGGGTGGGCAATCGTAATAGCCCTGCCTCACCTCCTGGTCATGCACACATCGCTCCTGACGTCACATAACATCACATATGCACACATCACCCGTCGGCCACTTACCGGTCCCTGCTGCTGCTGCACCTCGTCTTGGTGGTGCTTGCTACGTGTGCCCGCCTCAACGTTACCACAGGTACAACGACCCCAACGCGTGGCGCCTCAGTCGCCGCAGAGGTTGAGGAACCGACTGCGCATGGGTCGAATTGGATTGGGCGGGATCAGATCCAGGAGGGGAGCCCGCTCAGGCAAGGGGGGGCCCTTGCGGAGGACCTCAAGGCCAGCAGCAGCAGGGCGAGGAGTGTAGCAGCAGCAGTAGCGCAGCGTCTGCACCTGCTAGTTGGCAGCTGCTGGCAGAGCGGCCTGCAGGCCCGTATGTCCGTGACCACCAGCCGCTGTGGTGTGCGTGTGTTGCACGTGTACCGGGCCGTGCGGGGCTCTCAACACAATACGCGCAGCAGCGCATATAGTTGCACCTTTGCTGCGCTGCTGGCTTCCAACTTGCATGTGATCTCACTCTCCCTTGGCATGCTTACCGTAAGCCTCCCTCCCTCCCTAGGGTACCTACCTACCTGCTGGGGTGCAGTGCCAGCAGGAGCCCGCTGAGCCTGCAGCTCATAACCCACCTGCGCACCTGCGCATGGATATGATGTTGGTTTGTTACCCATCACATAGCATCACCTCTTACACACTTATTCAGTGTGTGTGCGCTATGTATGCATGCTTTTATGGCATGCATACATAGCGCACAGCGCATGGGTTGCACACTGGCGCGTGCAAGGCTGGCTGGGAGCCTCATTGCTGGCTCGGCTGTTGCTTGCTGTTGCCCGCAGCACTGCGGTACAACATGTATCTGCACCTGAGCCGACACACCGTATGCAAGGCACCCCTGTGGGACTGCGATGCAGCATGACAGCGTGCCTGTGGCGTTGCATTTGCCGCCGCCTGCCATTTCCGACAAGCCGCACACTAGCTGCACCGCCACCACCGGCACTGGTGATGCAGCAACTGCATGAATTGTTTGTATTATGGCAGTATCCTCGATGTGGCAGTATCCTGCATGCATCCGTGTTGACCCCTCACTCAGAATGTGAACACCACCTGCTGTTACGGTAGCACCTCACGCCATGCGCCTCACTAGGGCCAACGGGGTGCTCCTGGCAGCCCTGGCAGGCACTAGTCACTACTAGTACACGACAGCTGCTTGTACACGACAGGCCTTTCCAGCAGCCCTTTACCAGCCGTGCGTGCCCCTACTGTTGCAATTTACAAAGCGCAGCACAGACCGTCCTGTACCGTAATGCACTTTTAACAAACACAACCGGAGCGGCAGGGCAGACGCATAAACAGTCTGACCTCGAATGCATTTTAGCATTTGGCACGCATGGTGGGATTTGTGGCAGGTTGTGTTAAGCGACTATGGCTTGCTTGTAAGTAGGTTTTGTTGTTTCATGTACATGTACGGAGGCACGCGGTGGCGAGGAGAAGGGAGAGGGGGCAGCGCCGGCGCCGGTGGCGCATCAGGCGGACTGGCAAGCGCTGAGGGCTTTGCGCACACATGCAGCGTGCCAAGCTGTGGTCTCTCGTAACCATCGGTTTACCAGCAGTATACATCCATCCGCGCGACCAGGAACAAGGCATAACGTTGGCGTCTTCAATCACAGGATTGTTGTCAGGTAAAGGAATGACCCCGCAGTACGGTGTGGGCAGTCAGGTCAGAAAGCGGCGGTACAAGCATGCGAGCCCTGCACCCTCACCCGCCTGCCTGCGCAGCGCAATGCCAGCCCCGCCAGTGTCTGCCTCAGCCCAACATGCCAGGCCTTGAATGCACAAACAATAAACAATGCATGACCCACCATCGCATGACACACCATCGCATGACCCACCAAGAAGCATGGCAACCTGCAGGCGGGTGAGGGAGTGTTGAGGAGCGGCAGGGCCTGCGCACTGCATATTGCTATGCGAGCAGCCTGCCGCAACAAAAAAGCGCCCTGGCGCAAGATACTAATGTGCTATGCATCATGCATGCAGTTCAATCAATGATGGCAGAAATCTTCCTGTACCAGCGGGACGCTGAGGCGTGAAGGCCGACAGGGTACAGGCACGATGGGAGCGAGGCGCTCACGCCAGGATACAGAACACAGTGGTGTCGAGCAGAACACAGCAGTGCAGGCGAGGTGAGTATCTGACAGGCCAGATAGGCAACGCAGAGGGCCCTATCCACAGTTTCTACCAACGTTGCCCAACAGAGCCGCAAGCGCAGGTGGGCTATGCTCAGCTCACTCCCTGGATGCATGGCCCACCGACAGCCAGGCGGCCAGCGCCTGACAGGTGCAACGAATACAGCCAGCTGTACTGGCAAGAGTGCATGCACGCCGCACTCACACACACGCAAGAGGGAGAGGGGGAGAGAGGCGTTCAAATGAATAAGCGGCTGCTGCTGAGCCATGGCAGACCATGAAACGGAATGCCATACGCCTCAAGCATTCAGAAAGAAGTCACAATGTACACATTCTCTCAGGTGATGCACACTACACTCTTAGGCAAGGTGCTTTGCAGCGCCAAGCGCGCAGGGTCTGGCTGGAAGTGTCAACAGAACATCCATCATCGTCCCAAATGCTGTGCGTGTTGAAGGGCTATCAAGAAGGTGCGCCCAGAGTGACTGCTGGCCAAGTGCTGAAGGTTGTTATTCAGCGTTTGCTGAAGACCACCGGAAATCAATAAAAGACCCGTGAGCAAGGCAAGCAGCGCATGTGCGTCACTTGTCGCTTAAATCATTGGGTTTGGCAGCAGGGGTGCATGGCAGCGCGCAGCGACAGAGCCTCAGCACACCGCCGTGCGTGTGTGTTGGGGAGCCACAGGACGCAATCCATGCAGGCCACAGCTGGAGGGCGGGGGGGCAGGCGCAGAGGACAGTCAGATGGAGGGGTTTTACCGGGGAAACCATGGGTCATCGAGGCTGAGCACCGTGTCTGTGGGCTGCGTGCGCAGCAGCTGGATGATGCGGCCGACGTTGGACGAGAAGGTGCACACCACGCCCGCCGCCTGCGCCGCCACGCTCAGCGCGGTGATCAGGCTCTCCGCGTGCTTGCGCCGCACCGCCTCGTCGGACTTACGCAGGTTCTCCTGCAGCCAGCCGTTCACCGTCAGCTTATCACCGGCAGCCGCCTCCTCCTTGTCGTCCACCTCATCCATGATGAACACGGCCGCGGCGGCGGAGGCGCCGCCCGCCGCCTTGAGCTGCTCTCGCGCCAGCGCCTGCACGTGCTGCGCAAAGGCGTGGTCGTCCGAGAAGACAACCACGGCTCCGGAACCGGTGGAGGCGGCAAGCTTGACGATCGCGGCCGCGTAGTCCTGCGCGGGGGTCACGCTAGACTCGTGTGCGGCAATCTTGTCGCCGCGGCGCACGTGCACCGCCACGAAGGCCTTGGTGGGGGGGTTGGTAGCGGCGTGTATGCGGGCCAGCACGCGGTCGATCCTCGCCATGATGTGGTCCTGAGGCTGCCACAGGGACTGCAGAAGCGGCAGCACAGCGGCAGCACACAGGCACGCACAGAGGTCGCTCTGCAGTCGCCACTGCCAGCGTGTGTGAAAGGTGTGCCAGATATTGTCTAAGTCAGGTACACAGTATGCTAGCAGCAAACGTCACACCGTCTTCACGCCGTTTCTTGCTGGTCATTGCTATTGGGGGTTTGCCTGTGATGCTGTGGGCAGGGGTGCGGCTGGGGATGACTAGTATCATCAGCACTGCAGTGCAGCTTTACGAGGTTTAGACTTGTTGGTTGCCTGAAGCTTGCACCGGCTATAATAACAGCAGTTGAACGGCTAGCCAGCAACGCATGTTGCGTGGTAGTTGGTGCACGCAATCAGCGATGGGGCAGCACGCCAGCCACGGTACTCGATTGCCCAGCAGTCTGCCAACCAACATCAGCTTCCAAAACGTAGCATTTCAGCGTGATGTTGTGTACACACTGTCATCGCCCCCTTCACTGTCAATTCCATCATTGACCACACCACAGCCGCTTGCTGGCGCACCTGCAGCAGAACCCTTCGCTCCTGGATGATCTCCTCCGTGGTCAGCACCGTTGATATGTCGTTGTTGAAGTACCAATATAACCGTGAGAACTTGCTGTACTCAAAGCCCAGATACCTTGACCGGGGCTGTTTGACCTCGGCTAGCACTCGCGCAACCTTGTCGACAACCGCGGTCTCAACCGCATCAAACTCGATTGGCAGGTTGTCAATGCAGCTCAGGTGCAATTTGGTGGGCACGGAGCCTGGAGCTATGCCGCTTGTGCCAGTGCGCAGGACTATGTCAACCATGTCCACGAAGAAGGCCTCCCATCCGCCAGGCAGGTACAGGTATGTCGAAGTACTCAGGTGAAATTGCCGGTCCACCCCGCGCTGGATCGCCATCTGAAAGCCAGTGATGAACATTGTAAGGGTGCTGCAGAAGCCTGGCTCGTGCCCGTGGTCGTGCACGATCAGGTAATACGCGTCGTCCGGCGACTGTGACAGCGGCTTCAGGCCGCGCACATACTGAAGACGGAAGTCGTGCACCTTTGGGGAGTCATATAGCAGCCTTGGCTGGGCATCAGCCAAGCAGAGTGCAAGACCAAGCAGTAGCACGGATGTAGCTAACCCCAGCGATGGTAATGACGGGGCAGCAGCAAATAGCCTGGACATTGTATGGCCTGCGCAGTCAATTGTGGGTTCAGTGGAGCAAGCGCACAGTGCAGAAAGCACAGCTGTAAAGTGCTGGGCTGGGATTGACTTGCAAACGAAGATGCTGCCTCTTTCCTCCATAGGTCCATTTCTTTGTTGGTTTCTAGCTTCCAGCAAAAGTGGAGGCCAAATGCAAGCAATGTAGTGAAGGAGAACCCCACCAGGAAAATAATGAAGACGCGGCTATTGGCGTATATGACTCGAGTTCTCGCTTAATTGGCGATCACAGTGCGCTTGGAGCACTGCCGCGGCGCCGTTCGCGCTCGCTTTCCGTTGTTCGGCTACAGCCCACCCGTTGTTGCCCAATCGGTCGCAACTTTGACAGAAGCACCAAACCCGTTCCAGCGTAGATGCAGGTGACTTTTAGTGGTTTTTCACCTTTGGTGTACTCTGTGCATTTCCAGTCTGGGCAAAACTGTACCTGCGGAATGGAGCAGCAAGCCGCAGCACACAGCCAGCCATGCAGCACATGCAGCCAGCCACCAGCTCCGCAACATCTGCAGTGGCCCATATGGCTTGTACAGTGTCTATAGTACAGCTATGGTACTATGGAGCTGCCACAGCACAAACAATCTTGGGTTGCTTAAGGTTGGTTGCGGATAGCCATCGTGGGTAAAGGCAGGTGCCCACCAAGCTGCGTCCTTGGGGTTCTGCTGGTCCGGCCGGCCTGCAACTTGCAAGCCTGCCCCCTGTGATGAGATTTGCGGCATCCTGCTACAAGAAGGCAGCAGCGTTGCCATCCAATTCTGGACTGCACCCACAGGCAATTTTGCTGCTGTTTGTGCAAGGCTTGGCGTGCGTGTAGCCGGCTGCCGGCACGTGGCCCATCACAGCAGAAGCTGCTGGTTGAATGCATGGCAATAGAATGCGTTTGCTTCACTCCGTAGCGGATGGTAAGGCACACGAGTCCATCCATTCATCCATCTCATCAACAGCGGCCACGCGCCCATGGATCAAACAAGCCAACTGGCATCAAGGCCGCTGGCCAACCCACAACGCGGCTACATAAAAATGCACACGCACCCGTGCGCGCCATGCATGACACCCAAAGCGCTGCACCGCACTTGCGCGGGCGTGCCACCACTACCTGCAGGACTATACACGAATGACGCATGCATTCAGCCAATGTAGCACCCGTGGATGTTTCAGCCTGCAGCGTGCTGCTGCTGCTGCTACCACATATGTGTGAAAGGGAAGGTTGTACGCATGCTGGCACTCAAAGCATGGAGAGGATGAGGGTGTCATATACATTTTGCCGCTGCCAGGTCTGCTGCATTTCCTTGCACGCGTTCACGCTGCAGCCAGCCACCTGCCTGCAAGCCGTTGCAGCAACACGCAAATGCAGAGCGAGTACGCTGGCACCCGCTCAGTCTGGCAGAGCAGCTCAGGTCAGCTGGTCAGAGGTCTTGCATTTGACTGATGATAGCGGGGGCGCCAATTCGCCCCCAAGTGCGCCCACATGTAGGTGGTGCACGACCAAGACACATGCATCCGCATGCGCCAGGCGCGCATGCGGGATCCAGGAAGGCATGCAGGCCGTCACAACAGTGACGAGTTACGGACCCTCCGCACCTGCTCGTGCACATGTCAGCGCCTGCTCGGCGCGCCTGTTGCCCCCCCCCCCGCTGGTGCTATATTCCTACGCATTTAATCACACCGACAGCACCACGCTGACTGCAGGTCAGCAGCGCGGGGCCGGCGCGCATGCACGCGCTCGGCGCTGGCTGCCTCTGTGTGCAACGTACCTGTGTCTGTTGGGCGCGGCGGGCGGCTGACCAGGTCATGGTGATGCACGCTAAAAGTGTGTGATCAAATGAATCGTAATAGATTACCGGGGGGGGCGGGGTCCGTACGCAGAGGGGGGATGGTGTGCGGCTGTGTGCGCGTGCAATACAGTGCGTTGGACGGTCAGAAACATACACACCGGACCCAAGGTCCTGCCTGCTGCCGCCAGTGGGTTGCCAGCAAGCAGTCAAATCGCACGTGGGTTCTGCATAGATATGGTGCAAGCAGCTGGCGCGTTTGATGTCCGGCAAACATTGTCGTCCTCAACATCACTACAGGCAACTGTGCACGATTGGGTGCAATTGCTATTTTCACCACTCGTGCAAAGTTGGTCAGAGCATGGGTGGGTAATCGTTTGTGCCACCTTTGTTTGTACGCACACCAGCTTACCAGTTGCCAAGCAGGTAGGCACATGTCACCGACTGTGGCAGGTGGTGGGCCTGCAGGTCAAGCAAGCCTGTATTCTGCTTTACTTTCGTTGGACTCTCTCCACCGCCGCAAGCGTGGGCGCGGCCTGGAAACCTCTAAGCGACACCTACGACCAGCACACAGCTGCGACGGTAGCAGTTCCGCTTCGCTGGGAAGGTGCAGGAGGTGAAGGGTTGGCATTCCGATGTATGGTCGCAGGTGGCCCGCTTGCTGGGTTGGTGGGCAGGCATTGCATCAAATAATCTGCTTGTCTACACTCCTTGACCAAAACCGGCCAAACGCCAAACACATCAGCACTCTGCTCTCCCTTACACCAATATGGCTGCTGTAGCACGGTCCGATAGGCAGCGATGTGTTTCACCGAGGGTCCTCCTCATTTTACGAGTACTCTGTGCTGCGCTACAGCTTGGCACATATGGTGCAGAGGACCTTCCCGTGTTTTCTGAGCCAGCAGCATCCCATATTGCGGTGACGTACAACCCACGCGGCGAAACGGACGGCACCGGAGCGCAAATCCACCGTCTGTACGGTCTGAAGGCCATCGCCAAAGCCCTGAACATCCGCTACCTGCACACAGATATTGAGCGTATTGGCAACAGGGGCATACAAAGTGTAGATGAGACGTCGCTGCTCAAGCGGGTCAACACGTTCGTGCGTGCCACCTTGGGGATTACGCCGGTGGACGAGTACGTAGCCGAACGGGACATGCCCCTGGGCGACGTGCTTACGCAGCGCCACCTCACCCTGGACCTCCTGCACAAGGTGGCTGCGAACTACACGCCTGGAAAGCTTACGCTGTTGAAAATTACTCTTGCTTTCCCACTGCCTGACCAGCACATGCACGTGTTTGAGGCGCTGCGCGCCGGAAGGCAACACCCCTCAGTCGTCTCGCGCTCCACGTACACAGTGGACGCCCCGGCCCCAAAGAAGAACCTGGTGCGTATAGCAGTCCATATACGGCGTGGAGATGCTTACAGCTTCCCTGACAGGGTCATGCCGTTGCCTTATTACACCACCGCGCTGCGAAGCGTGACCGACTGGCTGGACAAAGCTGGGGTGGTCTACGGCACTGAAATCTACACTGAAGCCTGGGGTGGCAGCACTGGAGTTCCGGACAATGAGGGCTCACTGGGGTCGATGGATGAGCTGAAAGCTCTTCCGTACGCTGTCGTCATGGCAGATGCGGACCCGCTGTGGACGATGTCGCAGCTTGCTACCGCAGATGTTGTAATTGTGAGCCGTTCCTCGTTCAGCCTCTCACCCTCCCTCCTGAATCCTGGAATTGTGCTCTTCCCTTGCAATAAGCCCAGATACTGGCACTCCCCAATGCCAGATTGGATTTGCGTTGCGGGGCAGCTTGGGGAAATAGAAGAGAGCGAGCTGACACGCCTCCACCAGCAGCTAAAGCGCTGGACAGGGTACAATGTTTAGGGGCTGAACACAATTGCTTGTTTTTTTCTGCTTTTTGCTGTATTGCACCCTTGGCCGCTTGAACTCCGCCACTCAGTGCGCAGGCATGTTTGTTTCCCATGACGCTATCCGCTGCTCGCTTGTGGTTGCACCTCTATTATGATGCCTCCACACTTGAGCCTTGACAACCATGCAATCATTCTTCCTGTGGTGTACACATGACCTGCACGTCATCCACCCAACTGAAAGTCTATCCTCCATAACTGGTACAGCGACATACCTGGCAACACACAGTGCGAAGTGGTGCATCGGAGGTGGTGCACGATATGTGTTGACTTGCTGTGCGCGATGCTTGTGCGTTATATGTGAACCCAAAAGACACCATCGGTGCAAGTAGTGGAAGCAAAGCCTTGACGCACATGACGCGCATACTGCACATGCTTGCCTTCAGCTTCGCATCGTGTGACTGTGTGGTACACCACACACAAATTGTTGTAGAGTCACAGCGCATATCTGTGATGCCCGGTATTTTCGCCCCTATCAATGCTGCAGGACGCAAATTTCTTTTCATGCCGCCTTGATCCGCCGCCGCTAACGCACCATGACTGATGTCAGCCCCACTCGCTTGCGCCCACGCTGAGCCCTGTGCGCCTGTACTGTACTGCAAACGTTACATGCTGGCTTGCGTGCTTCCCTAGTGCAGCTACGTAGCTGAGGTATGTGCAGCCTTTGCTGCACACGCACGCATGTATTCAATTATGTAGCATCCTGTTTTGCACCGTTTGCATATGCCGCTGCTTGTGATTTCATGTTTCCTGGTGTGTCTTCCCCAGCATTGACGCTGCACGCTTCGAAGTTGTTGGCGTACATTTGAAAGTTGTGCATCAGTCAAGACTCGCAACATTTTTGAACTGACCCATTTTTCTGTTGGAGCGTGTATTCTTTAGTGCAGCAGGACTGATTGCTTCCCTGCCCCTGCCCGCTTGCGTGGGGTGTGCATGTTGAGAGGTGCACATGCGAGTTTTGCAATCCTGTGACACAAGCTCTGCGAAGCTCAAACCCAACATCCTGAACATTGCAGACATTGTAAGTTTGCCTACAAGCCTGTACATTGGGACTCAGCAGGAAATGCATGCCTTCCAGCCCAGCACTGCCTGCAATTTGAGTAGTTTGCAGTGCATCTGCATGTGCACACTCCAGGAGCCCATGCATGCGCAGGCCTGCTTGCTGCACAGCACAGCACAAGCCGCACCCTGTACATTCATCGCCTGCCACTCTGTCGCATGGCATTATGCACCCCATACCTGGAAGGGTAGGGTTGCACACGCATGGAGCCACCTGCACACCTGCACTACCTGGCAGCAACCTCAATTCATGATGTAGCCGGCAGCCCACATGAATACATGATCCCAGCCATCCCTGCATGTAGCGCACAAATCACAGATGACATGGTCCATGCTGTGCTAGCACTGGCCATACTGCTACGTGCAAGACCTGGTTGTTGCATAGGTTGGGTAGCACCGTTTGTACAGCAGCTTGCCCACAACGCTGCAACTGCAATGTTCCAGCTGTGACCAGTAGGTGGCGCCTGTGGCGACTGGCGAGTAGCAGCTGATGCCATCCGTGCACCTCAACACTTGGAAGCTAGCACTGCAGGCAGCAGGTGGCATCAGTGAGGCTGAAATCTGCAGCTTCTCCTTGGCTGTTTTCCCACCGCCGCCGCGCGAGGAACAACCGAGAGATGAACAACGCTGCAATCGGCTCCGAGCTCAAGTGGTCCAGCTCCGTAAGGACCAGCTGAACAAGGCCTGGCCTTGAAGGGACCATATTCAGGTGCACTCTATTGCCTGAAGTCACAAGACGAGTCAGCAGCTGTAGCGGAACCTACGTCTGAAGTTAACCTCCGTGATGAAGAGCGCTGTAGTGAAGTTGGAAGTCAGTCCTTCTTGCCAGATACCTGATGGAGTTGTCCTGTCGCTGTGTTCTCAGCAGTGTGATGGACTTCAAAGTGCTTACAGGCGTGCACCACATATGTCAATATGTGACGCAGTGACCTACTCTTAGCTTCGCAGCCTTTGATCCGACAGCTTGTCAACCGTGCCAGCCTTGCAGGATGTGCAAGCTGCGCTTATTTGATGAGCACAGCAGTCCAGGACCGGCCCTCACTCAACAGGCTCCTTTTCACCCATGGTGTATGGTGAAAGCGACGTGTGGGCATGGGCTGTACCAACTTTATAACTGCTGCAGTAGTTGTTGCACGGGCACAGGCGCGGCAATCGCGGCTGCTTCAGCGCTCAACAGTAGCAGGCAGTGGCAAAATTGAGCTGGTGCATATTGCAGTGTAGACCGCCCTACAACACGCCTCTACGCAAGCACCACGACTCCTTGCAGGTTGCAAGAAGCCTAGAGGGTAGCTGGGTAGGGTTTCAACCTGGCGGGGTGCACAGTTAGTCATAGGCAGGCAGTGATGTGGATGACGTCCAGAAGTTGCCAAAATCAAGCAAAAGGCATGACTTTAATTAAAGCATGTCAGCATGCCAGTCAGCATTTTGAAAGCAGGTGTGTGAAGTGCCAGCACAATCAGGCGTGCACAACAGAGTGTGAACGGCCAAGGCACCGGCATGCTCAGAATTGGTCTGCATGCATGGACAAAACACTGCAGCTGTGTCACACACCAGGCAGGCACGCGCATGCATGCACGGGCGTAGTACACGCGGTGTGCTGCCCTGTGCCCCCGTCTGCCTGCTTGGTGTGCGGCACAGCTGCAGCGATGCATGGCAGCTCACATCTCACTACTCCCCCCACAACTGCTGCTGCCACAGGCGCGCGGCGCGTGCACGTGTCCACCCTGCACACTCTCATGACATGCTTCAGTCGTTCAGTGCTCCTGGGTACAAGTCCCACCATATCACTCTCTCAGTCTGTCATAACGTACAAACTCCAGCACATGAAAGGCATCGCAGCAGCAAGCCAGCTGAATGCAGCTGGCTCAATGCAGCTGGAGTGTGCGTACACATACATGTGCATGGATGCGCCAGGGCGGCCGTGTACAAGGCCGCATGCAAGGCCGCATACAAGGCCGAGAGGCACGGGCACGCAGCGCCATCATGAGCGCCAGCACCTGGCAGCGCTCCTTCTGCCTACTCGTGCCTAGTCAGCGCAGCGCATCAGGCGTCATAATCATCGTCCAGCTCGTCCTGCGCAGCGTAGTGCGCAAGCAGCGCTCCCGGCGGCCCCAGCAGCGCGCCCGGAAGCGCGGCGGGAGCGGTGGGGGGTGGGGCAGCAGCAGCAGCAGCAGCAGCAGCAGGCGTCGCGGACGCACTCAGCGCACTGCCTGCCGTGGGCGCAGATGGCAGCTGCTGCGCGGCGCTGCTGGCCGCCGCCGCCTGCGGAGGGCCGCCCGGCAGCGGCAGCGGCGGCAGCATGCCCCTGCTGGTGCTGGCGGCGTGCTGCTCTGCCGCTGCTGCCGGCCCAGATGCGCCCCCCGTCGCATGCGCATGCGTGGCGGGCCCGAGGCTCGTCCCCACAGTCGCATCCCCACCATCACTGCCTTGCTGTTCCGGGTGGCGCTGGTCGCTCAGCACAGACCCGTCATGCGGCTGCTGAGGGTACTGCTGCTGCTGCTGATGATGATGATCCTGGGATGGCTCTGCTGCAGTGGCCGCGGCACTGGCGCCGGCGCCAGCACTGCCGCCGCCGGTGATGCTGTCTCCCAGCGATGCGGCGCGCAGCGTGCCGATGGTGCTGTCATGTGGGTTACCACCGCCACTGCCAGCAGCAGCAGGAGCGGCGGCCGTTGCGTGCGCGAGGCGTGCTGAGAAGAGCACCGGCAGCGAGTGCGCAAGCAGCGCGGGGGAGGCGGCAGGAGGCGGTGCCGCCGAGGAGCCCCGGAAGTCCAGGGGGGGGCACGTGTCGTGTGGCGGCTGGCGGGGTTGCTGAAGCGCAGAGTGTGTGTGCGCCCCGTCATCGCCATCCTGGGCCGCTGCACCAGCCATGGGAGGGCCCGCGGTGGTGGTGACCAGGCTGCCGTGCGTGGTGAGCTCGGCTGGCGCGAGGCTGGCAGCCGGCGCAAACGCAGGCGCTAATGGGGGGGCGGCGGCGGAGTCCAGCCCCCCCGTGGCTGCCTGCTGCTGCAGCTGCGTGAAGCTTGCTGCGGAGCCTAGCGTGGTGAGGGTGGTGGCGGTAGGCAGTGTGATGGTGGCGGCCTGAGGCAGGGACGCGCGCAGCTGCAGGCGCGGGGGCGAGTGGTGGCTCTGCGCGGGCGCCAGGTGCTGCGCTTGCGGCTGCGCCGGCGCGTCATGCCTTGCGGATGCATCCGCCATGCCGCTGGGCAGCTGCCTGCCGGGCTGGTGCTGCTGGTGCTGCTGGTGCCCCTCTGCCTCGTCCATGGTGGAGTCCTCAGCTCTGGAAGTGCCTGGCTGCTCCTGCTGATGCTGCGGTGCTTGCTGCTGTTGTTGCTGCTTCTTGGAGGATTTCCTACCGAGCCCAAAGAACGGGCTCTGCGCACGTATTGAAGCGACGATGCCTTTGCCATTACTTGCAGCGGCCGGCGGTGGAGCAGGTGCAGATGCAGGGGCAGGCTTGCTTGCTGCGGGCGCTTGCGTGGTGCCGTCGCCTTCGCCACCGTCCGATTGCTGTTGCTGTTGCTGCGGTTGTGAGCCGCCGGACGAGTGCGTTGCCGCCGCCGCCGCCGCCACTGCGTCACCACCACCTGCTGCAGCAGCCACGCCAGCGTCACCCTGCTGGGTTGCTGCTGCTGCTGCACGAGGGAGAGGCGCGGGCGGCCGGCCGCGCTTAGACGGCTGCGCCTGCAGCGGCGCCAGCTGCTCAGGCTGCAGCGGTGCCGGTGCGGCGCCCCCGGACGATACACTGGGCTGGGAGGCCACCGGCCCGGGCAGGTCCGCACTCTCGGGCACCGACGCGGAGCGCTTGCCGCGCGCCCGGCTGGGCGCTGAGCCAGCCGGGCTCAGCGTGGCATTGTCGCCGTTGGGCTCGGCGGTCCTGCGGCGGCACGTGGTAGCAGCGGCAGCAACAACACAATGCCATGCACACCAAGCAACAGGGAACAACGACATATGCCCCGAGAGGTCTGCCCACATGTGTGTGCGCGTGCGAGCGTAGTGTGTGAGCCGCACTGGCGCACACCGGGGAAGCACTTGCACGTGGTGACGTGAGAGACGCACCTGCGCCGCTTGGGTTTGGGTCCCTCCTCTGCCTCAGTGGCTGGCAGGTCGGGCGCAGAGGCCACGATCTCCTTCAAGAAGTCCAGCGTGGCGTCCTGCATGACCGCGCCCTTCCTGCGCCGGGCAACCAGGTTGCACCAAGCTGCAGTCGTGAGACACATTCCCGATGACGTGCGGGAGGCAGCATGCGCTGTTGGCACTGAGTTACTTCTTTGCACACAGAGGGTTCTGCAGGGCAAGGGGTCTCACAAGTGGCTGGCGTTGATGGTGCGGGCCAGGCGTTCCTGCGCCAGGTTTGCGGTTTTGGTGCACAGTCGCTGCAGGAAGAGCTCCATAGCACGGCCTGCAGATGGTGGTTACAAGCAACAGCGGAGGACAAGTATGGAGGGAAGGTATTGCTGGGTCACAAGCGGGGACGATTCAAACGTCGTCACCCGGAGCACGCATTTGAGCAGCACGGTGCAGGGCGTGCGGTTCCCGAGCGCTGCCTCACCTATCAGCACAGGCGTTGCCTGCGATATCTTCCCAACGTCGTCATCACACTGCATCATCTTTTTAATGCGCGTAGCCAGCGGGCAGACCTTCTTGGTCTTCATGGTTCCCCCACCAGCACCCAAGTTGCCGCCAAAACCGTTTAGGTGCAGCAAACAACACGCTTGATCCTGGGAGGGTGTTCTGAACACTCACGAGTTGCCAAAGCACAGGTCAGCGCTGCAGAAGGCTCCCTGGGGGACCGCCGCAGCGCAGGGGTTCATCCGCTTTCCGTTCTTCAGTCATGTAAGTCAAGGTCCAACATGCGGTCCAACACAGGTCAGCCGTGCTGATGAGATGGTGACACTGCTTGGGTGGAAAGAGCAGCAGGCTACAATGTTGGGGTTGACACAACTGGGGCTGAGATGGTCCGTGGTAGAGGCTGGTCGGGCTAAGGGCGGGGGTATATATAGGGTTGCTATCAGGCCCAACTCCCTCATGCGAGAATGCCTTGGTGCCCTGGAGTCATGGCAAGGGCAGTACCCCAACTCCTCTGAGCTGAGACCCTGGACAATAGGTGAAGGTGGTTTAGCGCGCCCAGGGTTTGTAGCGCGCTGTGCCTTGTGGCTTGACCAAGTCGCCTCTTCTTGGCGCTTACGGGATCGAGCTCGTTGGTTTGGTACCGAAACCCCTTGGCGAGGCGCGCCTTGACGAAGAATGTTGGCGCGTATGGTCTTTGGGCTGGCTCGCCGCGCTGAGCAGGCGCAGCTAGCGGTGAAAGTGGTGAGCTTGTCCCAAAATCACGGCAGTCGTCAGTCCTGGGCGTGCGCTTGGCACCGACACCCCAAAATGCCTTCCGCCTGTTACCTGTGCACTGCTGGACTTTGTGTTTTCATAGGCTCGGACTTTGGCCACCGCTACCCCCACACCACCAGCCCCAAAGGCAGCCCCCGAGTTTAAGCTGGTGAGCAAAGAGCGTGCGTGCGCGTGTTCTCACGATGTTTTCGGGAACGTGCCCTGCTCGCAGCACTGGCAATTTGCCTGGCTTGTAGCTGCGAGCCCATCTTTGCTGTGCTTTGGGTTGCCAAACAGTCCAACCGGTGCTTGTATGTGTGGGGTGTTGTGCCTGCAGCCCACGCCCCCACTGCAGCTGAGCGGCACATCGGAGCAGATTGCTACGCTTGTATGGCAGATAGCCGCCCAGGACAAAATCCTGGACAAAGTGCAGGATGAGTTGTACCAGGTACGTGGGGCGCAAGTGCGTGCATGCCTGCGCATCAAGCGCTGTGTTTCGAGTGCAAGCTGGGTGAGGGTGGTGTGGGTGTTGCTTCCGGGAACCAATGACAGTAGCAGCAAGTGCTGCTAGTGTGTTCCAGTATTGTCCACAAGCAGCTTGGACTGCGCAGTGTGCATGCGACGGGACCCAGTTGCCCTGGGCGCTGCTGATCGTTGGACCCACTGCGGGATCCAGTGTGCTCGTGAATCGCACTTCTTTACAGGTCATCGAGGTCTTTAAGCAGCACGAACAGCTGCGCAGGCTAGCCACCGACCCTTTCGTGCCGACCGTCGTGCGCGTGAAGATTATCCAGGGCATGCTTGCTGGGGACACACAGACCTCGGAAATCACAAAGCGCTTGCTCGGTACGTGACGAGGGGTGCTTTGCAGCATAGCATGTACGGACAGCGTTGCAAGTCACTGTGGTCCTTGCAACGATTGCAGCCGCACTCAGTTGGTATGTACACTCTGCCCTGCCTGGTACCGCCTGGGCGCAGTCTCTCTTGCGGAGGAGAACGCCCTGAAGGCCGTCCTTGAAATTACTGCTGCGTATGAGGAGCTCATGCTGGCATACAAGAAGGAGGCATCCTGCACAATCGTCACGGCACAGGTGCGCGCTTGCATTGGGCGAGGGGAGACGAGACCGTTGCTCGCATGCTGGCTCGGGGGGTGCACCGCACACGTATCACAGCACTGGTGCGCGTAAGTGACAAAGCTTACGCGCCGCCATGCATTCATGTATGCTGCCTGCATGCTGCATGCATCATGTTGCTGTGCTTGGCATGGCCCCCAGCGCTGGTCATGTCCAGCCTTTGCCAGCTGCTGTTTTTCTGACTGCACAGTGGCAGTTCGTACCCACCCACCAACGGGTGCACACACCAGCCGGATAACAGCTGTAAACGCAAGTGTGTGTGCCACGCGCGCGTGCATATCCACCTCCACAGCCGCTGGACAAGATTGAGCGCGACGACTTCCGCAAGCAGGCCGAGAAGTTTGTTGAGCCGGGCTTCAAGCTGGTCATGAAGGAGAAGGTGGGTGGGTCAAGGGGGGTTGCGTGACAAGGGGGTGAGAGAAGGGGCAGGCGGGGGGGCT
>BDDA01000110.1:174125-185773 GCA_001662385.1 Chlamydomonas asymmetrica
TGTAACGGGCAATTTGCAGCAGAGTCAAGCACCACCGCACTAGGCCCGGGGATATGATGCAGATGAACACTGTGGGTGCTTAGCTGTGTGTCAATGTACGTGCGATTGCCTGTGTGTTAAATCGCGCTATCCTGCACGCGCTGCACTGCATGAACGGATGCATACCGTGTTACTCTAGAGCGGCCGAAGTGAGCAGGTAAGGCTGCTCACATAGGCAGCAAGCAGTGTGGGCATCTGGTGGTGCAGCTGGCTGGGTTAACAGCGCCACACACATGCTGCACACACCGAACACATGGTGTGGTGCAGCAAGCAAGCGGCAAGCGGGCAGCACACCGCAGTCCATTAGCGGCTACACGCGTCCTGACCGCCGGATGTGCCAGCAGCAGCAGCAGCAGCAGCACACGGGGGAAGCTGCTGAAGACAAGCATTCAGCAGCAGCGGTTTATAGGGATCGAGTAAAAACATAAATAGGTCTGCGTACGACACACGCTCCCTCTGAGGTAAGAGCTGCAGCAGTCGGTGCACTCACGCTCCTCTCTCGCGCGTATGCACACATGCAGGCAGGCGCAACAAAGCGGGCGCCGGAGAGCAGCAGGTGGGAGCGCCTCCAGGGGCCGAAGCAAACAGCGACGCAGCAACGCCGCGCCACAAACGGGCTTACGGACTGAACACGCGCTAACTCAAGTCAGCCCCAGCACAGGCGCCTAGAATGCCAATACCTGCCAGGCACTCCCGTTGGCAGGATGTGTGTGCATATGCCGCCGATGCACACGTCTTTGGCATCCATGCTTGATCTGCCAGCGCCATGCGCCAGGACGGGCAGCAGCAGCGGCAGCGGCAGCGGCAGCGCCCCTGGCCCATCATCCATCCAGGGACGGGAGCGCGTTCCTTCAGTTATCTGCGGTGGTGTTGGTGACCACCCGGCGCGGCACGCGCTTGACAACCTGGCTGGCGCAGTGCACTGAGCCGTACATGGAGGTGATGGAGGAGAAGTTGATCACCTGGCAGCAGCAGGGCAGGCGGCAGGCAGGGAGGGAAGGGGAGGCAAGCAGTCGGGCGGGTGTCGCAGCAGCCTAGGCAGGGGGCAGCGGCCATCCACGCATGTACCAGACTCCAGGCCCAGTGCCATCAACGTTGCCGGTCATCACATCCCTCTACCCCTCCACCCAAACCCGACCCCCGCAGGGCTGATGCATCACGCCAGCGCCACAGCCCCCGCGCCGCCTCCCCCCACCACCACGCACACACACCGCCCTCACCGTGACGTCTCCTGTGAAGTGCGGGCTCTGCACCACCTGTCGCGCGCTCTTGGCGTGCACGCTGATGATGCGGCTGTCTCCCAGGTTGAGCACGTTGCAGGCGTACTGCAGCTGGTCCTCGTTGCTGATGGGGATGATGGAGTAGCCCTGCGCCAGCAGGTACGCTGAAAACTCCACGTTCTGCGCGCGCAGACAGAGCCACACACACACATACGTACATACGTACGTACGTACGTACGGTGGGTGAGTGATTAGTGTTGGATGGATACATTACGCATGGCCAGGACCGCAAGCCGCCAGCGGCAGCAGGAGGGGCCTGCATGACTGCATGTGCTTTTTGTACAGGGTGCCGTTTGCGGTTGGCGCACAAGTAAAAGGCATGCCTGCATGACGAGCTGCTGTGAGGGCTGCGGCGACCACGCCTCCTCCAGCGCAGCGCCCCTCACACGCGACCCTCCGTCCGCATCGCCCTCACAAGCAGCAGCCCGGAGCGGCAGCCCTAGGCACCCCCCCCCAGGAAGCCTCACGACATCCTTCTGCGCTGCTCCTGCTGCGTCTGCGGCTGTGTCCGCTGCTGCTGCGTCTGCGTCTGCGTCTGCTGCGTCTGCCGCTGCGTCTGCGCCGCATGCTCTCACCTGTTGCACCAGCTGGTACTGGCCGCTGGGGTCCTTGGCGTACTCGTCCACTAGGCGCCGCGTGGGGGACTCATCGCCCATGATGTCCTGCACACATGTGATGCATGGCATGGCATGGCACACGCATGCATGCAGTTACGACCTGGCGCTGCACGCATGTGTGTGTGTGGGCGCAAGTGCGGGTGGGTACCATAATGCCATAGGCAGGGGCCCCTGCCTGCCTTGCCTTGGCAAGTTCGCCGGACAGAGCCTCTGTCCTGTTCTACGTGTAACTGTGGATGCCCAGAACACAACACTGCCCAAGGCGTGCCACAGCGTGGCTCGGTACTGTGGGCCCTCTGCTCTATGACGCGCAAGCCAGCGCTCAGTGCTGAAGCCATATGGGTACCAGCCGAGTATGTGCAACTCAGTGCAAGCTCGCGCACACCCCACATTGGCATGGCACGCACCTTGAGCATGATGCAGCACTTGTCGGAGATGACGGAGAAGACGCAGTCCAGATGCATGCGGTCCTGCGGGGGAGGGAAGGGGAGGGGAGACCACACGCAGCACAGCGTCAAGGTGAGGCAGCGTGCCAGGGAGGCGGCAGTATGCAGCGTCCTCAACATAGGCTGTCTGCATCGAGCACGGCCATGCCAATGCATGCACCCGCGTTTCCCTCATGCTCAAGCGCATTCAGCAAAGAACGCCAATGGTCCCTGCGGGATATGCCTGCTGTGGCACACGCATCGCCTCGCAGTTGTCAGCGCCCAGGCATGCGCCGAACACACTTAGCTGCTGACGGCCGCCTCCTGAGCCATGACAGGATGCGCATGCGAGCAGAGGCACGCCGCCATCCTGCATAAGCTGCTGGTGCTGCTGCTCACCTGGTTCTGGTCAAAGTCGTCCTTGACCACCGCGAAGCGGCGCGTGCCCAGCAGCTGGCCGTCCATCAGCGCCTGCGCCGCCTCCTGGTTGGAGCGCAGCCCGATGCCTAGCATGGCCAGGTCGTGGCCTGCAGCGCAGATGAGGGGGCAGAGCGGGGGGGCAGCGGCGAGGGGGCAGGCCAGCACTCAGCGGGCATGTCTTGATTGCGTTGGAATGCGTTTGGGATACTAGCGGTAGGCGGTAGCTGATGGTGGAAGTACATGCAGGACAAGCAATGGTTGCACAAAGCGAGACAGCAGCCTGACAGCAGCTAGCGTATGCACCTTTACCCAAGTGACAGGTGCCTGAGGTGACAGCTGAGAGCGGCCATGTTTGCCATGTTGAGCAGCCAGGTGATGCCAAGACGCAGCTTCGCATGCGCGGTGGACAAAGCGACAAAGCCATCCACAGACCCTTGGAGAGTTGGACCATCTTGGCCTGCCAACCTTGATTCCACGCCGCGCGCCCCCCCTCCCCCAGCCCCCCCTTGCTGACTCACCCAGTGGGAAGAAGTCTCCCCCCTCCAGGAAGCAGTCCTCAGGCATCTCACCCACGATGGGCAGACCTGCCAGCCAGCGCACGCAGCAGGCACACATGCACCGCAGTCACCACAGCCATTCACATCACACCGCCACCTCACTCACAGTAGAGTCACCTCACATCCATGCATGCATGGTGCGGCCCAGTGGCCTCAGCAGCGCACACACATGCGAACATGGCCATTCTGATGCATGCTGCACTCTGGCTGCACAAGCATCCACTAGTGCACACGTGCCCACCTCAGGATGACATCACCTGGCAGCCTCTTGCTGGGTTGGGCGTTCATGCGACGACTGCACTCCGATCAATGCATGCCAGCATGCACACACACATCCTGGCGATAAGTGACTGGCAATGTTGCTGGCAAGATGAGGGGCAACAGCGCTCTTTGCTATGTCCCAAACTCCTGCATGAATGTGCCCCTGGGCCCGGGCCTGACCCTGGCCGCTCAGCACGCATCGCTTCCGCGCAGCGCGCTCCTGCGCCCTCCTGCAATCACCCACCCACCCACCCACCCAGCTTGTTGAAGCAGAACTTCATGACCTGCACCTCGCGCTGGCGCTGAGGGCTGCGCAGGCGGCCCATTACGATGCCGCGGCACGTCGTGATCTGCTGGTCGCGCGTGTACACCTGCACGCGTAGCCATGCACGCGGTGTGCAGGCCGCACATCACAGACTGCCTGAGCCTGCATGGTCGTGTGGTGTGGTGTGGTGTGTGTGTGTGTGTGGTGTACTCGTGCGCACACACTGGCCACGCAAGACATCCTGCATGATGCATGGACGACAGACAGCATGGTCCATTGGCAACATGCGTTCATGCGGGCCCAAGTGATGGCAGGCCTGTTGTGAGCATTGTCTGCACCAGGCATGCCTGCACTCTCCCGACCTGACCATGCATACGCCAAGGCCAGCGCCCCCCCAGTCGCTCCAGGATGGGCGCTCACACAAGCCTGCAACCCAGCATGGTTCCGCAACCATGCCCATCCAGGCCTGCAGGCGTGGCCTGCCCCCATGCCACCCACCCATGCTCCCCTCCCCCTGCCCCTCCTCTCCCCCTCCCAGCTCTGCCCCCGGACCATGCTTGTTGCCTCAACTAGGCTCTCATCCGTCATCAGTCCCCACCACCCACCAGGTTGCTGAGCGGCTCGAAGGTGTATGACGCGGTGAAGCCGGTGTCGCGGTAGCTGGGCCTCAGCGAGACGGTGGGGTTGATCATGACGGTGTCGATCAGCTGGCTCACGCCCATCTGCTCCACCACGCTGCGCTTGTAGGCGTCGCTCAGGTAGTAGTGGTCTGCCTCGGCAAGCTCCTGGGTAAGGAGGGGGAAAACGGGTGGTGGCAGGGGTTGGGGGGTGGGTGTGTGGGGGGGACACACGGGCAGTCAGGTGCAGTCAGGTGCAGTCAGGTGCAGTCAGGTGCAGTCAGTTCCCATCATCATCATCACGCATACGCGCACTGCACGGCCCCACGGGCAGCACACTGCATGGCCCTACGGGAACCAAGTATTACTGAACACACGCAGTGTGGTGGGGATAGGTGGGTGGTGGGGGGGAGGGCGGTGAGGAAGCGGGGGCAGGTGAGTGATTGCAAAGGTTTTGGAAGGCGGTTTATTGCGACATGCTGGTGCTGCTGCGGCTTGTGCCGCAGTGGGCCCGAGCCAGTGCTATCATCGCAACCACAGGCGCAGCCGTGCACCACACGAGGGACATGAGCGCGCTGGGCCTGAGACATACACCTGACCACATACCTGCAGGCATCAGAGTTCATGAACGGGGGTGCAATCTGCATGTGGCTCCGAAGCTCTGGATGCATCATGGCGTGTGCGGCTTTCCACGCATGCACGCACACAATATTGAGCACGCGTGTCAGGCCATGCACGCACGCACACATGCACCACGCAAGTGGGCTATATATTTGCATGGTTTTGCTCATGCGCCTGGAGCGTGCTCCATGCGCACTCCTCCCGCACCCGCGTGGACGGCACACCCCAGCACATACGCTGTGGCCCTGTCCCACGTGCTGTGCTCATAAGCCTAGCGCAGAGCAGCTCGCACCTCGATGCAGCTCCCGTCCGCCAGCTCGTACGAGAGCGCTGAGAAGGTCAGGTCCTCCAAGTCCACGCGTGCACTGATGTTGGTCTCGACGTGGTACGCTAGGATCTCACGCACAGTCAGCACCTTGACGCCGTGCTCGCGCAGCACCTTCCTGAACTCTGCATGGCAAGTGCGTGCCTCGTCGATGTTCACGGGGCGCTCGTACAGTGAGCCTCGCGGGTGCAGGCCGCCCATCATGAGGCTGGCCTGCTCAGGCTCGCACACAATCACGACCTCCGCGAGCTCGTTCTCGTGCTCTTGGATGGCCTTCTTGCCCTCCAGCAGGTTCACCACGGTACCAAGCTTGGAGCGCTTGAAAGGGGGTGGGAGTCCAAGCCTGTGGCTGCTGCCAGATGGGGTGGGGGTTCCACCGTTTGGAGCAGCCTCGACTGAGGCCACATCGTAGAACGACGCCGTCCTCTGCACCTCCAGCCTGGAGAGGTCGATCCCACCGAGCAGCACGCCGCGCGCGGGAAGCTTTGGGTTCTGCATGGTCTCAGCTGAATTTCAACTCCGAAGAAAGCGTGCTGCTCAGCACTGCAAGTGAAGGCCTGCTGCTGCTTGCGACGGGCTCAGCGCAAAAATGCGACGCTAAAGGACCTGCGCGCTGCTGCGCTGTCAAAGAGGAAACGCTGTCAAAGAGGAGTTGCAAAAGGCAAAGTTCATACACGTGCCGGCTTTGATTCTCAGCCCCCAAAATTGTTGTGCAAGCGTTGCGCTTAAACTTGGCAGAGGTGAGCCAAGCACCTAGCTAGTCCAACAAAATCTTATTTGTGTATACTTCCTGTTGATGCCACCCTAGGGGTCATCCTCGAGGTGCATGTGTGTCCCGACGTTCGTCACCTTCGGTGTGGAAGATCCGAAAATGATAACGGATGCGTAGCATGCAGTTGAGAAGCTGAGTACCGGAACATAAATGCAGTACGGATATCTGGGGCTTGGCCGCTCTGCCCTCCCTGTTGGCGTGCGTATTCCACCCGAAGCCTGGTCGCGCTGAGTGTGCACATACGAAAGCTAGGCGCACTCGAACTACGACGCCCGTGGCAGTGCCACACCAATCATGGACACCAATCCGATGCAGGGCAAGATGTGCATTGTCACGGGCGCAAACGCTGGAATAGGTGTGTACAAGCACGCCTTTGGTTTCAGCTGCATAGGCAGGGGGCACGGGGCGACTTGTCATGGGCTCTGGACATGCTCGCCGCTCGATTGTTCTCTTGAGGGGTGCAACTGATGGCTTCAAGACTGGTCAGGATCTTGGAGGTGGTTCTCAACACGCAAATGTCCACATGCAAACCTCGTGTGCAGGCAAGGAAGTGACGCGAGGGCTGATAGCACAGGGGGCAAACGTGGTCATGGCTTGTCGCAACCTGGAACTGTGCGAGCAGGCTCGGCTGGAGCTGCAGGCAGCAAAGCCTGCAGGTTGCGCAGAGTGCAGCCAGGTGAGGGTGCCAATGGATGCTATTCACGCCAGGATAGCTGGTATAGCTGGGTGCTGGCTTAGCGGTCGCTGCTCGTTCTCAAAAGGATCTGGGTCATGCCCAAATGCACGAGCTCAGCATGTACAGAGCACAGCATTTGTCATGAGTCTGAATCGTCGGGCTGGAGCAGTCGTTTGGCACCAACATGGGGAGTCGAGCATCACCGCGGTGTACATTGCAGTGCGAAACTTGCGCATGCCTGGCTGGCCCTCGGTACTGCTGACTGTTCATGCTCTTAGGATGCACACAGGGTTGGGAAGGCGCCGAATGCTCAAAGGGACACAGGCATGGCAACCGTGCACATGCTGGGCGCCCCAGACCACCGAAACATTCCCCACCCCACTGCCTTGCCATGCTGCAACCACGTGCAGTTTGACTCATGCAATGCTTGGTTGGACTCTGGCCGCACGCATGTGTCATGCCCCCCCCCTGCAGCTGGACCTCACAGACATGGCCAGCATCAGACGCTTTGCGGCGCGCCACAGGCAGCGCCTCATGGACGGCGGCCGTCATGACGCGCGCGGCGCCGGCCAGCAGGGCGATGGTGCTGCTGCAGCTGCTCCAGGGGGCGATGGTGGTGCCACCTATGCTGCACGCAACAGCGACGGCAGCGCTGCCGTGCAGCAACGGCTTGATGTGCTTGTCAACAACGCAGGTGTGTGCTTGTGCCCGCGTGTATGCGCATGTGCCATATTCGTGTGCGTACTGGGGGGGAGAGGCAGGCAGGAAGGCAGGGAGGTGCATGCGTGCATGCTGCCACAAGCCGCCCTCACTGTGTGCGCCCTTGACTTGTGAGGCAGTAGCGCAGTAGGCGGGGGGAGACCATGCGCCTCCCTCCTTTACTCATCACCCCTCGTTACTCATCACCCCACCGCACCACCCAGGGCCGCAGCGATGCAGCGCCGCCTGCCCCGCCTCCACCGCCGCGATGTGGCCTCTGTGTGTGCCTGCCTGCCAGCATACCTCACACCGCCTCAGGCAGCACTCCGCCGCCCAGCTTGCCAACTGTGCCGCGCGCTGTGCGTGTGTCTGCATGTGTCTGCGTGTGTCTGTGTATGTGTGTGTTGCGTCAGGCGTGATGGGCATGCCTGACCTGCCTGACGGCTCTGACGCGCATCTGGTGGCCAACCACCTGGGGCCCTTCCTGCTCACGCGCCTGCTGCTGCCCGTCATGGCGCCGGGGGGCCGCATCGTCAATGTGGCCAGCAGGTGAGCGCGCGCACACACGCACATGCGCTGCGCTCAGGGCCACGGGTGCGCATGGTAGTCATTAAATGGGGTGCGAGGCGACGGTGTGTGTTTTTGGGGGGGGGCGGTGGTGGTGATCATCACAGAACGGAGCCGCACAACGGACGAGCACCACAGTATGTGCACTGGTGCTGGGAGGTGGGGGCGTGGGGGGCGCAGGTGAGGTGGTCAAACTTCTTGACAGCTACCAAAAGCGATTGGTGACCACGGTCGGCCCCCGCATTGCGTGGTCGTTCTTTGTGCAAATCTGACGAAGTCTATGACCGTGTGATCGGTGTGTGCGCATACCGGTATGTGTACTTAAGCTTGGCATGGCTCATGAGTCCATATGTGCAGCGGGCCTTCCTTAATGCAGTCTGCCCCGCCATGATGCGCAAACTGAATTGGCGATTGATTGTGCTGTCTGAGCCTGTGCGTGCGCTGCCCTCCCACCTCGCTCCGCTCCCTCGCCCCCTCCTTCCCCCCTCTCCCTCCCTGGCTTGCTTCAGGGCCCATAAGTGGGGCCGTGTGGAGGTCAGCGATGATGCCACGCACCTTATACACCCGCCTACGCACTGGTGAGTGCTGAGTGGTCAGTCATGAGTGGTGGGTGGGTCATGAGTGGGTGGGTGGAGGTGAGCGCAAGCCAGCCAGCCAGGGGGTAACATGGCCGCAAGGGCACGTGTGCCGTATGTAACTGTGCGAGGGCCGTTTCGCACTGGGAGTCAAACTCCAGGGTTGCGCTGGCAGGGTGTCAGCTGTGTGCAGGTGGGAGGCGGCGGTGTGGGGCTCAGCAAGTGCAGTGCAGGGCAGGGCAGGGCAGGGCAGGGGAGGGGAGGGCCTGTTGGGGGCAGTTGTGTGGCTCTTGCCTTGAAGGTGGGGCTGAGATCAAACACCGGGTTTGAGGCCTTGTGTTTGGCGCCAGGGCAAATCGTCCTTGCGGCTCAACGCGCACTGTGAAGCCCAGGCATGATGTCGGGGGAGAGATGCAGGAAGATAGGGGGGATGCTGCACACGTCACCGCATGCTGGTCGTGCATTAATGCATGACACGCGCTGTGTCGATGCCTCACTGGGTCTGGCTTGGTTCCTTTCTCTGCCCCCCCCACCCCCTCTGTCCCAACGCAACGTAACGCGTAGGTTCCTGCAGTACGCGCGCTCCAAGCTGTGCAACGTGATGTTCACGGCGGAGCTGCAGCGCCGCCTCAGCGCCGCCGCCGGCGCTGTAGCGGTGCCAACCACCACTACCGCTGCTACCACCACCGCCGGAGCAGCTAGCACAAGCAGCGCGCCCTTGCCTGCAGGTGCAGGTGCAGGTGCAGGTGCATGTGAGGCCCTTGCCCAGGCCCAGGCGCTGCATGACGCATGGCTGAGATTAGGTGGAACGCTGGCATATGCTGGGCTGCTAGCATAGACCGTTGGCCCCTGGGGCATAGATAGCGCGCCTGCAAGCATGGTGCTGCAATGAGGGTCTGCGCAGCGTGTTTCAAGCCTTGCCTTCCTTTATTGTCCCTTGTTGCCTAGGGGCATATCCGCATATGCTGATGCGTGATGGCAGTGGAACTGTTTGTGCCTGCCACTCAAGCACTGCCAGCGGTACTTGTAGCTGTAGCTGTAGGTGTGTCCCAAGGCCTACTGTGGGGTTGCGTCACTGCATTTGTTGTTCTGGTGGTGGTGGTGTGGTGGTCGCGCAGGCGGCGGCAGGGCAGCTGGCGTGCCACTGGCCAGCAGCGCGCATGGTGGCGCGTTGGCACCCGGCATCATCGCCACATCCGTAAGCCCGGGTGAGCCATGCCTGCAATCACTCTGGATATGTATACATACATACACACACATGTCTATGTAGCACTCACTCACTCTGCAAAGCATGCATGCCCTGAGCCTGGCTTGTTTCGATCGTTATGCATGTGACCTGACGCCGCGCCCGGGTCGTGTGCCTACGTGGTGCGAGCCACCATCAGCCGTGATTAATTGGTTTCACATCCACTGGCCTCGCAGGCCATTAGGGATCACCCACGTCACGCAGTCGCATGCAAAGCCCTGCATGCAGGCATTCCTGATTCCCAGTGCATGTGCAGTAGGCCAGCAGGGAAAGGGAGGGGCAGGGACCCAAGCAGTAACCTGCATGTGTACCTCGTGCGCAGCTCTTCACCAGACCTGCTGGTTACGGCGCATGCATTGACCGCGCTGCTGCAAATGCAACGCTCGATGCACCCACTCCATCTGTCGCTCACGGTCTAGCAGGAGCGTCCATTGGTGGCTGACGCATCACCCACCAATGGACGGGAGTCTGTCCGTGCTGCCGATCTAAATGGCGCTGTGCTGTCATGCACGCTCGCCTGCTCACTCATGCATGCATGCAGGCCTGGTAGCTTCCTCCATCTTCCGCTACTTCCCTGCGCCGATGCAGTGGCTCATGCGGCCTGCCATGCCGTTGCTGTTCAGGACGCCGGCGCAGGTGCGGCAGCATGCACTCACATGTGGCAGGCCAACTGGACACAGCAGCAGGCTCGAAGCGGCTGCTGCCAAGGGTGGGAGGTGCCTGCCACTGCTTTGTGTCGGGTTTTTTTTGCCTGTGCCCGGTGTCATGGCCATCACACTTTGCTAGGATTCGTGTTCACAGCGTCATCCATATGAACAAACGGCGTGTGTGTGTGTGCTGCGCTGTGCTATGCCTGTGCTGCGGTGCTGGTGGGGCGGCAGGGCGCCGACACCGTCCTCTTCGCTGCCACTGCGCCCACTGACACGCTCCTCGCGCTCAGCAGCGCCACCGACCAGCAGGGCCTGCTGCCGGACAGCCGCGTGGGTGGTGATAAGGGCGATGCGCCTGCCTTGCGCCCTCACCGCCAGCCGCCGCTGCTGCTGCATGACCGCAAGCCGCTAGACACACTGGTAGGTGACCACGCCCACCCCTTTGCCCCCGGCACATACACGCTGAGCTGGTGACGTACGGTACACAATAGCAGTACGCAGCACCAGAGCATGTCCTCGCCATTCCTCAACCCTAACCCCTGCCTGGGCAGCAGGAAGGTGGGATGTTGTGCCAGCGTGCATGCGGCGCACGCGGCCACAGGGCTGTTGCGCTTGTAGAGTCCTATACTCCTATACTCCTATCACATACGAGTATATGGCTCATATGCCAGCCTGTGTCGGTTTCCTGTCCGCCCCTGAGCATGTGGGTGTTGGTGCTGTTGACGCTCTCATGTCACATCTCAACACACCTGCTTCCACTGCACTTGCACTACGTATACATGTGCGTGTGGCGGCGCCCCTCCACCTCCACCTCCACCGCCACCTCCCCTCAGGCGGCGGCGCGTGACGCGGGCCTGGCGGCGGCGCTGTGGTCAGCCAGCGAGGCACTCACAGGCCTCACGCACGCAGACCTGGTGGCTTGAACGCGCCCCTGACCTCAAACCCTGCGGCCCCTCCCCCTCTCCCTCCCCCAGACCCCACCGACATGTCTGTGACTGGCAAGCGCTGATGTCGTGCACAGGGTGTGACGGGCTGC
>BDDA01000111.1:6654-38003 GCA_001662385.1 Chlamydomonas asymmetrica
CAGATTCATCACTCGGCTTTCGCCCGTATGCTTACTCGTGAACGCGTCAGACTGTCTCTCTCCGTCCTGTCTTCTAATTGTCTTCTATCCCGGGAATCAGGACATGAGTCAATCGTGAGTCTGCGTGAGCAACGTGAGCGAGTGGGGTGGGGCTGGATTGTGTTGAGAATTACAACTGGTAAACATCCTACGCCGCTTCAAAGCGTGACACCAAGCGTGACAAGTGTCAGTTCCAGTGACAGGCACCAGATGAGTACTTAATGTCACATTTCGGTGTCGCTCGTTCGTGAACACGCCCGCACATAAGCTTGAACGATGCCACACAGCGCCAGTGCATGGCACTTGGCAAGGCTGGGCCTGTGGCATAAATAATTTACGCTTGGCATCGTTTTTCTGCGCGCTTGAGCTGGGTGGGTTGCCTGTCATGTCTTATGCACGCCACAAATGCAAAGCCTGCCCGCAGACTGGGGCTGTGACTGGTATGTTCAGCCTTGGTCATGGGCCGGCGAGGGATCGTGCTGAACCGCCAGCCCGTTTGTCGCGCCAAACCACTGCATGCACTGCATGTGACAGAGTGCAGCGGGTCCTAAGGGAAAACGCCTGAACAAACGCAAATACAGGTGCGTAGTTCACTAACGATGATGCCAGCACTCAGCCTGTGTGGCTGCCAGCTCCTGCTGCGCGTTGCTGGCACCGCCACAGCACATACACAACGACGAGCGTGCTACGAGACCCCAGCTGCAATTGCCCTTGCTTGTGCCTCATGTGCCTCATGTGTTGGCCTTGCTCGCTTTCCTTGTCTTTCTTTGTCCTTGTCCTTGTCGCGGCCGGGTTTCCGGCCCCAAGCTAGTCCTGTCCTGTCACCGCCTGCTCAGCAGTGTCTCTAGCCTGTAACCGTTCCCGTTCAATACAAAAATGCACAGTCTATGCAGGGCGGCTGCGGCCTGCCAACGAACCGTTTGTCTTGCTGCTCTTGTGCTGTGTATACATTACCAACGGAGGCGCGGCGCGATGTCCAACTGCGAAACGACAAGTGTATGCAAGCCTAACCCTTACAAGTAGCTTCATGAACAGTACGCTTCCTTGTGTGGTGTGCGTGAGTGTCAATTAGTCCTAATCCTGTGCACCCTTTTTAAAGAAGTGATCCGCTCTGCCAAGGCTGGCAGAGCATTCGCCTTCAGTATGCCTCGTGGCTCCCGCCAATCAAAGTTTGCAGCATGCATGCGTCAGCTTGCAAATGTCATGTGGCAAGGTAGATGACGCCAGGCTTTGAAGAAGTCGAACCCACATGCAGACTGACCCTGCAGGTGCTACGGACGTTCAATGCTGCCCGCATGTCAAAGTGAGCAAAGTGAGCAGGGGCACTCAACTGGTGGCGCGCCTTATGCTCCCACCACGGTGTCACTGACCGGCGCACGGTTAGTCAGTACCCGAGGCCACCTGCGACATGCCCTTCCCCGTTCTGACATGGAACTCAGCCCTAACGCGTGCTGAACAGTCAGGTAAAGAGGTTGAGGACGGCTCCCCACGCAAAACGGCCTGCCTTCAAAGTGTGTTGTAACAGCCTGTCGCGACACAACACCGCATGTGGCAGATTGCAAAAGAAAATGTCTGATCCACGCCCGCATGTGAAAGAGTGCAAAAGGAAGTGCCTGATCCACACCCCTGGGTGCCCTGGCGCTGGTGGCCCACGCACGTGTCGTGCGCGCTGACGCAGGCTTCGTCCGTCTGCTGCAGGCGCCACGCCCTGCCGTCATAGCTCATAGCACACATGCGCTCCCATGCTCCTCCTCACCACCGGTGCTGACAGCTGGAGCTGCTGCACAGTGTGGCCGCTAGCCAGCAGCCATCACAGAACCTGCCGCCCTCAGGAACGCGCTTGAGTGGGGGAAGCAAGCACCACAGATGTACCCTGCGCAGCGTCAGTTACATAGCAGCATGACTCCTATGTATGTTCATTATGCTCTAGCACACACACTGCAAGCCAGGCCGGCTGAGGGTAGCTAGCATTGGTTACACCGCCTCATCTACTATATCCTCATGAAGTACTGAGCAGTGCTCCTGCGGTACGCTGATCTAGCTGCCGCAGCTGCCCTCAAGCAGCAGTAGCCCGCGCTCTGCAGTACATGTGCACAGGATCCATGCCAGCCAAATTGGCGGACGGGCAGCGCAGGCGGGTACTCAGACGGGCCAGAGTGAATCGATGGGAAGCTGATCAACTGTGGCGCACAATGGCGGATGGCAGCAGCCGCATGTTCCTATACCCACAGAGGCGAGCCCTGCTGCTGGCGTTACACCAGCAAGGGGGGCACTTTGGCTGGCCGTGGTACAGGCCACGTAAGATCCCTTGTTGCTCTAGCGGCGGGTGCTCTCCCTGTGGGGGCGGATGATCCGGCATAGGTGGTCCGTGCAGGAGGTGTAGGCCTACAATGCGGCGCCGCAAGAGGCACGCGCCTTCCTGTGCCCCATGGAGGGTCAGCTCTTGGGCCCATGGGACCAGCTCGCTATTTACTCGCCAGCGTGGGGGCACGGCGACACGCCGCTCCACTCGCACACGACAACAGCGGCGCGGGAGGGCCTTACAGCCAGCAACGCAGTCAGCAAGCTTCAGCAACATCAGCCTGGCGACACGGTGGGCGTGGCGGTCAAGCCCAGGTTGTGGGGCAGCCGCGCCGCTCACAGCAGCAACTACCCTGACGTCTTTGGAGAGTGTGTGGATCCGCAAGGCCCGCAAGCTGCAGAATTTCGAGCCAGACCCTGGACCCTGCATGAATCGTTACATCCCTACCCAGCGTGTGGCGAATGCAATGCTGCTTCCCAGCGATGGCAGCACCAGCAGCCCCTGTCACAGCAGCAGCAACCCCTTACAGCTGCGCCGCAGCATTCACCCTAACCGCCCCAGCAGCCGGTGCTGCCGCCAGTGGACGCTGCACCAGTGCAGCCGGCGCAGCAGCAACAACTGGGCCAGCAACAGCTACACCAGCACCACACCCGCCCGCCCAGGGCGCTGCATCATCACCGCGCGCCCCGACAGCCAGACCAGGACGGGGGGGGGATGCCGGGCCCCTGAGGGGTTCTGGTGCCTATGCCCGCTTCTGGCAGTCCCTGTGGAGTGCACCTGTATGTGCCAAGTAACTTGCGTGCATTCGCATGCCGTCTTGCTCATGCAGCTTTGCCATGTGCGGCTGTGCGGGAGTTTGGGCGGAATGCAGGTGGCGATCGTAGGGGTGCCAATGTGTGGCTTGCCAGACGTCAACGTTGGAAACCTACACGCATTTGTTTCTGGACTGCGCCACGACGATCACCGCCTGTGGCAGAACGCTCCTGTTGGACCCCGGGCAGCTTTGTGGCAGGCGCTGCACACGACCACTCTCTATGCCATCTGGTCGGCGCGGCCCTCGGGACAAGCCAGCAACATGACGGCTGCAGCGTGGTGCGCACAGCCGTCAGCGTGCTGTGAGGCGAACGAAGCTCCAGTTCAACCGCTCCAAGCTGCATGAGCACCTGGCCTGCCGCATTCCCAGGGCCCTGTTGTCCGTTCACACGGGTGTGCTGTCTTCTCAAGCGGCATTCTCGTCCATCTGGACTAGCAGCGGCCTGTGTAGGGTGTGGCCAGCCTCTCAGCCGGGCAGCGCGTGCTCGTTGCAAGTGTTGATCTTGGTGTTGCATCCAGTGGCGGCGCCGTCTGAGGCTGGTGTAGGTGGTGTTCCAGGTGTTTGGCACCTCAGGGTTGATGGCGGTACACGATTGTGCACTCGTCTCAGCCGTTCTGGGGTGGCCGCCTGGATGCGGCGGGATCACAGTGCCGCAGGTGTGTGCTGCGTGTGGGTGTGTGGGTTTTCCTCGTTGGTAGGGTGTGGACTGGGAGGTGGTAAGCCTTGCGATCTCATGGCGTGAACGCATGTAGTTTGCTTGCTCGTGTCAGCTAGCCTTGCTCGCCTCTCCTTTGTCCCTGTCCTTGTCCCTGTCCCGGACGGGTTTCCAGGCCACAAGGGGTCATCAGGATTGTCCTGTCCTGTCACCGCCTGCTTTGGCAGCGGTGTCCTTGCCTGTAATCGTTCCCGCCACCCCCCCTCCAAAATATGGCTGCCACCCTGGTGAGAGTGTTTTGGCAGCATGTGCTGGCAGTGTTTGGCGCGGCGGAGGTGATCATGGACCAAGGCATCGACTTCGTGAGGCATTCGATGAATGCCCATGATATGCTCATCAAGGCCCACGCACCTCACAACATCGACCTATCACCTACAGGCAAACGGACTGACCGAGCGGGCCGTCCAGATGGTCAAGGGCACGCTGTCATGCACGGCGCACAATCGCCTGGACCGTTTGCATGAGCAGGTGCGAGCGGTGACGCTGGGCTACAATGCCAGCAGGCAGTGCGGCTGCGGTTTGAGGAGCAGCTCAGTTTGGACGAACTGGTGCTCACAGGGGCTTCGCTGCTGTGGCAGGGCGAGGCCATGCAGCCGCAGCACGCCGCTGTGTTTACCACCGTCCAGGCACATACATGCTGCACCTGAAGAGGCTGGATGCTGGCCAGCTGAAGCCACGGGCGCTTGACACAATACTGCGGGGTGTGGCAGCGAAGGAGAACTCGCCTGATCGTCGTGCGGTTCTGGATGCGCCTCACTCTGGTCCGCCTCCTGCTAAGCGGGTTGCGTGTCCTCAACTTCCTCATCGCTGTGCGCAGCCTCACACGGCTCAGCTGCTACCGTTTCTTCGGCTCGCGCTAGCTGCCCTGTCGGTCTCTGCCCGCTGATTGGCGCTTGCGCGTGCCCAGCCTCCTGGTACCGCCATGATGCTGGTGTGTGCATTCTCAGCAGCTGCTCCTGTGGCATACGCCGCTGCACGCCCCACAGCTGCCTTTTGATACTGTGGCTTCTCAGCCGCATGCGTGATGGCTGGCGGTAGCAGGGCCCACGCGGCGACCAGAACAGCTGTCAGCGCATGCAATTCCATGGCCATCCCTGTGAGGCGATGCCTGTCCGCCAGCGTGACCCCCGTTGCGGCAGTGGTGCCCGTGGTGAAACCCATGATGCCCTCACGCGGGTCACGTCCTTTCGGGTTGGGCTCCGTCCCAGCGCCCTGACTAGCACACATGGCTGGTTTCCAAATCATGCCTGGCCCTGGGACGCCGCTGAGGGTGCACACGCGCGGATGCATCAAAACGCAGCAGCCAGATAGGCACAAACTCAAGTAGCAGTGAATGGAGTTGGCTGTGGAGCGCCCCAGTGCCCCTGTCACCAGGGCTTGCGAGTTGCGGGAGCTGCACGTTGCCCCTGCCTGCTGTGATGCGTACACCCAGGTGCCCCCAGTCCATTACAGACATTTTCTTCAGCGGTAGCTCATCTCTGACTGCAACATAGTATGGGCGTGGTGTCCGCAAGGTGTCCCAGCCCTCTCTTGTACCGGTATACCACATCATGTGCTGCTTTTGCATACAATCCGTACTTGCACACACTGCTGTACTGCAGCCGTCTCAACCTGAACAGTAATCACCACCGCCCAAGGATGTACCATGCTCGTTTGCTCTCTGGCCATACACATATTGTGGTGCCCGTGCGGCTAGCTGGGATGAACTGCTGGGCCTGACCCACTGCGTGGCTAGGTCAGACTTTACAGTCTGACACCATCAGCACCATTGGCACGCACCAGGGCAAAGACAGTGCTGCACACAAGTCACGCTGAATCCACAGGAGGACGGGAGGGGAACAAAGTGCACACGGTTCAGCATTGCCAGTGCAGTCAACCATCAGTGGTGAGCAACTGGTCAAAGCCTCATTGTTGAAGGTTCTAGCAGGCTGTTCGCAAGACGCACGAACACAGCTCACATGCCACACCCGGAGTTAGCAATGCTCCCCCTGGCATTAGTATCAGTCACAGTCGTGTGACTGCCTGGCAGTCTGGACGAGAACCCTTGCAGGCCAAGCCACATGACCCGCTCAGGGGTCAGGACTGCCATAAACTCAATTGAACAACACTTTCAGTCACACAAGGAAAAAAACAGTAAGCCACCACGGTAAGCCACACGAGGGAATGGAAAAACCTGCAATGCAAATGGCAAAAGGCTCTACAGTGCTGCACGATGCTGGCCAGTGCAAGCAAGGCGGTTCGTGCAAGAATGTCTTGAGAATCCCTTGCAGGCCCAAGCCACTGCCCAACTAACAGGGCAGACGGTGTCCACATGCGATGGAGAAGGGGGTACAAGCTATGGGTTCATAGAAAGGCGAGCTACGGTACTGCACAAGCTGTTTGTCGCTCAATATGTACCCATACATGTGAAATAATAAAAATATGATACAAGCTGTACATAAACGAAAGGCAAAGCGCTGCACGAGTAACAACGAGACTGCGGTTGGCATTGCTGTGTCTTTGGAAGCTGCCGTGGACGCGGGAGTGTCATGTGCCTCACCAGCAACTCGCACGGTGCAGTGTGCCAGGTGCATCACATATGGGTATCGCTAGCAGCAGAGAGGCCGGTTACACAGCACTAGCACGACCACCTGGCTGGGCCAAGGGGCTAGCCTAGCTTACCAACGCACAACCGCACTGTACCCCTGGGAGGGCGGGGGCCAGGCGCGAGGATGCCCAGTCCGGGTGTCGGCTACTCTGAAGGATCAGAGGTAGGGCGGAATCCACAGCCACAGGTGGCAAAGGTGAACACACAGCCGCATAGCTCTAGCGCTTGACGTGCGGCTGGTGACATGCGATGGGTTTGCCAAAGAAGCGCGCAACGCGTCCGGCATGACCCACCACACCACAAAACAAAACAAACCTGGCAGCGGCAAACAAGAAGTGAGGGAGTGGCATCAGAAGGCAGGCCCAGCAGCCCTGAGCAATCGCGGCTTCGGTCAGGTCAGTGGTGCTCATGCGCCTTGGCTCTGGCCACACGTTGCAGCAGTGCTTGAGCTGTACCGTCGCAAGGTGCTAGATCGCAGGCAGGTGTAGCACACCGGCAATCAGCAGGGGCCCCGCAAGGAATGGAGAGCAATTGGGGGATGTAGCGCGGCAGTGTGGCAGGCCTAGCGGGCTGACAGCAGAGTGAAGGTGGTTTCAATGTACAACCCATGCTGAGACTGGGCGGTCAGAGCCGGGGGGGAGCCGCAACGCTTTCACGCACCGCTGCGTGAACCAAATCGGAGCGCGCAGGTGATGCGGTATGGTGTGCGCATGAACAAGGTCGGGACAGCCGGATTGATGTCAGTGTTGGGCAACGCGACACAGCCGCAGTGCACATTGCATGTAGCATTTGACAGTGCTATTCAGAGTGTGCAGAGTATGCTTCAATGAGGACACTAACCAACCCAAGTTTATAGCAGTGCTTATGCGGAGGTATGCGCGTTGGGGAAGTGTGGGGGGGCGGGGGGGGACAGTGATGCAAGGCAAATCCATGCAACGCACCAGGATTTGCTCGCACCACAGTGCTTCGAACTTAAATCCTGCACACAATGCTCACATTCAAGCCCATAGTTCGCTGCAGTTGGCTACGCTTGCAGTGCTTGAAGCAACAAGCGATTCGGGCAATCCCTACACATGACGGCTTAATGTCTGGAAATTATCAACACGTTGAGTGTGAAGCATGATTTTGAGCACTGCTTGTCCTCTCGCGCACGAACAATGCTGCCCTCAGTGCTGGCAAACACAACATGGCATCTCGATGGGCCATGCTGTCAGACGTCGCAATGTTCACAACAAGCCCACGTAAAGTTGCAAACCAAAGAGTTGAGCATAGCTCAATTTGGTGCAAGCACACGTCATGGCAACGCCGGTCTCAAACACGATGGCAGACCGCACATCTGGGTTGCAGGAAAGCAACGAGCAGGGCGGTCAAGTAGGCCACACGACAATAGCGCATGCACCCCAAAGACACATGGGAGATGGTGTTCCACCTGATATGGAGGAGCGTGCTACCCCCTCCGCCTACCACACTTTTGCCCTGTGTCATCAGCTGTGCACCTGGCAGCAAAGGCAAGTGGGGACCCTGGTGATGATTGATGGGGCAACATAGACGCAGACACGGAACTGTTTATCGATCACCTCTGTAACCATAGCGGAGGGCGTACCGTAGATGCGTTGGCCCAATCCTAACAGAGTCACCGCACAGCACCAACCAAGCTGTGACATTGCTCGTGTGTGGAATGTCAACATGATAGGCGCATTCCCAGTGCATTCTTCCGACGATGTGCAATGCTGCCCCGCGATGCTGCCGCGCACCCATGAAACATTGATGATTTGATGACACTTATTGATTAATCAATAAGTCCCTTGATCCATCGGAGTGCCCTGCAGCAATAAAGCACACATACAACGCCAATTCAGCATGGGTTCAACACAGTATGTGCATTTGTGCAGGGGTTGGTGTCTAATCATCTCAGGCAACTGGCTCGTCTGCTGAACCACAACCCTAACACGCCCTCGACCCCTAACTTGATTAATTGATTACAGAAGGCGCCATATGGCGCGGCGACGACAACCACCGACTCCTGGGAGGGCACCCACACACACCTCCCAGGTCAGTGGGGATGGGGATGCCCTGATAAGCTGGACAGCAAGCAGGGTCCAAGCCCGAATCCATGCATAGGTCTTATGCGCAAGATGGTCCATGCATTGATGGGACAGGTGAGGGCAGTCGTGCAAGAGCCAGGCTGCATGCAACGACCCCTGCCCCCACGCCTGAACCCAGCGAGCAGCCTAGCTGGCCCCTTGCTCCCACATACTTCACACGTGCCTTATCTTGCACACCCGTGTAGCTTCTACCAGTACCTCATGCCTCACGATCCTCACCTTGTCGAATAAGTTGTAAGGCTTCTTCACGCCAAACGAGCTGTCATAGTCTCGGCGCGGACACTTTGCCTGCCCCTCGTGCTCCCGCTCTTGGACGCCTGCAGTTGCTGCTCCCTCATCCGCCTGGAACAATAAGGAAAGCAAAAGTTGCCATGTGCACACAGTTTCATACCCTCTTAGTCTGTTGGCGCGTACCCACATGCTTCGTTCTGCCAAGCACCCCAGAAGCCACACCGTCAATAATGGGCTCCAACAGGATTAGTGTGGAAGTAGGCTTTCATACTAGTAGTATTGATGTGGACAACATGTGGGTCACCACAACACACAAGTCTGCGCAACAGTCACCGCAAACACGTACCTCAAGACGGCTTGCGTGGAGTGAATCATTCAAGTGCACGCGCTCCTGCTGCACAGCCGCGGCCCGCATCATAGCCATAGCCGACTCCTGCTGCAGTTCGGCGGCCCGCATCATAGCTATAGCCGACTGCTGCTGCATTGCGGCGGCCCGCGTCATCGCCGTAGCCGACTCCCGTTGCATTGCCGCATCCCGCTTCTTAGCCGTAGCCGGCTCCTGCTGCATTGCGGCGGCGTGCGTCATAGCCGTAGCCCACTCCTGCTGAATTGCAGCAGTCTGTGCCATAGCTGCAGCCCAGTCCCGCTGCATTGTGGCGGCCCGCATCGTAGCCAGAGCGCGCTCCTGCTGCATTGCGGCGGCCTGCGTCATAGTCATAGCCCACTCCTGCTGCGTTGCGGCGGCCTGCCGCTCAGCCGCAGTCCACTCTTCCTGCTTTGCAATGGCCCCCTCCGCAGATGCGGCGCAAGCAGCAGTGACGGGGACGGAGGCAGCAGCAGCGGTCGAGCGCATGGCATTGCTCCCGCCCCCACTGGCATCAGCGAATGCGCCGTGCACAGGCGCTGAGGGGATGCCACCCTGCATGATGGCCATTGTGTTGTGCGCCGGTTGGGTCTACAAATACCAGGACAGGATCAGCACAAGACAGGATAGTACAGGTTGGTGGGGACATGCAGCACAGTCACAGACTTTGGGGTGCATCGCATCGCAAGCATGGTAGACCATAGCTGCGGTTGGCACATCCAACCGCTCTTGCCTGCGGCAAATTGACGAATGCGCGCTTCACCAGGGATCATCTTGCAAAACGTCAGACCATCAAGCAATGTGAAACACAAGTGCGATGACACAGGCCCACAACGCAATGGGCATGCTTGAATGGTGGAAAGTGATGTAATGAGCGAGACAAGGGTCTTTTCTGAAAACAGCCGCACATAAGTGGATGACCACGTAGGCAGGATCGGCCTCACATAGGGGCCTAGTTCCAATGGCGCGGCTTAGCCAGCTTCAATCACATGTATGATGCAGGTAGGCAGGCGTGTATTGAGGTTGCAGGTCACACACAGGCCCGGTAATCTGTCACCGCCAAAACCGCACCGAGACGCGTCCGTGTTGGGTTGAGGCAGCGATGCCCGTGCCCTCCCGGGCCTGCTGAGCCGCGGCCTGCTGAGCCGCGGCCTGCTGAGCCGCGATCGTCTCCTCAACTACGGCGTCGACATGTGATGAGTCTGCAGCGGTAACACACGATGGGGTGACAAGACAAAGAACGTTTAGAATGACATCGTTCAGCATGGCACAGCAACATGACCGTCGCTCAACGTGCAAACAAGATCGCACGCATGAACGGAAACGAAGGCGCATCAACTCTCGCAACGCACGCAAAGAGCTTAAGCAAGAAAGTGGGCTCCGCGGTGCAACTGTTGCGCCATCATTTGGACCCAAGCCAGAGCCAACGCCTGCTGCCATACACACACATGCACAAACAACATTGGGACGACAGAAAGGGCGCAAGCAGTATCCATGCCATGTGGCCGACCTGCTTGACCAGGCAGGCAACGGCCCCGAACAAGAGACCACTCAGCACTGCAGGCACGCGGATGAAAGCCCTGCTGGCCCCGGATGGGGCACATGACTCTGCGTGACACTGAACAACGCAACACCCCTTCATCCACACCTTGTACTACCTCCAATAAAAATATGATTATGACAGGGACGCATGTGAGCAGTTGCTGCTTACCAAGGCCAGCCTCAGTCACATTAAAGTTGTCACCTAAAGCAGTGAATTCCGGTGTGCCTGCAGTGCGAACACAGGATAGGGTGACAAGACAACGCAGACGGTCTAGAATGAAACGGCAGCAAGGCCGTCAGTCAACGTGCAAAAAACACCGCACGCATGAACGCATCGACCTGTGCAACGCACACACAGAGCTTACTCATGGCATAAAGCTCGTTGTACGGTGAACCTCCTGCGCGATCGTCTTGACCCCCGCCTGGGGCATCGCCTGTTGCCATGCAAGAACACACAAACAGCGGCGTTGGGACGATAGAAAGGGCGCACGCAGTTAATCAATGCGGGCGTCCTGCTCGACCAGGGGGGTGGGGGTATGATGTGAACGCCAGTGCATGCGGGCCCGTGTGTTGCTATGATATGGAAGCCAGGGCATGCGTGCTTGCATGTATGACCGATAAGTCGCTGAAGCGATCGAAGCGCTGCAAAGCCCGAAACGGCCGCATTGGTTAGCAGTTGACGAGCAATAATAACGACTGAATCTCACAGGCCTGTGATCCTACAGCATAATGTGCGTCAGCATAAGGGGTAGTTCACATATGGATCGGATCAGGGTCGGATCAGGGGGTTTTGCCGAGCCGATCCATGTTTTGCATTCACATATGGGCGGGTCAGGGGGTTCAGATCAGCCAGAGTGGAGCCGATCCTTGATCGGCTCCGGTCAGGGTGGATCGACTCAGGATTGAGGGTCACTCGACCTCTTTGTATTCGCCTGTGGGGCCTGTGGGGTTTCCCCAAACTCCGCTATCTCGCTTGCAACTGCAGCTGCTTCCGCCTCGCGTCATACGCAGCTGATGGTACACCAGTGCAGCGATTATCGCCCAAAACAGCACACATTTGCTGAAACTCCAGGCACTGAGCAGCTTTACAGTAAACCCAACATGATGATGGGCCATGAGCCCCTCCAGCTGGTTTAACAGCTTTCAATCTGTTCAGAGCCAATCCAGTATGTGTGAACTGAATTTGCATGCTGGATCGGATCAGGCTCCTGCAGGGCAGAGCCACCCCCTGATCCGATCCATGAGCCTGAGCGGATACGAATCCTGATCCGATCCGTATGTGAACTGGCCCTAAGTACATATGGGGTCGGTACTTGACTGAATACACGTGTTGAGGTCTGACGGCCGCATTCAAAGTCAGGCAGGTTAGCCCTACACGTTGCAGCCAATCAAATGCGTCATGGAATGCTTGCATGAGATGGTGTGTGCGGGAGTGCAGTGTGGGAGGTGGTGGTGGCGAATGAACCCTGAGCCTGCTCCACAGCACGGCGGTGTTGTCATCGCACTCACCCGCGGTCTCCCGGGACGCAAGGGGCAGCACAGGGGGTGCGGGGGCTGCAGGCGCACCAGGGTTGGGGTGCTGCATCCCGTGCGCAGCGCTTGTTGACGCCCCATGTAGCATTGCCGTTGACGGGTGCCCGGGCCATACACTGTGCAGGGCGCCTGGGAGGCCGTTGCATATGTGCATGCAAGAGCAACGAGACACACACATAAACAACATCGTTGGGTGTGAAGCGCAGTTGAGCACCACAAAGGCTTGGCATTCACTGGGTTGCAGGCAGGCAAAGGCCTCGAACAAGAGGCAACACAAGCGCTGCAGACACGCGGAGGAAACACTTGTTGGCCCCAAATGGAGCACATGACTCAGCGAGACGCTGAACAATGCAAGTATGAAACACACCTTCATCCACACCGTGTACCGTCTCCCATAATGACATGGACGCATCACAGGGACGCATATGACCAAAGGCTTACCAGGGTCACTCAATGGCACATCCATGTCTACAGGTATAGCACTCAAATCCGAGTCCGCAGTGTGAACACAGGATGGGGTGACAAGACAACAACAAGTGCATCCACTCTGGCAACGCAACCAAAGAGCTTACCCAAGGAAGGACTGCCGCTCCACGGTGCACCTGTTGCGCCATCATCCAGACCCGAGCCAGGGCCATCGCCTGCTGCTATATACACATGCACATTGAACGACATTGGAACGACAGAATGAGCGCACGCAGTATCCATGTGGGCGTCCTGATTGACCAGGATGGGCGTGTGTTTCCTTGATGTGCAAGCCAACGCGCGCGTACTTGCGGGCGTGTGTGACCGGCAAGTCGCAGCAGCGATTGAAGCCCGAAACGGCCGCATGCATGCACCGCTTTGGTTAGCAGTTGACGAGCGATCGTAACGACTGAAGCGCACAAGCCCGTGGTCCTATGGAATACTGTGTGTCGGCATATGCATGGGGTCGGTACTTGACTGAGTACATGTGTTGAGGTTTGACAGCCGCATTCACGAGTCCGGCACTTTAGTCCAACACGTTGCAGCCAATCAAATGCTTTATGCTGCTTTATGGCATGACTGCATGAGATGGTGTGTTTAGAAATGTTTGGTTCCCATGGGGCCATGCAGTATGCTTTCCGTGGGGCCGTGCAGTGTACTTATTATGCGTGATGGTGAGAACTGCATTAGATGGTGTGTGTGCAGTGCAGCATGGTATGCGGTGGTGGCAAATAAACCCTGAGCCTGCTTAACAGCACGGCGGTGTTGTCAGCGCACTCACCCGCAGTCCCCCCGGCCGCATGATGCTGCACAGGGGGTGCGGGGGCTGCAGGCGCACAAGGGATGATGGGGTGCTGCGTCCCGCGCACAGCGCTCGTCAACATCCCATATGCCATTGCCGATGCCGGCGGCCCACGCCATTCTTTGTGCAGGGGGCCTGCGGGTTGGTTGCCTGCGTGCATGCAAGAGCAACGAGACATACACATAAACAGCATAATTGGGTGTGAAGCGCAGTTGTGCACCACATAGGCTTGGCATTCACTGGGTAGCAGGCAGGCAAAGGCCTCGAACAACAGACCATTTAGCGCAGACATGCGGAGCAAAAACCATGCCGGCCCCAAATGGAGAGCATAATGTTGCGAGCCACTGTACGGTGCAAGTGTGCAACACACCTTCGCCCACACCTCGCAGTGTCTCCACCTGGCGATGATGGTCATGCAAACAACAACCCTGCCCCAACTGTAACAATACTACACAACTGTAACAATGCAAAATTTACAATGTAACATGCACGCTACGCGTCGCATTTGGCGTGATGCAGCAGCATTGCTCCAAGTAAACACACCTGGTGGGGGTGGTGGGGCGTCAGGCTGGGCTTCAGGCAGGGTCCGAAGATGCACGGGTGGACTGTGCAGCTTGGTTCGAGCCTGGTGCTCATGCAGGTTCCTCCGAGTCTTGAAACGCAAGCCACACGTCTTTGTGGTGTTTAGGTGTGGTAGCAAGCAGACGTACATGCCCTCATCATCAACGCGACACCGTTCGTTCCAGGGCAAGGAGGATGCCATCATATCCTGTACGTGCCCAACCAGAAGGCGCGAGGAAACAGTGGGGACACTGACTAAACAGCAAATGAGGCCCCGATGATGCTTTGCTTTTCTGCCACCGGCGTCAAGTTGACTTATGAAGGACCACAAGAGCAAGCACACCAAGCTCCGGCGAGGGCGACACCATGGGTGAGTGAAGGAGGCAAACGGATGTGAGGCAGGGTTTGTGCCAAAGCAAAGGTCGCCCACATGTCTACCAGCTGCTTGTGGCTGCGTCCCCCTCGATGCAGGTGAGGACGAAGGAGCTGTGCCGGCTAGTGCACCAGTCTGCGCACAAGTTCACGAACACGCTGAGTCGCTTATAGTAAGAGAAGAAACGGTTTCACTCCTGACAAAGTGCCGGGGGAAAGTTGCCAACAGATCTAGGGTTTTGGCAGCAGTCGAGGTGCTCAACAAGTGCTTAACAACCAAGGTACACTTCTCCAAGGAAGGAATCGCAAAACAGAAAGTTGCTCCATGTCCCACTTCGTTGCACTTCACTTCACGCGATCCATTTACGCAGCCACAACAACCAGCAAGCGAGTCGGCACGGCCATACCCGGCTCAGCGTCACATGGGAACAAGCTGAGCGAAGAAAATGTATATTGCTTTCGAACTGCTCCCTGGCCCTCACCAGCAAAGAGATGAACCATGCAAACCCGGCACTATCGGCGTGCAGTCTGGCGGCGCGGTCTTTGCACATACCACTCCACTGAGTTGAAACTCACAACTCACCTTGCAGGAGAGCACCAAGGGAGCGAGGCGAAGGGGTTGGCCGGGCTGGCACAGTCGCACTCCGCTGCACAAGGCCAACGTAGCTTCCTGATGTAGCTTCCTGATGTGTTGATGGTTCAAGGGCAACCTTCTCCTCAGCACTGCTCTGTTTGTCGCAATAATACACTGAACAGAAGTAAAACCTCACATCAATGTTGAGTGCGCCTCTTAAATTCCAATCTTGCCCCGCCCGCCGCCCGCCCGCCAGATTCAGCAATGCGAAAGAACAAACCGTGGAACGCAGATCAATCTCGCAAACAAGAGGGCAAATGTTTGCCCTTCTGTTCGCATGTTCTTCTCCTGTCCTATAGCAGAGCACGCGAGCGCGGTGCGTCAGCGAGGAGTGAGCGCTCATCGGTGTTGCCATTTGTCATCTTACACATACCACGAATAAAGTGCTTCTTCTTGCCAGCCTATGCCTCAGCCAACGTTCCTCTACCTGGGCTGCGGTGCTGATCAGGGGCAGGGCCGAGCTTGACGCGGCTACCTAGTCTGTGCTAACCGCCTGCATCAGAGCGTCGTGCTCAACCCTGCTGATGCACACCAGGTTGTAAGGCACTGCATGCGGCGCTGCATCCCTGGCCCTCTTGCCCTTAGACAGCTGGTGCCCAGCCAGGTGTAGGTGTTGTGCGGTCTACTACCTCAGACTGAATGCGCGCCGCACGCACCACTGCCGCGTCGACGATCACCGCATTGGCAACGGCGCCTGAGCTCCAGCCGTACATGTGATCGTCCAGCCCCGTACCCCAAGCCAGTGAAATGCTACAGGCAGAAACCGTGCAGCACCATCACACACGGTGTGGACTGCGGGGCCGGCGTCACATTGAACTCCGAGAGCCCTGACATTAGCTTTTTGATGCAATGCACACCAGTATCAGCGTGCTGTACACGGCATTCATCGTATTCATCATACACGGCCGCCAAGCGGGTTATTGGATGTCAGCATGTGCTGCAAACCCCGAATGCTCTGCCCTGCAGTTTACAGCGTATTCATTTGGCTTGGCCCCGGGACCAAGCCTTCAGGCACCTCCAAAGCCGCTGGTATGGTATTCCTGTCCGGCTACGCACTTCCCTATCTTATTATACGTGGACGGTCAAGTGACAAAGGCCCCCCTGGCAGTGGACAACTGTGCAGATGCACGAGTGTCCCAGCAACCGCCCATGTGTGTGCATTCAGTTGCAGTGAGTGCAGCAGCACTACTGACGGACCGCTCCTAACATAGACCAACAGGTGTTGTATGCAGCTGCCAGCAGCCGCATGATTTACCCTCAGCAGCAGCAGCAGCAGGAGTCACATATGCAGGCAGGTCCGGGCAACTTGCACTTCGCTTTGAAGTCAGTCGCGTCGGTCATGACGAACCTATTGACACTGTGTGCAGACATGCACGTGAGCCCATGGACCTGGGGTTCCCGTAGCACAGGCCTACAGGCAAAACTCCGTAACTATCGCTGCACATGATGCGCATGTAGTCCGCACTCTGCAGTACCAGAAATGCCCACAGAGGCACCAGCGGGGTGCAGTTCATGGAGAGACACGCGTGAACAGCATGACAGTGCTGGGTTGGCGGTGTGTGAAGGGGTGCAGTGGGTGCGATGGGTTGAGCTACTGGATGAGTTGGTGTGTACATAAGCACCCTACTCATCATGCTGTATTATCACACACCAAACCCAACCCTGCTTGACTGCATAATGAAACCGCCATCAGTGCGGTACCAGGTCGGTGCGGTACAAGTGCGCTACAGCTGCCAGTTCTGCACCAGGGAGGTGGGCGTCCACGGTACGTCCACCTGCTGCAGCGGGTCGCCAAAGAACAGCAGCACGCGGTCGCTCAGGCGCGCCGGGCCGCGCCACTCATCCTGGTAGAAATATTCGTCAACAAGCACCGGCGGACGACGCGCCGCCGGGGCAGCGGCAGCAACGCCACCGGCGCCAGGACCTGTGGGCTGCGGCTGCAGGGATGACGCCTGCTGTGATGTTGACAGCTCCTGTGGTGTTGCTAGTGATGAGTATGATGGCGCCGACAGCGGTGAAGGCTCCAGGGTTGTTGATGCTGACGGCAGGACCGACGGCAGCACCTGCTGCTGCTGTGGTGGCGCTGCCACTGCCAGCAAGGGCTGCAGTGTGGGTGATGGTGACGATGATGGCGACGATACTGATACCGGGGCGGAGGAGGAGTTTGTGGAGGAGGCGAATGTGAGTGCAGCGCTGGACTGCAATGTCGGCATAGCAGGTGATAGCGAGGACGATGCCGATAGCGGTGAGGGCGGCGTCCGGGGGGCGGACGCTAGGTAAATGGGCGATGCAGGCAGCGGGTACGTGGGTGCACCCTCCACCACATCTCCGTAGCCGCACAGCTGCAGCACCCTGCATGGGCAGTGCATGCCAACGCAAGGGCGGCTGCATCTCACGCAGCTCAGCGCGATGATTGGGTTGGTGCGCTGAGCACACCAGCACGTAGGCCACAGGGAATATGCACCAGGCAGGTGGGCTGGGCTCGTTGCCAGTACTTGCTACACAGGCTGAAGGACGGTGGGTGATGCAATGCTGTCGGGTGGTGGCTAAACTTCCAGTTGCATCCCGGTTGCATCCCGGCGTCAACAGGGCCTGTTAGAGGCTAGGGTGGCCTCCAAGCTGAGCTAGGCATGGCAACAATGGGCTGGGCACATTACCTTGCAATCATGCCCGAGACCGCCCTGCTCCAGAAGCCGTCCTCCTCCGCCCTCAGCGCCACGCTGCCCTCCACGTCAGCAGGCAGGTGCAGCTTCACCTGACAGCCAGCACCCAGCAGCACAAGGTAGGCTGCATGTGATGACAATAGGTGCTTGCTTGCCGGTATGCATGGGTTGCACAACTTCCTGCGTGTAGTGTATGTCTGCCTGCATGCATAATTGCATACGTGCACGCGCCACACAAGGTGTGGTGAAAGTAGTGCAAGCGCGGGGCAGGGCGGGGTGTGATCGTGGCAAGCCGAACGCATGGAGAGGTGGTGACGTCCACATGACAAGGCACACACCCAGTGCAGGTGCATGCGCGAAATACGAGCGCCGTAAATGCATGTGCACGTGCATGTGCACACGCCTGCCCACCACCACTAGCACCAACCCTTATGTTATGTTATGTTATGTTACGTTACATCAGGAGCGTGTTGGCCACATGGCCCATGCTTCCCCCCAGATGGAGACCAGGCAAGCAGAAGGGGGTCGCCAAGCTATGCAGATGGTGTGCAAGAGGGCCACAAGGGCCTAGCACAGTACAGCAGCATACGCATCATGCATGGCCACAAGCGGTTGAGTGCAGCACATCGCAAACACCAGCAGCAATGCATGCCCACAAGGGCTTAGTGTGGGGTATCCGCACCAACCCTTACCTGGAAAGGCACCCCAAGCGCATCCCCGATGGCGCTTGCAGCCTCTGGTGCGCCCACCACACGCGGCTGGGAGACCATCCAATCCGCCGGCCAGCCGCCAGGCACCTCGCCCCACACCACCTGGTAGCTGTGGCACCAGGAGCATTCACGCATGGCATGGCAAGACACGCACAGGGTTCAGCAGGGATGGAGGAGGGCGGCAATGTTTTCCTCGCCAGCTGGGACCATCATCTGCCCCAAGTGCAACATTGCAGCCACAAACAAACAAGCACTCATCCGGGTGGGCGCTCGTCACAGATAAACACATACAAGCTACGCATCTACTGATGGTGCTGGGTAATAAATTCAGCGTTCATACGGAATTAATACGCAGTCGCACACCGACACAACGCGAGTCGCTGCATTGTTCATGATCGCGTCCTCCCTGGACCCTGGCCCGCTTCTTCACCTGCACACGTATCCCCCGGAGGCCAGCCGGTCCAGCAGCCCCGTCACCAGGTCAAGCAAGTCACCCTCACTCGCCCGCCCGCCCGCGCGTGCCGCCCCTATGGAGCGCGCGGTGCGGGCGAGGCCCTCAGCCTCGGGCCACACGCGCGGCAGCAGGTCGGCGGCGTACGCCGCGGTGAAGGCGGTGCGCGTGTCGGCGCCCTTCACGCGGCGTGCCACCACCTGCGTGTTGTGACCATGGCAGGAGGTGTGAACAGGTGTGTGATAGGGAAAATGGACCAGGGACCAAAGTGTGACCCACATGCCAACACGGTACCGGGGGGGAAAGGGCACGGGGGGGGACAGGGAGGGGAGAGGAAGGGGTCATGCTTGCCTCGCATGGGCTTGGCTGTTTTGAGTCTGTCCCTGTACCCCGCAACACATTCAAATGATGCACCAGCTGGCATTCCCACCTTCCACAGTATATAGGTGATGAAGTTGAAGTACGTCGGGTTTGACAGCCCACCAGTCATATCTGACAGGTCCGGAATACGAGGCAGGCGGTCCTTGTTTGCCTGCATGGTTGGAGGGCAGTGCGTGCGTAGATAAGACAGCATCAGCACCCTCAGGTGGCAGCATTCTGTGTGTGTGTGGTGTGTGTGAGGGGGAGAACGGCAAGCTGCGGTACACCTGACAGGGCATGGCTTTGGTGTGTGGACCGGCAACCCTGAAATGTTTTCACCCAGCATGGATAGCTGCACGGATAGCACTTCCGCAATCAATCTGCACCGTGATGGATTGGGCCGGGGGCGGGGATTCCAAAAACTCAACGCGCCAGCACTGACACGCTGCACACACGCACGTCATCGCTTGCTGTTGCGTAACGCTCACACTGGCACTGTCCAGGGGCTCACTCCGTTCCCTGCTCGCATCCTTGCCCCCATTACAGTTGAGCAACCCCCTTCCACACCCTGCTCGCCCGCACCTCAAAGTAGTACGGGTACTCCCTGTCACGCAGCTTGAACACCTCCCGCTGAAACTCCCGGTCGTCAGTCACAACCTGCATCCAACCACCCGGGGATGCAGCGAGGCCAGAGGTTAAGAAAAGAATGCCCGCTCAAGGTCACGTTGCAAGGACACACGGTGACACGAAAGCAGTCGACACACTGCAAGTAAACTTGGCTCCTCAAACAAAGCATGTACCACTATGGGCGGACAAAAGGGCAGTGGCGTGGGATGCATATGATCCAGCAGCATATTGCGCCAGCACCACGCGTTGGTGTCGCCTACCCCTGCATAAGCTGCGTGTACCCCCGAAACATTCGGGACAGAGGTGGTGCGGCCGGGCGTGCAGCACGTAAAGTCACGTGGGCGTTCTGAGCGACAGACTCTGGAGCCCAGCAGACCACAAGCGGTGCGTTGTGTGTTGTTTCAAGAGTGTTGGCTTACCTGTGTGGCAATAGCAGTGGCATACACTGACCCGAGGAATGCGGCGGCAAGCTGCCCATCAAGCAGTCGAGCGCCGTTGGCTGCGCATGCCCTTCCTGCACCGGCTGACGTCAGCCCCTCCATGATGGCAGTGGATGAAGCTAAGGCTGCGTTGGGACCGGCAGCGAGGACTGCAGTGGCACAATAACCAGGGACAACGGTCAGCCTTGCTCCGGAACCCACTTGACGTGTACACGCATGGCTCGCTGAGCTGCTGCTGCTGAGGTCCCATCAACATCCCATATAACCTTTTAACAAGTTTATGAGTCCAAAATGCGGCTTTGCCAAAGGCAAGAAAGGCCAAACCTCGATATGCTTGATTTTGTGTGGCCGCAGCACATCACCACAAAAACTGTCAACTGCGACCTGTATGCAAGGCTGGCAGCGCCATACCTGTGGTCAAACCAAAGAGCGTTCCTCGGCGACTTAGTCTATCGACACCATTTTCCTTGCTGGGCGTATGCTGGCTGCTCGCGCCTGGTGCACTTGAGCAGGGCGATTTACCGCCTCTCGTTCGACGCGACGTGGGTTGCTGCGTTTGATAAGGTGTAGGCGAGCTGGCGCTGCTAAGTGTAGGACCTGCAGCAATACAAGTACAAATTATGCAGGATGTGGGCTGTAGGCTTCCTAAGCTTGTCCATCCCAGTCAGTGTGCGGGGTCTGGTCAGCGACACAAATTGCCTTGCCTTCCCGCCCACATGTAGCGCTGCGCCCAGGGCTGCTCCGCAGGTGGCTGATGAGGTTGCTCATAACTAATCAGTATACAAGGTGGTCAATAAAAAAGCGCTGCACCAGAGGAGCAGAGCACACAGCTTGAATAGGGCGCCTAGGTTGGAGCCGGGGTGGCACTGACACACACGCTGACAGAGGCTGGGGGTGGTGGTGTTTTGACTTTTGTGGTGTGTGATGCAGGAGGGATGGACAATGACACTCATGCAATATGCAGTGAACTTATGGTACATACATGCAGAAGGGGATGGCAGATGTAAGAGCGCGCACCCGCACTGGGCAACATTCGCAGGACGAATGCAAAGCCGCTTGCGACACCCTACAAGCCCAAAACAAGCTGTTCAGTGCGGTGCACATGCGCAAGTCCCAATAACCTCCTACCATCAAGTCCAGGGCATGCATCAAGTGGCGTGTAAGGAGAAGAGACGCGTATTTTTCATGCGCTCACCAAACTGAACGCTCCAGTACATCACTCGCTTCTTGGGCAATGCGGCACCCGCTTGCAGGGTCTCAGTGCAATTTGATGACAGCCCGTCTCAGTACACAAGGTACAGGCTCCATTATTGTGAGGGGCGGCATGCATCGGTGGATGGAGCATGTGTTGGACACGTCATGCGTTGCGTGCATACGTTCATACATTCACTCAATTCATGTGACAGGGGTAGCTCAAGGAGCCACATCCACTCGAAGGTCACTGTGCTGCTGCTGCTGCTGCCCCCCCTGGCCCGATGGTGGCGATGCCGCCGTCCGCATGGGTACCGCCGCCGCCGCTGCGGCTGCCGCAATGGCGGCCTGCGCTTGCGTGGGAGCGCCTTGCGAGCTGTGCGCGAGTACAACCGGCGCTGCTAACGGCCGTGAAGGCAGCGGCTGCTGCTGTGCCTGCTGCGGGGGCGGACTCACACTCACAGCCGGTCCAGCTGTTCGCTGAGCAGCGCTGCCAACACCTGTTCCTGCTGCTGCTTGATGTGTAAGGTCCACGGGGCTCAGCAGGCCTAGCGGCTGAGCAGCAGACGCCGGGCTGTTCGCCGAAGCGGGGAGGGAGACGGACGGCGCCATGACGGTCGGCAGCAGCGCCTGCACGTGCTGCACAGAGGGCACGCGGCGCATGGCGGGTGCGTGGGGCGGCGCGGGAGGCAGCAGTGCGGCGGCCGCTGGCGGCTGCTGCACGGGCTGCTGCTGCTGCTGTGCAGAAGGGTGTGGGGTCAGCTGCGAGGCAGCTGTGCTGCCGATGGCACCAGCCGCACCAGCGCCATTGACGTGGCCCGCACCAGCGCCAGTACCCGCACCGCTCGGCGCGCCCCGCACCTCATCGCCAGGGTGCGGCTGGGGCGGTGGATGAGGAAAGGCCACAGCAGGTGGGGTGGCGGGCACCGGCAGCCCTGCAGCTGACGCGTGCGCAGCCGGAGGCGGGGCGGCGGCCGCAGCAGCACCAGCCGTGGGGCGAGGAGCGGCACCACCTGCAGCAGCAGCAGCCGCTGCGGCTGTCGCTCCGGTGGTGGTTGCTGTAGCTGTTGGTGCTGGGGGCACCGCCTCCAGCACCATAATGCGCTGTCGCAGCCTCTCGTTAGCCTCGCACACCTGGTGCACCTGGGCCAGCGCGTCATCCACCGCCTGGCACTGCACGCGCACAAACCACACAGGCATCCAACATCAAACACGGCAATGTGCACACACACACACATCTCCGCAACCCCGCTGTAGCTGTGCTGTACCGGTATGGGTGGAGGATTAGACCAAACCCCAGCAACACAAGAACCAAGCCTGCCCAAGGCTCACACAGATCAACAGGGGCGCGGCGCAGCGGTTGGCGTGCCTGAAGGTGTCAGTTGCATGCCGGACAGGCAAGGCAAGGCCAACAAGCAGGAATACAAGCAGGCAGGCAGGCAGGCAGGCAGGCTTACCAAGGATGCCCGCGCGGTCAGCAGCAGCCGCACGTCCCCACGCGCCTGCTCCAGCTGCTGCCTCACACGCTCCGCCTCCGCCTCGCCTTCCCCCGCCCGCTGCTCCTGCTGCCGCAGCTGATCCTCCCGCTGCGCCAGTGCCGCCTGCAGCGCCGCCTGCTGGCTGCGCAATGCCACTATCTCCTGGTCGCGCTCCCACAGCAGCATCCGCACTGTGTCCCACGCCGCCTGTGTCGGCGGCGGCGGTGTGGCTGGCGGCGCCCTGAAACCAGCAGGGCCGAGACCGAGACCAAGACCGGTTCCGGAGCCGTTGCCGGTGGGGACGGCGGCGGGCGGGCGTGGAGCTTGGAGTGCAAGGGCGGTGGTGGGGGTGGGGGTGGCAGACAGTGGCAGCTGCAAGGGGAGGTGCAGCCCCCTGGCCAAGCCTGTGGCGCCGTCATCAGCGCTGGTGGCGGTGTCAGGGTTGAGCGATTGCAGCGCCGCAACTGCTCCCGCTGTGTTCCCGATACGCGCACGGGGGTTACCAGCCCCGCTGCTGCTGCCAGGCACCCGCCGGTCCAGGTCTGCCGTGCTGTGGTTTCTGTCGCCTGCGCCGGCATCTGCCGCATCGTCCGCATGCACTGACAAGCTCCGAGTGCGCTTGCCGCTCCTACCGCCTGCCATGTCGTAATCGTAATCAGCTGCTGTGGATGACGGCCTGTGGGCGGCCTTAGCCTGCGCTGCGGCGGCGCTGGCGCGTGCCGCCATGGCAGCAGCGGTGGTGCCCGGGGGACGACCACGCTTGCGCGGCCCTGCCGCGGGGCTCACACCAGCAGCAGCGGCGGCGGCGGCGGCAGAAACGGGCGCGGGCTTCGCCCAGCTTGCTTTCTTGCTGGGCAGGTGGCCTTCCCCATAATCATGATCGTTATCATGATCGCCATCCTCGTAATGTTGATAATCCGGGCCCCTGGTTGGGCGATTTCGACTGTGCCACACACCATTGCCCGGTCCAGGTGCTGGTGGCGCCAGCTGTAGTTGCTGCCGCTGTTGCTGTTGCTGGGGCTGGGACTGCTGCTGCTGCCAGCGCTGCTGCTGCTGCCGCTGTGTGCCTGGCGCAGTGGCGCCGGACGCCGGTGCTGTCGGTACTTCTGCTACCGGCAGCGGTGCTGACTGCGCGGCCAGGTTCAGCACCGGCAACCGTGCAAGCGCTGCCAGCGGCGGGGATGGCACCGACGGTGATGCGTACGCTTGCCCGTTGGCCGTCTGGTCTGCATGGCCACCGCCTGACGCCAAGCGGCCGTCAGCAGGTGCTGTGTTGTGGCCTGCTGGCTGCCGGCCAACCTGACCAGCAGGAGCAGCAGCAGCGGATGCAACCCCACCATCCTCCTCGGGCTCGTAATCCTCGTCGTTTTCGTCATCCACATAGCGACCCCCTTCTTGACCATCCGCATCACCATAGCCATCATCCTGGTAATAATTGTCCCCGTTGGCGTCCGCGTCATGCATGCCATCGCCGGCATCTGATCCGTCACCCACATCGTGGTACTCTCCCTCGTCGTCCGAATCACCGCCACCCCTGCTGCTGTAGCTGGTACGCCCCCTACCCCTCGCCCTGCTCGCCGTCCCCTTAGGGGGCCTGCCCCGGCCTCTGCCGCTCCCGCGCCCTCTCCCTCTCCCCCGTCCTCGTGTGCCTGTTCGCCCTTGACCGGTCGAGGCAGCCTCCGACGACCGTCCTCGGCCCCGCCCCCGCCCCCTACCACCACGCCGGCCTGCCATAGCTGCTGCTGTAGCCTCCCGCACGGCTAGGCGGGCTCGGAGCCTGCTGGCAGCCCTCACATACGGGCTGTCGCCCTGCGTTTGCGCGTCCCATTCCCCATCGGCAACATAATCACCATCGCCGTCTCCGTCGACGTCGTTGTCATAATCGTGTCCATATTGCGGATGCTGATCGTGCAGTTGATGGCGGTCATCCTGGGGTTCCTGCTGAGGTGCAGGCGTGCGGTACGGGCGTGTACTGCCTGACGGGCCGTTCTCATCGCCACGACCCAGCAACTGCTGCTGCTGGTGCGGCGGCGGCTGCCGTGGTGGTGGTGGCAGCAGCAGCAATGCCTGCTGCTGGTGCGGTTGCTGCCAGGGCTGTGGCTCTGAAGGTGGCAAGGGTGCAGGGCTCTCAAGTACCAGCTGTTGATGTCCATTGCCTGGTGCTGGCAGTGGTCCAGGCTCGAACGAGGCCCTGCCCCTCAGCTGCCACGCCGGTGGCGCCGCAGCAGACGTGGAGGGGCCCGGGGCACCGCCGGCAGTCGCTGCCGCGCCACCGCCGCTGCGCACGTCGGCGGCGCCGCTGCTGACTCGTGCGCTGCTGCCGGCAGCAGGCAGCGTGCTGCCGTTCGCATGGCCGTTAGGCGTCATGTGAGCGTCACGTGCTTGCCGGAACTCGCGGTTCGCCCTGCCGGATGCGTTGGAGATGCGGCATGCAGGGCAGAAAAATGCTCCGGGCTCGGGCTCGTGCGCATGGCCTGAGCACGTGATGTGCACGCTGGCGCCGCAAGCGTCACACACCCACGCTGGCGCTGCAAGGGTGTGGCAGTCCAGGGGTGGGTTTGGCGGAGGCACAGCAAGGGAGCGGAAGGTTAGAAAGGGTGTTAGTTAAAGCAAGGGCAAATTGTGTCACTCAGTCCTTGTGACAGAGATGTATTTCACCGATGGGACGTGAAACGCGTTAGCTATGGGCATGCAGGTGGGCATGGTGTTCAGATGTACAGGATTGTTTGGCATTGTGCGTTGCACAAGGCTAAGCACGTGGCTGCACTCACTCTCAGGGTCGTTGGCAGGCTTGCCGCACACCGCACACGCATCGGGGTCGATCCAGAACACAAAGAGGTCCCAGGCCGCGGGGTCGTGCGTCCATATGGCAAACGCGCTCTGCATGCACAGCCGGTCCTTCAGCGTGACGAAGGCCATGGACTGCAGCAAAGCCGGCGGCACACCAGAACGATTGCAGTTGTCAGGGTATGCTGATATTGCTGCGTACATGCTGCATATCGGCCCTGAACCCGCGGCTGCCCCCTGGAAAAGAATGAGCGAAGCATGTATGGGGGCAAAAGTGTGGCCAAGGGCCGGGCAGGGCCACGCAGAAGCAGGCAAAGCAAGTAGGGCAGTGAAGTGTCCAGTAAGGCGGCCCCCTGTGTGCATTGCCAGTGTTGTCGTAGCAAGCTCTGTGGCCTTCACACAAGCATCAAACCATCATGAAGCGGCCTTCACTGGCGCACCAGCTGCAGAATGCCCAGCGTGAGTCCCTGCACCTGCCTCGTTCATGGCAATCGGTGCCTCATGCACAAGCCCTCTCTGTAACAGAGTCTGACCAGTGACTGCTTGACTACCGCACCCACCTCGGGGTCACGTTGGACCTCGATGATGTTGACTTCACCCTTTTCAGGGTCATCACGTTTCCTGTGGACACAGGCAAGGACCAGGCTTTTGAAATAGAGGTTCAGGCAAGGCTTGCCTGCTGAAAGGACAGTGCTGTGGCAGGTATGCTACCTGCGCCGCGAAGGGGTCCCCCCCGCATACCTTCGGTAGTAGCCCCGGACAGTGCGCAGGGCCTGCAGGCGCGTCACTGCTGGCTGCAAGGGGTCCTGTGAAATCCGGATTGCAAGAAGCAAAGGTTCACCGGGGAGCACACTCGTGACGGATAGCAAGCAAGGACCATCATACTCTTTTGAGAGTGGGGTCCGTGACTGTGCAGCAACACTGTCCCTGCTCTGTGCTGCTACAAGACACATATGCTAAGCAAGGCTTCGCTTGCGAGCGCCCATCATATGCTCCGAGTTCGCATGACAGGCGGTGCGCCTGTCCGCTCACCGCTGGTGGTGACAGCTGCAGTGGAACTGTCTCCAGCCCCAAGGGTGGCCGCTGCAGATAGTTCTCAATGGCACTGCGCTCCACGTCAATCCATACTGCCTGGGGTCTTCCATTGAGGAATTCCTCCGTGACCTCCTGAGGGCTCAGGTGTACGCATGCACAGTGGAAATTCAGTTACGCAAGGCGTCTACAAGCAACTACACCAAAACAGTTGAAACTAGAGCCACACAAGAAGCAAGCAACCAGCAGCACTGTGGACCAGAGCACAGGAGCCTGAACGACAATTGCTTTGCATACAAGCAAAACGCACCAGCTCAAGAGCGATGCAGGCGGCATCTGCTGCAGGTAGCCTGCTGTTTCCATATGAGTGGGCTTGCTGCTTTTGCATAGCCCTTTCGCCTACTCCACCAGCCCTACTCCCGCGCCCCGCTCAGGTAGTTGAGGGCCATGGCACGGTGTCCCACGCAAGGCAGTGGCAGATTATTCATGTGAACTACGGGCATAGTTGTCCGTATATGATGTTGTGCAATACAGGACAGATGAGCCAATTGAGGCATCCGCAATCACCTTACTTCAACCACTCCAGTGACACGGTCGGCTGGTCAACGCAGTACGGATGCCATGTCGGCTAGCGCTACCTCTCTTCGTTCTTCTGCCTGTACAAAGCAAGCTGTTGTTCAATTTATTGCATCACGTACACCTTCTGACACGATTTGCTATCGCCAGACCTGCCAGGTTTTCGCACTTCTTTCGGGTGGTGTAGTTAGGTGCTCGAGAAACCACGCCAGGCAGAACCATGCAGACTGCGCGACTTGGAGGCACGGGGCACGCACGGCAGCGCATAGTGTCGCTCGACAAACGCCAACGCTTTCATGTAGTGACGAAGTGCACGGCTCAGGCCGACGCCAAGTGAGTGCAGGGTGCAGTGACCAATTTTTTGAGGTGGACAAATCTTTACCCGGAAGGCACACACCATCTTGGCCTTACACGTACAAGTATCGGGTTGAATTGGCACATATATGGGTATCTTATTAAGTGTCCTTTTCCTGTCTGCGGCTGCCCTGTGTCGCATTACCGCACCTTGTGACGTCGACCGTCGCAGTGTGTGCAAGCGCACCCAGCAACAGCACCATTTGAACGGGCTGCAGTGCGTGTGGATACTTGGTACTAGCTCATAACATAAGGTTGGTGCTGCTTGCTCATGCTGCTGTGTTCGATCACTCGTGGTACAGGCCGGAGGGTGCCGCTCCAGCACCTGCTGCTGCACAGGCCGCCGCCAACCCTGCGAAGCCCCCAAAGCCCCAGAAGGAGGGCAAGGGGGGCAAGCAGCCAGGCGGCAAAGGCAAGGGTGCTGCAGCGGCGCAGTCCGCCTCCTCGCCTGAGGATATCCGCGCCGTCAAGCTCCAAAAGGTATGGAGTCGCCAAACGCGCGACACGCTCAGCGCTTACACCCTCCTGGAGCTCATACAATCCTGTCGCAACGCACGCTTTGGCTGACCTTGTACAAATGACTGCGCTGGCCTGGAACCCCCGGTGTCACGTGCTGATCGCTTGATCGCTCGGCGCGCATCGCCTGCAAGTTCTGGCCACTGTGGGCGAGGGCTGCTCAAAGCGGCCAGGCGCTGCTCTGGTGCATGGACCTACTGCATTGATGGCGGCATATAGAAGCCACGCATTGGCCGATTGCACACCTGTAGACTTGCAGGCATGGATTGCGCACGAGCAGGCAGGATTCATTGGTTGCATGCATGCACCCCAAAGCATGAACCTGGACAAGCCCTGCGGGCATCAAGAGGATGCTTCATCCCCTGGCCCCATGCCTGGGCTTTCTTACCCACATGCAAGTTTTACATCATACAGAGAACAGATGCATGTCGCGAGCAAGGCGCGTGACCTCCCGTGCCACTGTTTCGAGTGTTAAGTTCAGCGTGTCGGCCTAACGTGCGCAGGTGGCTGACCTGCGCCAGTCAGGCCTGGAGCCCTACGCGTACCGCTTTGACCGCACACACTACACCTCCGACCTCCAGGTGCGGATTGATGGCGCTGGGGTGCTGACTAGGACTCACACCAGCATGCCAGCACCACTCAGCTCGATGCTTCTGAAGCGGTTTCGTGGGATGCTTCATGCCAGCAGTCGGGCAGTGGAAGATCAGATGTGTAAGACTGCATCATGACACACTGTGTGGGTGCACCCTGTGCAGGCGCTGTACCGTGACCTTCCAGATGGCCAGGAGGCAGGGGAGCAGCCCACATCATCCACGTCAGCGGCACCGGATGTATCACCGACCTCAGACCAGGACCAGCAGCAGCAGCAGCAGCAGCCTCCCAGTGTAGCGGTGGCGGGCCGTGTCATGGCAAAGCGCGTAATGGGCAAGTTGGCATTCCTCAGCTTGCGAGACGACAAGGGCCAAATACAGGTGGGTGCTTGGGGCTGGAACGCACGACATCATGTGGGCCGCGCCTGCATGCAGCTGGCGATTGGGGGTGGCCAAGTGGCACATGAAAGGCAGCCGGCAAAGCACCTGGCAGATCACGATGGGTGCATTTGGTGTGACCTGCACGGGTGCGTATGCTGGCCATGTGCTGACTGCTCTGCATTGTTGCGTGGGTGTAATGCAACCTCTGCGATGCAATACGGTTGCATTGTGGCAGTCTGTGATCCTGTGGGATATGCAAGCGCCGGTCATGCCATGAGCAAGCATCAAACATGGTCAGTAGCGACTGCTATCAGCTGTGCATGTGGGCAGCACAGGCAATGCACGTGCGTTCAGTATGTTGTGGCAGCAGTCAAAATAACCAGACACCAACACAAGGCACGCATTGTGGATCACACGAAAATAACGCTGCCTTGCACATTTAGGAAGGAATGTTGACCTTGCCTTAGGAACTTGCAGTAAAGCATTCCTGACCTATCGGTGCTACCGGTGCTAACTCATGCTCTGCCTATCAGTAGCCATCAATCCATCAGCCATGCGTAGTGTGTGGTGTCCCTCCCGCCCGGTGGCAGGCGGCTGACCATATCAGTCCATATGTCATGCCCTTCGCGCCCAGCCTGCACGCTGACCGTGTTGTGTGCGCGCATTGCAGCTGTACGTGGACAAGGTGCGGTTGGAGGAGCGCCAGCCTGGCGGTTTCGACCTGATCAAGTGAGTAGTGTGCTTGCAGCAGCTGCATGCACCCTTTCAACTGGACAGGTGGAGTCCGGACCTCATCGTGGCAGAGTGGTACATCCTATTTGAGTGTCCTATCCTACGTAATATCCCTAATGCTGCCCACGTGTAAGGGTGGGTTTGGGCGTCGGGGGAGCAGTAATTTCCGCGCCCGATCCGACCAGCCGTAGTTCAAACAGGCGGGGGTGTACTGCCATCTCGCAAACTTGCCTGTCCTTGGCAGTCATGGGGCATCGTGTGCCACCTGCACTTCCTACCTCACTGCCCTCTGGTATCGCTTGTTGCATCTGCACACGCGCGCAGGACGCTGGTGGATGTGGGCGACATTGTGGGCGTGGTGGGGTGCGGCATCAAGCGCACTGAGAAGGGCGAGCTCAGCGTTATCACAGGTAAGCCCCCTAAGCCGTGTGCTCGAGCATGCACCTGAAGCTCACATATGACAAGGCACACAGGTGCACACTTTGTAATGTGATCAGGCCGCATGAGATGGCGCACCTGACCACAGCACCACAGGCAAGGATCACGGGCATCACGCAGCATCAGGCATGGCAGGGCATGGCGTTTTTCATACCTCACTTAGTCACTTGACTTGCTGGCTCAAGTTAAGCAGGCGTGCGGGACTGGGCAAGGCGTGGCTGTGCACCTGCTCCACATCAGCCCAGATACACATGTAGTGACATGTTGCCACGCACCTTGCGCCTGCGCTGCGCTGATGCCCTCCTGTGCCGGTGGCGGTGCTGCAGGCAACGTGCAGGTGCTCACAAAGGCCTTGCAGCCGCTGCCTGACAAGTGGCATGGACTCCAGGTGAGGTTCAGGAAGGGGTTTGCGGTTTTCCAGGCACACCTGCAGGTCAACGCCGTCCTCCTGGTGCAAGGCACCCTCATTGCCGTTGCCAGCAAGTGCATGCTCTGGGGCGTGCTGCAACCTGCGCTTCTTGTCGCTGCTTGGTGCACTCCGGGATGCCAGCCATACGGTTACAGGAAGAACTGGCAGCGCTGACTTCTGCCTTGCAATGTCTTGGCTTTGCAGGATGTGGAGAAGCGATACAGACAGCGGTACGTAGACCTCATCATCAACAACGAGGTGAGCTGTTCCGCGGTGTGACAAGCGGCCTCCAGAGCCCCCCCCCGCCAGCTTGCAATACATACAGTCCTTTGCATACCTGTCTCTTCAAATGTTTGGTGCGCCACCGTCGTGCCTTCGTGTGGATGGAAATGGAAACCGGGTGCTGGTTCGTGCTCTACGTGTTTCCTTGCCTGCAGGTGCGTGACACATTCCGTGCGCGCTCACGGGTTGTGTCGACGATCAGGCGTGAGCTGGAGGAGCGCGACTTCATGGAGGTGAGCGAGAGCTGGGGGGAGGGGAGGGGGAGG